>JBBBDQ010029769.1:8865000-9382500 GCA_037127315.1 Ascarosepion bandense | reverse complement strand
ATTTAAACGTTTGGAGATTGTAGCTATTGGGATGTCGATGAAAAGATAAGAGATGAATGAGAATTAGGGAGATAAAAAGACAGCAATTGACGTTGCATTTAAACGTTTGGAGATTGTAGCTATTGAGATGTCGATGAAAAGATAAGAGATAAATGAGAATTAAAGAGATAAAAGACAGCAATTGACGTTGCATTTAAACGTTTGGAGATTGTAGCTATTGGGATGTCGATGAAAAGATAAGAGATAAATGAGAATTAAGGAGATAAAAAGACAGCAATTGACGTTGCATTTAAACGTTTGGAGATTGTAGCTATTGGGATGTCGATGAAAAGATAAGAGATGAATGAGAATTAGGGAGATAAAAAGACAGCAATTGACGTTGCATTTAAACGTTTGGAGATTGTAGCTATTGAGATGTCGATGAAAAGATAAGAGATAAATGAGAATTAAAGAGATAAAAAGACAGCAATTGACGTTGCATTTAAACGTTTGGAGATTGTAGCTATTGGGATGTCGATGAAAAGATAAGAGATGAATGAGAATTAAGGAGATAAAAAGACAGCAATTGACGTTGCATTTAAACGTTTGGAGATTGTAGCTATTGGGATGTCGACGAAACGATAAGAGATGAATGAGAATTAAGGAGATAAAAAACAGCAATTTATATTCCATTTAAACTTTTGGAGATTGTAGCTATTGGGATATCGAAGAAAAGATAAGAGATGAATGAGAATTAAGTAGATAAAAAAGCAGCAATTGACATTGAATTTAAACTTTTGGAGATTGTAACTATCAGAGAAGCAATCGAATGGAAATGAGTTTCACAAACGTGAAGTGAAAAACACAAAAAACAAAACAAACACAAGCAAAGAAACAAATAAAAAACAAAAAAACATAAAAATAATTACAGTATAATAAGCGGTTACAATTAACTATTTCTACAGTAAAAGGGTGGGGCATTGATTCCAATCATGTAGCAGGAGAAAATACAAGTGGTCAGTGTACCAGGAAAAAAAGTCTGTCAGAGCAGTTGGATCCTGACGAGAAAAACTTCCTGGCCTGACACCGTAAGCCAGTAGTAGATGTTGCTATATTTTCAAAGTAGTCATTCCATTTGAGATCATTTGAGAGAGTAAGGCCAAAGAAGTACAGTGCGCTGCTCTCTAGAAGACTAGCGTCATCCATTTTAATGTTAGGGAAGAATGAATCTTTATTGTGGTTAAAGGCGAGCAGCTTCGTTATGGCGGCATTAATATTTGCTACCCATTTCCTACCCAATTCAATCACAGATTGGAGGTCCTTTTCAAATGCAACAGTCGTGTTTACTATATAACCATGACATAGAATAAAATTACAGATAAGTAGAAAAATGAAAATGAAGATCAGATTAATAACGGCAAACAAGACAAGAAATAAACGACATTAGAATATGTTAGAAAAACATATTAACGAACAAGAAATCGCATTTATAGTAACTAGCGGAACCCGTGGAGTTACAACGGAAGGATAATTTGGAGTTTTCTGAAAAATTTTTACTTTGTCATACTACAAATGATAGTAACGTCTTCAAACATAAAGGTATTGGATAATAAAATAACGATAACACAGAGCGTAATTTTATTAAAATATCTATAAAATTAATGTCCATAGAAGCTACTTTACTGTAATCTTATATTATATTAAGCGGCGTATGCACAGAACATAACCAAAATACTGTACGCTATTTAGTGAGAGATTTTGAAAGAGAAATTTTTTTATTACTGAAAAAACATGTCTCCTGTGTCCATTGTAAACAGAAAAGACCAACTGAGTAATAGCCAAGTGTGTAGAGGTCAGAAATTTAGTTATTAGGTCGCGGGATACGACAACAAACATACCTTTTTTTGCTATATTGTACAGTACACGCACATATACACGCACACAATTACTGTTACAACTACCAGCTTAAGCTGCTACTAATACGGTAATGCTATAGACTCTCTCCTCCTACTCTCTCACTCTTTACTACCTTTCCGTTTGGTAAAGGTGAGAGGAAAGCTGAGGAGAGTAAAACGATAGAGGGGAAGGAAAAGCTCGTGTAGAGAGTGTGTTATTTTTCTTCACTGGCGTAACGGACGGACGAACTAAGTAACTAACTAAGGAAGGAACAAGCAGAATTATCATATGATGAAAAGTTTTGTCTTCAAAGTAATAAAAATCGATTATTAGAAGGCTTACGGCTAAATCACGTTGAGACACCGGTTCCCGTACCATCGCCGAAGTTAAGCAACTTCGAGCCTAGTCAGTATCTATATGAGTCATCTCTGGAGAATGCTCTGGCTGCTGTAATCTTGGATGTACGAGTGGTGGATGACGCGAAACTGAAAATCGCAGAGCTGAAGTTCAATTCCCGGTGGTTTCGTTATATTCACTTCCGCGCAAATGCCTATCGGTAAAACATGAATCCACTACTTCTCTCCCAGTAATGGGTTAAATATTCAGACTTGTATCATTTAACCATTATTATCTAAAATCTTACAGTCTAGAATATTTTCTGGCTTTAAATAATCTGCAAAAGGTTGATAAGCCGTAAGAAACAAATCAATCAATGAACCTTGGTTATGAAAACCTTTCAACCTTTTAATCCTCAGCTATCTTCAGTTGTTGATTTCAAAATTAGTATCTCGATAATACTATTTTGTTATAATATTGATATTTTTACGTAGTTCCAACTAACTGACGTACAGTGGCCGTGTGGATAATAGCGTTGGTTTAGTTGATCTGTCAACCATTCATCACGTCGCGAAATAAAATCTGCACTCTGGTTCAGTAAGAACGACATTAAATTGATGAAACTACACATGAATCAACGAATACAAGTTGTTCTTTAGCATAGATGTTTTCCGTAATTGGAAGGTCATGACTCTCTTTGACTTATTCTTTGTCACTATAAACAATGTTTGTTCCTGCCATCGAACAAGGACGAGGTCGTGCAAATGGATCCTACCTACATTATGTGCTTAGGTTTCCCGATATTTTCGTTTGTCACTTTTGTGTTTAATATATTCCGTGAATGTTACAAGTTTCAAGCTTTCTTTTCTTATTAGAAATTCCATAAATGTCAACCATTTCTTTTTCTATTCTAAAGTGTAAACGTTTTTCTCATAGGCATCCTTCTCGTTATTCACATGTTCCGTCAATGTTATTCTTGGAATGCTTCTGAAAAACCACATCTCTGTTGCCTTAAATTTGACCTCCATGTTAGGAAAATTTTCAGCAGAGACTTTTAGAGGGTTCGATATTACAGGGCAGTTGCAGCATTCTTTAATCCTAACAAAATTTATTAATAACATAATATTTCTGTTTTTTTAATAATTTACTTATCTTTTAGAAGGCATATTAAAATTTTTATGAGAATTTCTGTAGTCTGTTATAAACACTTGGCAGGTAGTTAAACATTTGCACTTGCTTGATTCTGATGTATTCAGTTCGTATTTCACATCTTCGGTTGTACCTGTAGCTAACAACGTTTTCTTTTTATGGAGGGATTTATTTTTATGATTTATCAACTTTTTGTATGTTATTTCAAACCAAAAAAAGTATTTAAATTGTAAGAAAGTTTTGTTTTTTTAGATAATAATAGTTTTGTGATAAAAGTCTTATTAATTTACCTACATCTGGGAATTTAGTCGAAAAGAAAGCCCCCATCCACTGAAAAAGATCCAAACTTATTCATAAATGGAAATTTGTCTCTGTGTGTGTGTATGTGTGTGTCTGTGTGTGTGTGTGTTCGTTAATCATAAACTCCAAAACGGTTGAACCGATTTTCTTGAAAATTTACACAGTTGTATTATAAGCGTCTGCGCGTGTTCTGTGTCGAGGTACACCCGATAAATATTTAAAATCGATAATCGAAAAAATCCGGTTATAGAAGGAGTGGTCCGATTTTAATCAAATTTGATACACTCATAGACAAAGACATAAGTAACGATATTCAGATGTTTCAAGGTTGCAGTTCTTACAATATTGCAGAAAATCGATAATATATATATATATGTGTATATATATTTATATATATATATAAAAGGCAAGATGTTTGTGTGTGTGTCTGTTTATCTGCCTGTATGTTTGTATTTTTTTCAATCCTTTTATTTTAGTTTTTGCTTCGGGTTTGGCTCTAAGTAGGTATAATTGTAGTTCTTAGTCTCAGCCATGATACCATTTACACAGAGGACTTATTTAACCTTCAAAATTCAGTTTACGACGAAAAAACTTATTTCATATCGATACCAGGAAATCAAAATTTGACTTACATCTATTCATTTTTCTTTCTGTCTACGGTTTCGCTTTAACTGAAAACAACTATTGCTTTTCAGTCTTTCGTGCCAACGTCCAAAGTGTTTGAGATCCAGGACCATGGATTAGTTTTAAAGCTGTCATTACACCCGAGCAACGCCGGGCTATACTACTAGTTAAAACATAATATGATGGAATCAAAATATTTAAAGACGATAGGATCACACAATACTTTTCAAGATATACGCAATAGATTGTATATAACACGAAACCAGTTTTGCCTCGTTACTCGTGAAAAGTTTGAGCTGTTCTTGCTAGCGTGACTCGGAGGTGGTTCTAAGCTATTATCGCTAACGCGAGGGACTTGGAATTGCTCGTGAATTGATTCTTATGGTGTTACCAATGAACTTGTTTGTCACTGACGGCAGACACTTTATCAACACATTTAGTTACAGGGGGAGAAAAAGTCGATTCATGCTTTTATCTCGTATATCTGCACGCAAATGAATATAAAGAACTCAACTAGAATTGAAATTCGACACTCCTATTAACCATTCCTAGCCATTATCTATTACACCAACCGCATATTCAAGCATACATAACCTAATACTAATATCGGGTCACCCATGTATGTATAGCCCCGACTTCGGAAACGCAGTGCTTCATCGTGATGTGGCTGTGATCCTCACATTCTGTCTTTTTTACAAATGATAGGTAGTTTTTTCTTCTCTCTCTCCTTCATTATCTTGTCTAAGAGTTCTTTTAGTTTCCATACTACGTCTACGTTTAAACATTTTAACATTGACTGTCAAATAAAAAGAAGATCTTACAGCTGACACATTGTGTCTCTATAAATATTGATAGAGCTCTAGTTTGGGAAGTAGGAAATTCGTACATATTATTACTATCACATTCACTCAGATCAGGAATTGCAGAACCTTTTTGGATTCCATCTATGTGTTAAATGAATCTTCCTACGGAAAATCAGCTTACTGGGAAAGGTGAACACTAAATCTTTCGGTGAAACACATCGATATAAAACTTACACAATCGTTTATAACCACTGAAGTCACTTAGTTCTTGTTGGTTAGAAATATGATCACACGAGGATCTGTGTTACTTAAGGTATTCTGAATCCCAAACATTACACAATCAAGAGCAGTAATTTTTTTTATGATACGTATCCATACTTAGTATGTGCGTTGTGGTGCAGTGGATATCGGCTTGGAACGAGAAATCGGTGAGCCGAGTTCAAATTCCAGTTGAATTCATTGCATTCACTTGCGAGTAAATACCCTTGGGAAAGGTATTAATCCGTCTCTTCCTTCCAGTTATGGGTTAAATAATAGGGCAGATTGGGTTCTATAGCCTTGGTCGGCAACCAGTCTACCGCAGAAAGCAATGGCAACCTACTGCGGGATAATCTTCTGCCCAGTCAGTCATGTCTCTTTCGAGACATGATCGCCCAAGCGTGTCTCGCGTATGGCACTTAACTGACTGATCCATACTTTTTATCCATACATATCTCCCACCGGTTGGGCACTTCGAGGTGGTGTAATATTTAGCAAGCTTATCTCGTTAGAATCATTAAAACTGAGTAGTGAGTTCGATCAGCACTAGGTGCCCCATAGTTTCGGCCTTGTGCCACATCTAAGCTTCCCTTAGAAAATCTCCTCATCATCCCACCGGACAGCGATCTATAATCACAATTCACTAACAGAGACGTAAACCGATTTCTTCTTTCCATTAGGATTCGGTATACCATGAGTAACCTTTAGTCAGCCTTAAGTCCACCATGTCAGTGATTTAAGGAATGTCAGTGGCAGCTGTTTGGTGGGTTGGTGTTACTCAGTTTGGTCCCCATTTCGATATCTAGTAGAGTTAGGATGCTACCGCCATACATTTGGCTAATTCTTATATAACGTTATAAAACTCTGGTTTTACATGGAATCGTGCAAGCCAAATCAGGGTTTGGTGATGTTAATGAGTGACGACAGTTTAGCACTATCATCCAGCACAGACGACAATCAAAAGGAAGTTAAAGTCCTGGGTGATTGAACTAAAGACGCTGACATCAGAAAGGTAAGGCTGGAAGATATTCGAACTCAATGCCGAGGAGGTTGGCTTAAGATGGCCGATGCTGATAAACCTACAGGCTACATTAGTATGAATCATCTGCTCCAGTGTACAGACAGCCTTATTGATAGATAGCACTCCCTGCTCTGTGACTATTGATGTCCCTAGAAAAAGTAGGCTCGTGTATTATTGTGATCAGCTTGTTTGATTGGCCGCCATTATTGCTGTAACCCACTAACAAAATACGGAATTAGTTCAATCTCAATGGAAATGGAATGCCCAGAATCTCATGAAAGGAGAAAATTCTTCTCATCTTTATGTCTCGGTCGAATTTGACAGACAGTATATAAGCTCATTAATAAGTAAATTTTTTTTTCGGGTGACTCACATCATGACTGTGCCAGAAATGGTCATGATGAGGGACACTCAATAAACACTGAAGTTGCGTGAATATCTTATACATATGCCTGTAAAGCATTAGTCTAAATATCAACGGCTCTAAAAGGATTCCGTCTACCCAGTTGGGTTTACCTGTGGTATGTTTTCCGGAGTCTTTCCAAAGGTGCCTGACGCTAAGATTGCCTCCTCCAGAACGATAAAAAAGAAAAAAGTAACTTTCCTGAAAAAACAATCATGGTGAAATTCGAACGCGGGTCTCATGGTCAAAAAGCGAAATTTCTAACCACTCGGTCGAGGGAGGATCAAGCTTGCCACGTTCAGACTATTAATCACAGTGGATAACTGTCTCTTTCCAATAAACTGTAACAAAGATTTGCTTACCGTAGCTGCAGTATAAACCACAGGTGGGCTCTGTGTGGAACACACAGAACTATGACTGATCAGGCGTCTGCGATGGGGAATCCTCGGATATAAATGACTACGCAAGGGTAAAGCAGTAGTTAGTTATCGCAAGTATGATATTATTGTTATGATTTGGTATGTCGCTAGGTTAGAGGCTGATGTATTAGTTAAAAAAAGGAATAAAATTCATTATTAACTCAAGAAGAAGAGTTGTTGTTTTATGTGCGTGCAAGTAAAAAATTAAAAAAAAAACCTTTTCAAAGTCTCCGACTTTCAAAAGAAAAAATAGCAAATAAGAAAGAAGAAGAAGAAGAAGAAGGAGAAGAAGAAGGAGAAGAAGAAGGAGAAGAAGAAGAAGAAGAAGAAAAAAAGCAACGGGGAACAATTGCCCATACTTAATAAAAGGAAATAAGTCGAATAAAATGTAATAAAAAAAAAAAAAGAAAAATAACAAGAACAAAGTAAGTAGCCAAATAAGGACGCTACTTATCTAGACTGACTGCCCGCCGTAAAAATTTTAGCGAAAACAGAATTTTCTACACGACAGCTTCAAGCATTTATACGTTCATTCCATTTTGTTTGTTTCTAAAGACAACAGAAATAACAAATTCGTCTGCTAGACTCACTGTTGTTACCTCTGGCATTTATGCCATAATCCAGTGTATGTCAAGTACTTCGTTGGTTGCCAGCTAACTTTTTACATATCTTCGTGCGCATGTTTTCGATAAGTTGGAGTGTTTTCATTGGTCATTTCAGACGGTAGTTAACCTTTTCCAACGCTGCATAAATGACCGCTGGGAGGTTTAAATATGTCTCTTATCCAAAATGACAGTCAAGATGGCTAAAACAAATGTTATTGTTGTTGAAGCAAGTGTCTATTAGTATTTGCGAATGGTTGTGGTTGTGTTAGTTCTTTTTATTAAGCGCTTGATGCATCGGCTTATGTTTTGTCAGCTAAGAAAGTTTGGCGAATCACCATTAACAAGTCAATTTAAAAAGAAGAAGCATCATTGGCTTGTTAAGTCAGAAATGATTAAAATAAAGTTGGATAATTTCCAAGCAGCAATACGGGGCACTTCGCCATGGCTATATTCAAAATTGAATGGTGTTGATAATTCTGTGAATGAATGAAGAAATTATTTGGATGTACAGAAAATATTTTCGTATCTTATTGACTTTTACTCTAAAAGGTAAACCATGTACAGATCTAACGACTATAGTACTGTGACCCCCATTCTATCAATATTATTATTATAAGAGTAAATAAAGAGTAGTTTTGCTTTTTATACACATTTTCTCAAAAGATTATTTAGTGTGTAGAAGGCTTATCGAAAGTTTATGATCATTAATAATATATTTTAGAGGCACTACATATCAGAAGTAAAAATCCTCGTATTAATCTCACAGCTTACCAAGTTTCTGGACATGTACTTACTTGTGTTTAGAGGGTTAATTTGAAATATAATTAAGGTAAATAATTCTTTGCCTCTGAGTAATTTGATAATTTACATAATTAGTTCCTTCGAAGTTCAAATACTCTAACGTATTTTTACAGCATTTAAAATCGTTAACAACCAAGTATTCCATATAATTCACGCATCTACGTGAGCATATATCTTGACGTGTGCATGTTGTTTACATTATTACTACCTTTGAATTTAAAAAAATTTTATAACGTTTATTTATTTTCTTTTAAAATGTTGTAACACTTTTCCTGCTAAAAGGCAATATTTAATTTTTAAACTGTAATTTAGTCCCTGATGATGAACGATGACGTTCGTAAGTACTAGGAAAAGCTTTAAACTATTTTCATTCAAATATAATTCGGAAATAAAAGCCTAATCAGAAAATATGAAAAAATTCAAAAGAAAAAATATTAGACAATGTTGTCTCTATCGTTTAACACAACTTGTTTAAAATAAAAGATGCTGCCAAAATATAAGTACTTTATATATATATATATATATATATATATATATAGATAGATAGATAGATAGATAGGAAAAACTACTAAAAAGTTGTAAATTAAAAGTGTATTTTTTGACAGTATTTATTTATTTCTATTATATATATATATATATATATATATATATATATATTTGATATTTCACACCGGCCTCGGCCTTTCATCAGAAACAAATGATTTTAAAATTTTAAACTAGAAGCGTCCATCTGAAATATCATAATATAATAATAATAATAGAAATAAATAAATACTGTCAAAAATACATTTTTAACTTACAACTTTTTAGTAAATTTTCCTATACATATTAAGACAGTATACGTGCATCATCATTATGCTATATATATATATATATATGAGCTGTGATACAGTGAAACAGGCCTGTAAGCTGATGATTTATTTTTGCTCCCGCGAGCTGACTGAGCAATGTAGAGAAAGAAAAAAATCATAAAACAGTAGTCATTTACGACTTTATATTATGTTCTCTGGTTATCGAGTTGAACGCTCTCGGTTCGGTTACTAGATTGAACACTATCGACTGCTGGCGTATTCATAATCTGTAAAAACATTACACGCCATGAAATTTGCCTTTCTATCCTGTGTGCCCATAGTTTGTGAGTGGATCTCCGACTGGTGACAAATCAGTCGCGTTTCAGTCCCGGCTTGAACAAAGTAAGAAGCCAAATAAGGACGCTACTTATCTAGACTGACTGCCTGCCGTCAAAATTTTAGCGAAAACAGAATTTTCTACACGACAGTTTCAAGCATTTATATGTTCATTCCATTTTGTTTGTTTCTAAAGACAACAGAAATAACAAATTCGTCTGCTAGGATTAATATATATATATTAGGAAGAAATCAGAGAAACCCAAACGTAAAAAAACGAATTTGTTCGCCTGAAGAGAGTCAATTTTAGACTCGAAACACGTGTAGCGCAAATCATGACAAATTAATGCTACATAACTTGTATGAATACCAAAACAATAAATATATATTTGAAAGAAAACTTTCACGGCTCCTCACACTTTTTATTTTATACTAATTACTCTCGTTGGAACAACCCTATTCCTTTATTCAATATATATATATATATATATATATATATATATATATATATATAAACACAAACACTTTAACTCATAAATATAGAATACCTTAAATCTATATTTTAACAGCTATATATCAGTTTAAAATTTGAGCCGGTCCGGACCACCATGGCTCTGTTTCTCATCACGAATTATAAATGCGGTACAGAGTGCGTCAGTACAACAGCGTGTACTAAACTGACTTGTAACTGACAAAAAACACATTCGTGGTAGTGAACGAGACATATATTTATCCCATCTTAATTCATCAAGACTAATATCTATTTATAAATTTTTGATAAAACCCAAAGAAGATCAGCAATAAATTTGGTCCTGCCTGGAGTCTCGGCTTAGATTTTTTGTGTCTTATTTTCTATAAATAATTTCATGGTAAGTATTCGGATGAACTCTTCACTATGATACCTAGACTTTATGAATTTTTGTGGTACAGTGTATATCGGCTCGTGTCGAGAAATAGGTGAACCGAGTTAGAATTCCAGTAGGAAATGTATTAATCCCTCTCTGCCCTCCAATTATGGGTTACGTAACAAAACGGGTTGGGTTCTATAGCCTTGACCAGTCTACCTCAGACAGCAATGTCAACCTACTGCTACGTAATCTTCCACTCAGTCAGTCATGTCTCTTTCGCGACATGATTACCCAAACGTGTATCACGTATGGCACTTAACTGACTAAATAGATTGGCGACAAGGTCCAATAAATTCCAAGTCAAATTGGCTAGATATAACCGTTAATTCTATGGTAACATTTTTTCTCTCACTTCTCGCTTGTGGAATTCTCTTCCGACCCCATACGTTCCAGCTATTGTTAATCTTCAAAAATTTAAATGAAATATCAATCGTTATCTCCTGCCGTCCTGGTTACAATTCTATAGTTCTCGATCCTTAAAAATATTCCCCGTTTTTTTCTTATTCTTTCACACACGACGATAAACTACATCCGGCAGCAAAGCCTTTGATCGGGGAGGCATACGGGAGCGTGGAACGACCTCTTAATTACTGTTGTTTCCAGGTCTACCTTGAGCCGAGGTGCAAATATGGGTAAATAGTTAACCCCTAAACTGGGAGCATTTAAGAGAAAAAAAAGTTAAGCTGGGTAAGAGTCATTAGCTTTGAGTATAAACTTCTCTAAGAGAACAAAATCTCTGAAATTAAACTTCTACTAGTACTCTGTGTAGAATCTTCTTCTTCTATGTGCCATGTTCCTTCAGGACGTAGGCGATCATGGCTCTCCACGTCTCCCTATCCCTTGTGGCTCTTAGTATGTTTGCTCCTGTTGCTCCTGGCAACCCCCGTTCCGTCATCCACCTGATCAGACCCTGCAAATATGTTATCCGCTGCCTTCCTCTGTCTCTCCTTCCTTCTATCTGTCCAGTCAGTATCAGGTTCTCCAGGCTCTCCTTCCTCATTGCATGTCCCAGGAACTTCAGTTGTCTCTTCCTGATGCTCACCATCAATTTCCTTTTTGTTGCCCTGTGTAGAATAGGGTAAGTTAAACTCTCTAATTTTAGTAGTTAATCTTTCGAAAGATGGTGTCTCGATGCAAAAATAAACTGAGTTTCTAATTTCCTAAACTGGTTGATGTTAGTAAAACTCGCTTCAATATTTTATGATCGTTCAATTACGGAGCTATCAAGAAAACATCGTCCAACTCATTCTAGCATAGAAACGGACTTTAAACGGTGATGGTGGTGATCAGTATCATCTGACTCAGTGGCTATACTTACATTCATGGCGTAAATTAGAATATAAGAAATAGGTTTCCACTTTCAATCAGTTAAGAGCAGAAGCTATTAGAGCCACGCATGGGTTAGCATCAGGGAAATTATTATTATTATTATTATTATTATTATTATTATTATATTATTATTATTATTATTATTATTATTCGGGTTTATCAGATGTGCTTTCATTTGTAATTTTGTTACAAATCATGTTTACTGTACACATAAAAATGATCTATGATTAAATTATTATTATTTTTGCTGTTTTTTTGGCAGTGTTTATAGGCGCCGCTTTTTTATAGATGTTGTAAGAATATTGAGATTTAAGTGGAAGCTGATCATAAAATTCAAGAAAGGATGAAGAGGAAACAAAAACTTTACCTTCAGAATTGGTTTAAACTATGTTTTTACTAATAGGGATTAGACGTATCTTTTAAGATAATTGGGAAGCGTTATTTTTGGAGCACGTTCAATATATATATATATATATATATATATATATGTGTGTGTGTGTGTGTGTGTGTGTGTGTGTGTGTGTGTGTATGTGTGTGTGTTGTTGTTGTTGTTGTTGTTTAAGTATATTTGTTGTGAATACGGAATTCCTTTCTCTTCACGGGTTCCAAATTTTGCAAGCTAGTGTGAAATCTAATTTTGACCAATAAGAAAATAATTAAACCTCGTATTAAAGGAAAAAAGGCGACGACCAATTTCGTTATCCAGTGCAAATTATTTTCCAATCATGGAAAGGAAACGATTTACAAAACTGAGAGAATTTAACAAGCCTGTGTGAAAAAGTCTTTTGATATAAAATATATAGAGAGAAAGAGGAATCAGTCAGATGGGTGCAGATATCAGATACGACACCTCCAAAATGCTATAAAAGAATTTTCAATAGGCTGAACAGGATATAAGGTCTCGTTGACACACATTTCTTTCTTGCGTGCTATTCTTCTTTATCTCTTCTTCTCCTACCTCACTATTCTCGCCGTCAGCAACAAAGAAAGCCATCAACAGCGACAAGTCAATTCAACTGACTCATAGAAAATTAACGTCGTTAAGTACAATGTTCTTTTATTGCTTTACCTTATTTTTCACTTTCTCGCCGGCCACAAAAAAAGAAAGAAACACAGACTTTATTACTCTCCTGTTAATCCTCACATACACACATTCGCTACCTACAACTACAAACTCTAGTTTCTTCTAACTACGTAGTACACTTTCTCTTTTAACTTTGAAACAGTTATGAATTTCAATGTCAACAAAATTGAAGTTATTCTCTTTTGTAAATAAATTTCCAATTAAGCATACAAACTAAATATACCTTTATTCTTTCCCGCATGGGTTAGCATCAGGGAAATTATTATTATTATTATTATTATTATTATTATTATTATTATTATTATTATTATTCGGGTTTATCAGATGTGCTTTCATTTGTAATTTTGTTACAAATCATGTTTACTGTACACATAAAAATGATCTATGATTAAATTATTATTATTTTTGCTGTTTTTTTGGCAGTGTTTATAGGCGCCCCTTTTTTTATAGATGTTGTAAGAATATTGAGATTTAAGTGGAAGCTGATCATAAAATTCAAGAAAGGATGAAGAGGAAACAAAAACTTTACCTTCAGAATTGGTTTAAACTATGTTTTTACTAATAGGGATTAGAAGTATCTTTTAAGATAATTGGGAAGCGTTATTTTTGGAGCACGTTCAATATATATATATATATATATATGTGTGTGTGTGTGTGTGTGTGTGTGTGTGTGTATGTGTGTGTGTTGTTGTTGTTGTTGTTGTTTAAGTATATTTGTTGTGAATACGGAATTCCTTTCTCTTCACGGGTTCCAAATTTTGCAAGCTAGTGTGAAATCTAATTTTGACCAATAAGAAAATAATTAAACCTCGTATTAAAGGAAAAAAGGCGACGACCAATTTCGTTATCCAGTGCAAATTATTTTCCAATCATGGAAAGGAAACGATTTACAAAACTGAGAGAATTTAACAAGCCTGTGTGAAAAAGTCTTTTGATATAAAATATATAGAGAGAAAGAGGAATCAGTCAGATGGGTGCAGATATCAGATACGACACCTCCAAAATGCTATAAAAGAATTTTCAATAGGCTGAACAGGATATAAGGTCTCGTTGACACACATTTCTTTCTTGCGTGCTATTCTTCTTTATCTCTTCTTCTCCTACCTCACTATTCTCGCCGTCAGCAACAAAGAAAGCCATCAACAGCGACAAGTCAATTCAACTGACTCATAGAAAATTAACGTCGTTAAGTACAATGTTCTTTTATTGCTTTACCTTATTTTTCACTTTCTCGCCGGCCACAAAAAAAGAAAGAAACACAGACTTTATTACTCTCCTGTTAATCCTCACATACACACATTCGCTACCTACAACTACAAACTCTAGTTTCTTCTAACTACGTAGTACACTTTCTCTTTTAACTTTGAAACAGTTATGAATTTCAATGTCAACAAAATTGAAGTTATTCTCTTTTGTAAATAAATTTCCAATTAAGCATACAAACTAAATATACCTTTATTCTTTCCCGCATGGGTTAGCATCAGGGAAATTATTATTATGTCATTTTTCATCATATTTCGATTTCTGCTTTGGTTCACTACCAACCAAGTCTGCGGGGAGACCTAAGGCAGGTAGTGGCGTGTTGCTATGGCTCCATTTCACGTTTTTCTATCTTCCCTATCATCCCCAGCATTACATAGATAAAGTTTTCCTTAGTGTGTGGGCTGTACTTAATAAGACAATTTTTTGTATATCTCTTAAGCTGAGGTTTCCAGGGATTCTTTCAATGTGTTGTTTTGTTCCATTTTTTATCATTCCAAGTGCACCTACTATCACTGGCACAACTCTTGTTTTCAATTTCCACATTTTTTCTATTTCAATTTCCAGGTCTTTATATTTTGACAGTTTTTCAAATTCCTTGATTGCTATGTTACAATCCGCTGGACAAGCCATATCAATTAATAGACAAGTTTTCTCCTTCTGGTTTTTAACAATAATGTCTGGCCTGTTTGCTTCAATTTTTCTGTCTGTGTAGATGGTGTAATCCCATAGAATGGTTACATCTTCTATTTCTGTAACCGGCGCGGGGTGATGTTCATACCAGTGTTTGTTTAGAGCTTTTCCATAATGTTTGCACATTGCCCAATGTAAATATTGCCCAACTCTATCGTGGCGATTTTTATATTCATTTGGGGCAAGCACAGAACAGCCTGAGATTAGGTGGTCTATTGTTTCTTGGTGTTTATCACAAAACCTGCATTTTGGATCCATATTATTATGCATAATATTTGCCTGAAAGTTTCTCGTGAAAAGACTTTGGTCTTGTGCTGCAAGAATAAAGCCTTCAGTTTCAGACTTTAATCCAGATGCACGTAACCATCGATGAGTATTAACTTTGTCAACATTGGATTTATTGGCACGTACTGGATATTGGTCATGCAGAGGTTTGTCTTGCCAGCGCTGTTTCATCTGTTCAAGAGCTTTATCTTTGGCTTTCATTTTCATATTTTTTGCCGCAATAGTTGGTTCTTGGCTTCTGTTTTGCTTTTCTACAGAATCTACTAACTGTAAATCTTGTTTGTATTTACTGCCTTCTTTTATTATTGAAGATTTTTTCTTTCTTTCTTTATGTTGCCTTACTAATTGTATCATCCAATCCTTTGTTGTTTCTATGTATGTTAGTAAGCCAATAGTTGTTGTCTTGTATGACAATTCCAGCTGAATAAGACCTCTTCCACCTTCTTTACGGGGTATGTATAGACGGTCTACATCAGCCTTTGGATGATGCATCTTATGCTTAGAAAGAAGCTTTCTTGTTTTAGCATCCATTCGCCTGATGTCGTTTAGAGTCCAGTTTAAGATGTTAAAGCTATATTGGACAACTGGGATTGCAAGGCTATTAATGGCCATAACTCTGTTCTGTGAATTTAGTTCAGTTTTTAATATCATTCGTAGCCTTCTATAGTACTCTTTACGCACTATTTCTTTCATTTTTTATGGTGAATGTTTTCGCTCTCATTTACACCTAGGTATTTATAAGCTTCTTCTGGTTTCAATTCTTTTATTGTTACAGCAGGGTCTAGGCTAATTAAGGATGTTTCTTGTATTGATCCACGTAAAACTGTAGCTTTAGCTCATTTATTCAAATTAAATTTCATTCCAATGTCTTCGCTGAAGCATTTTACAGTTTGCAGAAGACCTTCCAGCTCATTATCATTCTTAGCATATAACTTTAAGTCATCCATGTAAAATAGATGGCTTATTTTCTTTTGGCCTATTTTATAACCACATTCTGTCTTATTAAGTTGACTGGTTAGTGCTATTAATATGCAGAATAGTAAGGGAGATAAAGAATCACCTTGAAATATACCTCTTTTGATGTTTATTTCATCAGACTTATAGGTTCCATTTATATGATTGAGGTAAAGGGTTGTTTTCCATATAGACATGCACTGTTTGATGAAAGTGATGATGACGGGCGATATCTTGTATATATTTAAAGTCTTTAAAATCCAGTAATGTGGCACACTATCGAATGCCTTTCGATAATCTATTCAGGCAGTACTAAGATTTTTCTTTGTACTGTAGCAGTTTTCCAGGATCATTTTGTTAATTAGCAATTGGTCTTTACAACCATAACAGCCACGTTTGCACCCTTTTTGTTCAAGCGGTATCATGTCATTTCTTTCTAAGAATAAATATGTCTGTTTTGTTAAAATAGATGTTAATAGTTTATATGTTGTCGGAAGACATGTAATTGGTCTGTAGTTTTTCGGGTTGTTTGTGTCACCATTCTTGGGTAGAAGAATTATTATTATTATTATTATTATTATTATTATTATTATTATTATTATTATTCGCGTGTATCAGATGTGCTTTCATTTGTAATTTTGTTACAAATCATGTTTACTGTACACATAAAAATGATCTATGATTAAATTATTATTATTTTTGCTTTTTTTTGGCAGTGTTTCTAGGCGTCCTTTTTTTTTTTTATAGATGTTGTAAGAATATTGAGATTTTTTTCCCACCTTCTGATGATGATGATGATAACTATTACGTTGTAGGGAGTTCGGTTATGTTTGAAACAAGACCAATTTAATAAGCGTGACCGAGCTCTGTACATATTTATGAAGCACGCAGTATTACATGTAGATAGTTTTTGTGATAAAAAATGTGGATATAGAAATAATTACTTCGAAATAATTTCAACCAAGCAAGGCGATAAAGTAATTAAAACACAAAGGTTTACTGAGTGTGAAAGAATCTGAAAAAAGGGTACAATAAAACAAAACAATATTAATTAGAGAGAACCAAAAACAAAAAAGAAACCTGATGACACAAGACATTGCTTATCAATTCTTGAACATCTAAGTTGAGTGTAAATCATGGAGCAGGAAGAAATTCCACAAATTCCACAAGTGAGAAGTGCGAGAAGAAAAACATGAAATATGACATAAGACCTAACTGCCAATCATGTACTGCACTTAAATTTGTAAAGTCGAGGTACCAAAAAAAGAAAAAGCTCATCTAATTATTTATTGTGTAAATATTTATAGAAAAGATTTAGTAAAATTATGTTACGGCAGTGGAAAAAATACTGCTGTCGAGATACCAGGTTAGGACCAATAAAATTTCAGATTCTACTTTGGATTTTATGAAAGATTTCTAGAGGCATAGTAAACAAACCAGACCAGATGTGAGTGTGATGTTCAATGCATGGATAAAGCGATTATCTCAGATTCTGATTAGAAACATTGCCAGGCACGACACAGTAAACCAAATATTCCTGAAACAGGCTTATCAACTGAGTCAACATAATCGTTCCACTCCATGTTACTGGAAAGCGTTAACCCGAGAAAACGGGATAAATCATTCTTCTTTCAACCGTGTTGCTGGAAGTACTGAATAAATTATTGAGAGACAGGGAGATGGAAACAAAGAAGAGTGTATTGAACTGCTACATGATGTCTGTCTTTCAATATGGCAGTGAATACCGGATAATCTCATCAAAGATGAGAAGAACACTGGAGGGAATCGAAATGAAGTTCTAAAAAAGGAAGCTGAGTATACCATAGACTGAACAGGCGAGCAACGATGAAGTTTTGAAGAGGATGGAAACGAAAAGGAAACTGATACTTAATATCAGCAAAAAACAGTAAAAGTACCTGGGATATATAATGAAGAAAGAAGGTTTGGAGAATTCGATACTCACTGAACGGATAGATGGAAGCAAAGACAGAAAAAAGCAATACGTGACATACAGGAGAAGGCTTGTTAAGAGTCATAAATAAATAGGGAGATGTGGAAGGCTATGATAGTCTGCGTCCTGAAGAATCTGTCCGGTTCCATTTCGCATGCGTTAAAATAAACAAGCAGTTTGTTGGCCCAATTAACAACAGACTGAAGGTCGTATTGAAAATCAACGACAAATTTGACCTTATCGAACAAATCATGTATCCCATTAAGAAAGCAATAAAAAGTTGTGCCACCCCCCATAGATACAGAGTCAAAAACAAATAACATCCAGATTATCTATGATGAAAGTTAAGAATAAAGTCGGTCCAACGATAGAAATCTAGGGAACGCAGCCATTAATGCAAAAAGGATCTAGAAGAGTGGCTGTTCAAGACAACTGTTATTTCGCAAATTGATAAGCATTGATCAAATCAAAAGTTCGTCCCAAATTACCATAACCTTCCAACTTGTGATATCAGCTTGCAAAACCCTGTCAAACACCTTCCACATACGCAAAACAACAGCGCGAGCAACAACGTTAAAGATTGACAGTCTCTCTCAGCAATAACGGTTAACAAATCAGCATTTGACCAAGAGAAGTTAATGTGCTATTGTTTGTTTGACAGAAGACTCTGCTTAAGCAGTTTGTTTAGTGCCTTTAGTACTTTGTCCAAAAATGGTAGAGGGTAATAGATCGATCGTTGATTTACTAAATTAGATGTGGCATAAGGCCGTAGACATGGTGTATCTAGTGAAGATCGAATTCACTACTCAGTTGTAATAGGTTCTAGCGAGACAAACTTGCTAACCATTACACCACGTCGGGATGCTCAAAGAAATAGACCGATAGATAGCTGGATCAGTCTGTTCACCAGATTTCTTAAAAACAGGCGTGATAGGGAGTATTTCCAACAAGCGAGAAGGCAAGAAACAGCAAGGAATTTATTGCGGAATTTAGGGAGAACAAGAGTAATTTCGGAAGGATATTTCTTTAGAACTATTGCATAGATATCATTCTTTGTGACGCTCTACTTTAAAGATAATAATAAAAACTATTGATGAAGCAATATGATTATCCCACAGTAATGACTAATGTTGATATATCCCGAAAGTAATACAGTATAAATAGATCAGTTGGAAAATGGAACTCCACTCCAGGAATAAGAAATACAGATTCTTTGTACTAAGGTACAATTAACAATAATACACATATAGGCAGGCCACGGGTTGGAACGGAATCGACAATCGAATAGTGAATGCCTTCGTCTAAGACCTTTTTCAGTTGAAGAATGGAACTCCACACCAGGAATAAGAAATACAGATTCTTTGTACTAAGGTACAATTAACAATAATACACATATAGGCAAGCCACGGTTTGGAACGGAATCGACAATCGAATAGTGAATGCCTTCGTCTCAGACCTTTATTTTTATCGTCGTACCGCTCGTTACCGTATTTTATAAAGTAGAGCATTCTATTCTCGGTGGATGACAGGATGTTCCACTATAACAAATGTATACATGGTACCTTGAATGAATTTTTGTTTAAATGACGTATAAATAATACTGACATCTTATTGTAACAAAAAAATTTTGAAATACTAAAGAGTACATTTATTTCATAAAAAAACATTAGCTTCAACCACGGCCTCCAGACGACACCGGAATCTTATGCCCCTCTTTTGGACAGCCTCCTTGTTTAAGTTAGTGAATGCTTCCATAATCTTTGCTTTTAGTTCATCTTTGGTTTTACAAGGTGCTTTGTTGGTCTCTCGCTTAACTACGCCAAACACACAATAGCGAAGGGAGTTGCATTCTGGAGAGTTAGGTAACCATATGTAAAGAAATAGTGTGATCGCAGAAATTTTCAGACAGCCATGAATTGATCCCCCTGCTTGTGTGGCATGGTGCAGACATCTGGTGTCAGACACAGGGTCTTCCAGCAGCCACCATCTTGATTCAAAACACCACTACCTTTTCAAGGCTCTTGATATCAGCCTCCGTGTTGAGTCTGAGGTTTTCCCCAAACAAATCCGGAAGTTCTATTCATATCAGAATAATCAGAGTAATTTTTCCGAACTGCTGTACTTTCGTATTCAACATAAGAAGCATCCAAACCTTTCCGATCCCTCTGCACTACCGACAGATTAACACCCTAAACCTCTGAAATATTTGTATTGTAGCTTCCTGCGTGAATGTCAAGCAGTACAACATGCTGTTTCCAAATTTATGCCGGAGTGAATTGCGTCATGGTGCTATTTTTCTAACAGTCGGTGCCCACCTGACATTATTATACTGTGTAATCGAAAATCAAAGAAACAACGCGCATGCGCGAAATTATTAATATAAAATGGCGACAATTTACCTATCACACTATGTAATTAGATAGTCTGGCATATACACTCGAGACATAGCAAGAGTAGAAGAGAAAGGATTTAAAAACCATGCATCCTGTTTTCGAGTGAAGAGAGGAGGTATAGAGAGACGACCTTATTTAACTTGCGATTACACAGTCACCATTGGTTACGAAAAATCAAATTTGTTAGATGCTATAAGGTGTCCCGTCTGTTAACAAACAAGTTACCTCACCAAGTACATGTTTACAGTTATTACGGACGGAAACAATAAGACGTCTCATGTGATCAGAAATATTTCGTTGATACAACTAGAAAAGGTTGATTTGTGGACTATAGCAGTTATAGCAGTTGAACATATAGGCATGAACCAAAGAAATACTGATGTTTTACCTGCTATTTCCAAAAGCATCAATGCCGCCACTTATCCACGAAGAAACCTTAGTGGCAACATTCTTCATAGAATTCTAGTAATTGCCGTCACTTTTGCAAAAAAATGTTTAGGGTAAAGCATCATTTTATTTTAACCCTCCTACCCTATGGATTAAACTGGGTAAACTGGCTTATCTAATATTGGGTAGCAGTCAACTGATTAATAAAATAACTCGAAAGGTGTGGTATAAGCGAATTAATCCACTCAATCTAAACTTATTTATAAATGGAACTTTGTCTGTGTGTGTGTATGTGTATGTGTGTGTGTGTGGGGTGTGTGTGCGTGTTCCTTACCTATTGACATCGAAATGACTGAACCGATTTTCTTCAAAATTTACACAGTTGTACTATAGGCGTCTGCGAGTGTTCTTAGCTAAGTTTTATCTTGAGGTACCCCCAATAAAAATAGAAAATCGATATTCGAAAAAATCGGGTTATAGAAGGAGTGGTCCGATTTTAATCAAATTTGATACACTCATAGACAAAGATATAAGAAATGATATTCAGAAGTTTCAAGGTTGCAGTTCTTACAATAGTGCAGAAAATCGATAATATATATATAAAAGCTTTCATTACACCCGAGCAACGCCGGGCTATACTGCTAGTTCTCAATAAGTCAAAGTAGTTAAAAGAAACAATTAAATGGAATCTGTGGTGAAAAATACTGGATTTTACGGTAGACATTAATGGGTTCATTTGATTCATTTTAAGATTGAAATATTATTGACTATTAAAATATATCCCACTCAAATAATTATATAACCAACAAACTTTATTTACGACTTTATAGAAATACATTTTTATATTATTTATAGTCATTATTTATCACAGGATGTACATAAAATGAAGGCTTACGGCCTATCACGTTGAATACGCCGGTTATCACTCGATCACCGAAGTTAAGCAAAGTTGAGCCTGGTCAGTACTTAGATGGGTGATAGCTTGGGAATACCAGGTGCTGTAAGCGTTTAGTGACGGATGTGCGTTGTGGTGCAGTGGATATCGGATTGAAAAGAGAAATCGGTGAGCCGAGTTCGAATTCCAGTTGAATACCCTGCTTTCACTTAAGCACTGGTACCCTTGGGAAATTAATCCGTCCTTTCCTTCCAGTTATGCGTTAAATAACAAAGGTAGGACTTGGGAATCCTGCCCTTAAAAAAAAATCCCAATGAATCTTGATACTCGAAGAGGAAAAGTATTATTAGACACACAAAAAAACTTATATAGAAACAACAATAAATTGTTGAAAGAAAAAGGTATTACCAGCAATAAAAAAAGATTAGTTGGCAATAAATGACCCGCCAACCAACATAAAATGAATTTAACTAGAGATATTGTGTTTTTCGTTATTCATAAAACTTGTATTTTATCGATGGAGCGCTTTATCCTTTAAAACATAGGCTTTATTTCAGACTCTTTTAGTTTTTATCCCTTTAAAATCCTGAAGAATGCGAATTCCGAAAAGTTTCCATCTTAAGTATTTTGGATAAGGATTTGCGGACTGTCTATGGAGAACTGTCTTAAGTTGACCTTCTTCGGACCTAAATAACGGAACTAATAGATTAACCAAATATATGCATTAAAGAAGTGAAAAATTCGTATTACTAAATGTGTCTTAGCCTAAGTAGTTGTATAAGATCGTTTGTACACTTTGTGAAAATTTGCTTGCATTTACATTCTTAGTTTCTAAATAACGGAAAATATAGCTTGACCAAATATATGTATTCAAGAAGTGAAAAAAGAGACTGAAGCCTAAACAAAATTTTATCAATTTACGTTTGACATTTCGTAGATTCTGATAAATATTATCAATGCACAAATATGATTTATGCCATTGACTGTCGGAAAGGAAAGCAAATTTAAATGGCGAAAATCGTGGATATCTTTTTCATCGAAGTCTAAAAGTATGTGGAAATACCATAAAGATTTTATGATAATACAAGCACAATTCACATCTTTATTATTATTATTATTATTATTATTATTATTATTATTATTTGTGTTGCAGTTTGATATATCGAATTACCACGTCTTGTATGTGAGAATTAAAGTGTATGTTATTTTTTCTTAGAAAGTTATTCAAAGAGTGTTTTTTAAAGTACGCTAGCAGTTGACATTAAATCAATCTTATGATTCCAGAGATGAATCTTCATCAAAACCTATAAATTGCTGATACAAAACTCTAAACCTCTATAGTAAATCGCGTCTCTTGAACACTTCCAAGAGTAACAGCAAAAAATAATAGGACATGTAACTACAGGAGAAATTGCAAGATATCAAATTGCTAACTTTTTTATTACAAAACTCCAAAATCTTGGAAGTAAACCTCCATCAAACTATAAAAAGATATAACAGTAACTGGATTTAAAAAAGACACTTTTAGTAAAGCTCACTTCATAAATTTCAGTAGACAGTAACACTGATCACTGAATGCTGGCTATTTCTTGTATATAAACAGTTAATTAAAACATCTTTATAACTTACTATATTATTAGTCTTGCGTAATATCCTTATAAAACTCTTTTTTAAAACAAGAAACATTTTGCTTTTCTTTGTAAGTTTTGTAGTTCAGGCCCTGATGTGTATGAACTCATTATTTTGATGGACAATACCAGTGGCGCATTTTATGATCATTATTACTATTATGAGTAATAGTAGTAGTAACAGGAAAACAGTAATAGTCGTACTTTTTCAAACAAATAATAATGGGCCTCGAATGTATTGATTCTTACTAGATTTTTTAATTAGTCTACTTTTTGATAAGCAATTTCAGACTCTTCCCAGTACTCCAACAATTATTGGCATAACTGTAACTTGAAGGTTTCACGAATCTTTTTTAATTTACTTTTCTACCTCTTTCCCTGTTTTTCAGATTTATTATCTCATCTCCTTTAACCTCAAGGTTCACCAATAAGCTTTCTTCATATTGGTCACATACAATTAAATCTGGTTTTATATATTGGGAAATCTTTCGAAAGCTTATAATCTTCTGTTTTATGCATATACTATTCGCTTGTAGGTTTAAGTCCTAATCACTTGCACAGTTCCCACTGAATTACCCCACCTAACCAATCTAGCCAAACTTATTTTTATATTCTTTATGAAATACTTTTATGATTTCGTATTTGATTGACATCTAGGTCCTACCCTTTTACCCTTTTAAATAGTTCAATATAACCACCACATCTATTTCAACATTTTCTTTTCTTGCCTGTGAAAATTCTTTTTATTCTCCTGGTAAGTACAATCTTAAAAAAAATTTTATCGTTTCTTCAATACCGTCTATATCCAGCTTTTTCTCTTGCGCATTAGTTACGTTTCCGGTTTGCTTGGGGTGAAATTATTAAAAGAAATGATGCTCGCATCTCTGTCCCTATGCACTTTGCATATTACTTCAATTTTATATGAGTGGTTCTTTATATTTTTTATCTGTTGGTTTTCGGTGGGAATTAAGTAAGATACTGATTTCTCAAATTTTAACACCCTATGTTTTCCTTGAATTCATTCTTCATTTTGTTGCACGTATTTTTTGGCACTGTACCAAGACGAACTTCTACAGGCGAAACTATCGATTTCATGTTTGATAATTATCGCATATATTGAGTAATGTTTTGATACTATTTCGTTTTTTGTCGTCAAATTCCACCGTTAGATCTGTTGACATATCTACGACCGGGTAGATATATTTTGTTCGATGCTAATGGGTACCAAAATATCTTTAATTACATTGTTCAAGAGTGAAGAAGTGGTTTGAATCTCACCATGTTCAATTTGTCAAACTGATGAATCTTTGGTTTAAGAAAATAATATCAGCATGTACAGTTGAAAAATACTTGAAAAAATACGAAACCTTTGGATTGAACTTGGATAGAGATCTAAACACAAGTCATCGGTGCCAAAGATTTGAATTTGCTGTTCCGAGTTTAAGTATTTAACGCGAGAAATCATGCACACCCTTCCAGGAAAATAAAAAAAATAAGGCCTGCTCAGTATAGTTGCCCTATAAACCAAAGTCTGTCTCATTTGAAGAAACACGAAACATCTGTAAGAGTGATGAGCAAGTTATTCTATCAAACAAGTACGCTCGGAAATTATAACATTACTAGCAGTATAGCCCGGTGTTGCTTGGGTGTAATGATAGCTTTAAAACGAAAAATACTTATTTGATTTCGATATCAGGAAATCAAAATTTGGCTTACATCCATCCATTTTTCTTTCAGTCTACGGTTTCGTTTTAACTGGAAACAACTATTGCTTTTTAGTCTTTCGTGTCAACGTCCAAAGAGTCTGAGCTCCAGGACTAGACTAAAAAGCAATAGTTGTTTCCAGTTAAAACGAAACCGTAGACTGAAACAAAAATGAATGGATGTAAGACAATTTTGAATTTCCTGGTATAGAAATCAAATAAGTATTTTTCGTTGTAAACTGAATTTTGAAGGCTAAATAAGTCCTCTGAGTAAATGGTACCATGGTTGAGACTAAGAACTACAATTATACCTACTTAGAGCCAAACCCGAAGCAAAAACGAAAATAAAAGGGCTGAAAAATTGATTTTGATCAGACCCGGTAGGATATCGGGGTATCGATTTCCAATATCGGAGTCAAATAAGTCATCCAAGCATAGAACTGCAACCTTGAAATTTCTGAATATCGTTTCTTATGTCTTTGTCTATGAATGTATCAAATTTGATTAAAATCAGACCACTTCTTTCATAACCCGATTTTTCGATTATCGATTTTCGATATTTATCGGGGGTACCTCGACATAAAACCTAGCTAGGATCACTCGCAGACGCTTATAGTAAAATTTCAATAAAATCGGTTCAGCCGTTTTGAGTCTATAGGTAACGGACACACACACACATACACACACACACACACACACAAACACACACACACACACACAATTTCATTTATAAATAAGTTTAGATATAATAGTATTATAACATGGCTCGTGCGAACTCTTTTACAATTCCAAAGAATATGACTGTTTCTGCTCAGTCTCTCGTGCTTTTATGTTAAATTTAGAAATTTTGTTGTGTCGTTTCTGACGTAACATTGTTTCTCCCTCTCTACTATATCATGCCTTATATTTACTGAAATAAATATGCATGTAAATGTGAAAACTGTTTTTGATAAAGGGATACTAATGATATAATGTTTAAAATCTGAAATTGGGGAATCGGTGAGACGAGTTCAAATTCCTTTGGATTTCATCACATTCACTTATGTGCTAATTCATTTCTTTTTCCCCCAGGATAAATTAGTTCCTATCAGGCGAGAGTGAAGGAAAGCGGTCGAGAGACAAAATAAGGCATATCTTAACTTATGAGCTTAAGCTAATGAATGGCAGAGCGTTGTTTGTAAGATAGACAAAATTTATTAAAATCTAAAAAGGACAGTAAGATGGGGATAGCTATGATCACTGAAGGGGCACGGCACATACAAGATGTTATCTGGGAGAGAGTGCATTATCTTGCATATCAATAATAAGAACCAGGCCAGTACCCCCGAAAACTCGGCCATGATGAATTGTGACTTCAAACTCAATTTCACTCACAAGATTTAGATAAACCGATGACATTATCCACAGAAAAGCAAGCTGAGATTAGCTACCAAAGCCGATAACATCAAGATATCACTTTCATGACAAATCGATTATAGTGAGATTCGAATCCTGTCTGAAACTGGTGGTCTCAACATTCGGCCACGCAAAACAGCAAGTAACTACACTGATATTTTTATATAACACTTACTTCTGGATTTCATCGAACAAAGATTGTCTTCAAATATGACAACCAACAAGACACGTATATATAAAAATGTAAACTTATAGCTTTATTCTTCCTCGGTTGTGTGGAGTAGGGGGCTACCCAGAGAGATTCGCACACACGCAGGAGTTGTCGGTGAATCGTAACCAGCGGGAGTTCTCTGTTTTTTTTTCTCTCTCTCTGTTCTGATTTCTTCTCTTCTTCGATCGGAAACCCCTAACTTATAAAACCAAAATTTTTACGCATCTTTGCTTTTTTAGACTGTTGCATCATTGACGTCAATATTATTAGTGGCTATTGACTTTGAAGCCTTTGTTTTCACCTTGTTTTTTTCTGCCATTGATATCAATCATATCTTTGTCGGTTAAAGCTTGTATTTCTGCCTTTGATGTCAGTGAGATATTTTTCGGCTATTGACTTTCTAGCCTTTGTTGTTACACTTCGCCGCCACTATCCACGGCCGGAATATATTTTTGTCAATCATATTTTTGTCGGTCAATATTAATATATTACGAGACTAAACACCAGGTTCATTGATAGGATGCAGTTTGTTTCAGTCAAACGCCTGTTTAATTACCCTTCGACCGGGATCGCTACCCACGAGTAAAAAGCAAAACAATTTCGAGCAGTAAACCATGTTTTATTCTTTAGTTGTAACTCAATGCTATGAGCAAGTGCAGTAGATATGAGGCCTGGGTGAGGTGCACATTTCAGCGTCTGTTTACCCTGTCCGTCTTTCGAGTTGTGATTTGTTACTTCTTTTTAGCGGAGATGGTCAGTTTTGTAGATAATTTACCAAGATAAACAATACCAAGTAATAAAAATTACATCACTTGAGGGCTTCCATCACGAGCGAAAACTAAATTGGATAGAGCGTGTCACTGGAAGAAATTATAATGGTATGGTTATCATGATGACGTTCCATACTATTTTCAACGAAACTTAGGAAGGAGCTCCTATCAGTACTGTTAAGAGCGTTAATATTCATTTGACTTGAGAGACTTCTTCCTATGAAACAATGTTTTATGCGAGAGGTTTCGTATGTTTCAATCGGATGCAGTGTTGGCTGTTCTGTCAATGAATGCCAAAAATTCCCTTATAAAAATTACGACTAAAATATTCAATTTGTATTTATTTTTGGTAGCGATAGCTTGATAATTGGGCAATATGTTTTTTTACAACTTAAATCGATGAATGTAAGAATGATTAAAAGGGGAGATGATAAAATGCTATAGGCACAATCTTCTTCCTAAAATTAGTATCTTTATAACCAAATACAAAATCTGGGAAAATAGATCTTGTCTGGAATACAAAAATATGAATAAAAGACTATTACTTTAACCATCCCAACAAACAAGAAGCTTTGAAAGAAAATGACAACACTTTAGAAAGGACAATGAAAGACCGCATATGGTGATTAATGGCACTTGTAAATATTTGAAGATCGTAGTTTGGCATAAGGCCAAAATAGAGTTCCACAGGCGAGAAGTGCAAGAAAATAAGCTATTATCATAGAACTTACGGTTACATATTGCTTTTTTTAAAAGCAAAATTAGGAGGCATAGTTACCAAGTACAACGAGACTTATTGCTACGCTTAGGCTCATGATTATGTAAAGCGAGGGATGAAATATTTCCAGCTGAACCTGCTTCTTAAAATTAGTATGTTCATGATAAAGCCCAAAACGAATGCTGCTGGAAAGTGGGTCAATCTAAAAATATGAATATAAAAATATCGATCGAGGAACAAGACATCAATTACTAAAGGATATAAACAGTAGCTACTTTAGCATCTACGCATCGCTCATTCAGTAATTAATTAGAGCTCTCTAACTGCTTGCGTATGATACATCATAAGCTAAAAGTCTGCCTCCTTCTACCGAGCACTCATAACTCAGAGGTAGAACCGCCGACTGACGCCAATTCGGTCGGGTTTCAGTCATGGGTAAAATGGAATTGGATGTCTACCCGTACTGATGAGCTGTGATACAGCGAAACAGATCTGTCTGCGAATGATTATATACATATATATTTTCTAAACATATATTTTAGTCAACAATAATACTCATTCATACAGACAGTAAAAAGAACCTTCAGATATTGGAGGCCATCTACATTAAATCAAAACAATCCACAGTTAATAAAAGCCCGTTTAAATCTGGTCATAACGCATTACATTGCATTTAAATATATGGTTCTGTTAACATTTCGAGCTCTCACGCATTACAAATTTACGAACTGCGTTTGCTATTTGGTAACTGTTATCGTTGCTTAGGAAAGTTTTATTTGAACACAAGATAAAATCATCTTTGATGGTGGATATTTTTATGTTAACGTAACTGTAACCTCTCTAAAGATGGCTCATGTGAGCCGAAAGCTTAGAACCAGCATAATAAAAAATATCCAAATATTGGACAATTTTTGTCTTTATTTTCACCTGAAATTAAAGCTAAAATACGATGTTTAGAAAGGCTAATGATTAAATATAATAGATATTCATTGACTCTTATATTTAACAATATATGTTTAGAAAATTATCTGCTGCCTTGATACACTATATATATATATATATATATATATATATATATATATACAGCATGCAGTGTGGATATAGGAGAATCCAAAGGAGTATCCTGTACATACAGTGGTAGGATAACTCTTTAAGAGAGCTCTAAACATATATATATATATATATATATATATATATATAAGAAAAATTAAGACAGACACGTTATTTCATGGTGAGTCGGAAGTTTAGGCCTATTTCAGGCGAACCATCGTCAGCTTCCGTCTTTATTTAACAAAAGATTTTACACGATTAGTAATCATTTCACCCTAAACAAAACGTGAATGCCCCTACTATGCAGGGGGTTACTGTGAGTGAAAACGAGAAATAAGACTGGGTATAAAGGGTATTGAGTAAAGGATAAAATATAAACGCGATTCAAGAAGATAGAAGATCGCGACTGATGTTACATTTAAATTTTTGAAGATGGTAATTTTAAGGAAAGCAAGTAAACGGAAGTGAGTTTCACAGGCGGAAAAAGACATTGTTGGAGTAGAAGTGGTGATTCTATTTAACTATTTAAACGGTAAAAAGGTGGGACATGGAAGCACGCTTAAATTCATGTGGTCGGGCACCAGAGGGAAAATATTTCCAGTTTGCATGTGGTGCCTTTCATTTGAAGCATTGCTCCGCTCAAAAGAGCAGACGAATTCCTAGAACACGCAGACTTGGCATATTACAGAAATCTATTTGTGACCGACTTGACAATATGCGTGTGCGATCGGATGTATTTTTGACGGTTTGAATGAAAGAAATAAATAGACTGGCAAATGGGCTAAATTAGCCAATGACAGACAAGATTACTTTGTTCGTTCGATGAGCGTTCGGCTATTTATATATTTTGTATTATTGTTAAATTTTATGTCTGCCTATGTTATTGCATATCTGTGTGTTTGTAAACGTTTGTTTGTATATATATGTCAATAAAATAAACGCACATCACTTGGTATCTAGGTTTCGACCACGTCGGCCTCTTCAGGTAAAGAAGTAGCTCGTATGCCAAGTCTATCGTTTATAAAAGCAAACGTCTTGGCACGCGAGCAAAATATTTGCCTGAAGAGAGCGGTGTAGTCGAAACCTAGGTAGCAAGTACGTAGTGTGTTATCCGTTCTTTGACACATTGTTGGCTCTCCATATTCAGTTCATTTCTTACGATTGTGCATTGAGCACTTTTTGTTATTTACCGTCTCCTGGTCCAAACAGCAACTATTTTTGGTACATACATACATACATGCATCTCTCTTTTTTTTATCTCTCTCTTTCTATATATATATATATATGGAGATGATTATTTACGCTCTCACACCCTGATTGAGCACTGTGGAAGAATGGTAGACTTTGAAAAACAGTAGCTACTCTGACATCTACGCATCGTTCATTCAGCAATGAATTAGAACACTCTCAGCTATTAAGTGTGTATAATGATAATATACACGCTAAAAAGTCTGTCTCCTTCTACCGAGCGCCCGTAGCTCAGAGGTAGAATTGCTGACTGACGCCAATTCGGTCGGGTTTCAATCCTGGGTAAAAGGCAATCAGATGTCTAACCGTACTGATGAGCTGTGATACAGCGAAAGCAGATCCGTCTGCGGATGACGTATATATATATATATATATTATAGTTTAGAACATGTACAAATTACACTCTACTACAAAGTATGCATTTTTCGACATTGAAAGGACAATGTCTAATCAGGTAGTAAACGCTATCTTTAAAAGTAGCATTTACTACCTGATGAGACATTGTCTCTTCAATGTCGAAACATTTCTAGTTGATTGTAATTTGTACACGTTCTAAATTATAATTCAAAATAAATACTCATAGCTTTATTTCTATATTAAGCACTGTTTAAATTAATGTTTTGAACTTTGTTAATATTTTCTTCGTTCCTTACTACTTGGATATATGCATAGTTTTATTAAATGCCACCGACAAGTTTTTTATCATAATTCTTTTTAAATTTTCGAATAAAAAGTTTTATATTAAGATCTAAACTTTGTATAAATGTTCAAAATTCATATCTGGTTTGTTATTGTGTTCAAATACATTCAACCATCTCAGCCATTTTCAAAAACATGTGGTGCTTGCGTTGTATGCACGATTCAGTTCAGCAAATATTCTTTAGAAACATGAAAGTCGAAAATAATATATTGCAATGTCATGTATAACTATTACGGGTAGAGAGACCTTAGCAAAATGAAATCTTTTCTTTTGAATATGTTTTCAGGATAGAATTTGGAGAGTTTGTATATAATCTTGATGCGAATATGCAAAATTGTATTAGGAAATTAGAAAAATACAATAAAAGGCCGGTAGTGAAGCTACTTCACACAGTTTAAAATAAAGACAGGAACACACACACACACACACACACACACACACACACGCATACGCACGAGTTATTTGTATTGATACACGTATTTAAGTAGACGTGTTCGTGTGTGTGTGTGTGTGTGTGTGTGTCTGTTCCTGTCTTTATTTTAAACTGTGTGAATTAGCTTCACTACCGGCCTGAACAGTCGAGAGACTTAACAAAGAAACACTACTTACCAAACAAACTTAATATTTCCTTTGACAAAATCATTCATAGCCAGCATATAGAGGATATTGGTTGAGTTTTAAAAGTATATTTTATGTATTTGCTCTCATCATGTAAATATTGAATGATTTAAATTCCACGTGCTCATCAGTACAAATTTGCCATAATATTGGTTTTTGTTTTGTTGCTATGTTGTGAATAGAATTTTGTGAGATCTTTTTCCTCAGTTGAATTTCGGTAGGCGTTTAGCTTTAGATCTTTGTTGGTCTATTTGCACATGATGACAAGAAGCGGCCATATCAAATGATACAGATTTATGCCCGAATGTAAATATAAAAATATTTCGATAAATTTTAGTATGGAATGATATTTTGAAGACATCATTCTGAGGATAAAGAAATCGTCGTAAATATTCAGTTCAAAAGTTTTGGATTGATTAAGAGCTAAAAAGACATTTCCAGACAGTAAAATGATTGGATAGACATGGTGTGACCTCTAGGATAACTGACACCGGCTGTCGTGCTGTGTCTAGTCAGAAAACAATGTTTTTTTTGTTTGTTTCATAAGAGTTATTATTGTAAAAATAACTTTTCTTTAATTGCGATTGACTCAAAATGAGTTTTACTGTTGGAATCATGATGTTGTGAATATCGATGGGTGGTCTGGCATCAAGTTACTTTTTGTAAAACTTAACGATTCATTTCGAGCCGGAAATGACTTGAATTCTAATAACACAAGTCAAAAAAGAAAGAAAAAAGTTTGCAGAATCAGATGAATATTTGAGGGGATAATCTCCGATTGTTTTTAATGGCTTTGTCTGTTTTCATTCGGTTTAAATTTTGGTATAATAAACAAAAGTTTATTCGATTTAGCTGATGGAATTTTATTTAATGATTTCTTCTAATGAAGTGGTTTTTAACATACGAATTTGTTTTCGTATTTGCGTTGTGAACATCAACTCGGAACGAGATATTGGATAGCTGCGTTCAAATTCCAGTTGAATTCGTTACATTCACTTACGAACAGATACTCTTGGGAAAGGTATTAATCCATCGATTAATTCCTTCAGCTATGGAATAAATAGCAGGATAGATTGAGTTCTGTAGCCTTGATAATTAGTCTACCGCAGAAAGTAATGGCAGCTTACTGCGGGAAACTCTTCTGCCAAGTCTGTCATGTCCCTTTCGAGACATGATCTCCCAAATGTGTATCGCGTCTGGCACTTAACTGATTTGCATCTGAAGCTGACTTCTGATCGTTTTTTAAGACTTTTCTTGTTCTGGAAAGGAGATTACAGCTGTGTCCTAAAGGCCACGGTTAAGATGTTTGATGACGTTATTCTAAACTAGTAACCTTTTTCTTATTTTTATTTGTTAGTACATAAAGGAAAATTTATTTCTTATTTTGGCTTCAACCATTTCCTCCCCTGGGTTAGAGAAAAAAATAACAACATTTGGGAAAAAACAATAATTGTACAGGGCTTTATAAAAAAAGGAAATGGTGATTGGTGTTGCATTCAAATATTTGAAAATCGGAGTTGACAGGAAAGCAATAGGCCAAAAGAGAGTTCCACATAGAAATGCGAGAAATTAAACTTTTACCATAAAACTTAAGGTTACATCTAGATATTTCAACATTAAAAGGATGAGACTTAGTTGCCAAGTACTACGAGACCAATTACCATGCTCACTCGAAGTACAAAAGAGGAAAGCTCATTAAAAGATTTGCTATGGGAATATATATATATAAAAAAAGAGGAGATAAGTTGTAGCTGGGGAAAAGTGACTAAAGCAGAGATGCCAGGTCATGACCGATAATGTATACAGTACTTAGCTTCGAGTTTGTCAAGAATTTCGAGATATGTAGCTGGTGCACCAAGACCAGATATGACAACATAGTCAAACCAAGGTTGAATAAACTTAGATCTATAAGATAAAAACAATATTAAATAAATATAAAAATAAAAATAAGAAGTGTATTGGCCAAGAGTTTAAACTCAATGATTAGTACTCAAGGAAAAAATCTAAATGGCCAGTTTCCGCTATCTTTTCTGAAGAAGTTGTAAAATAAGTTCGAAATATTACTTATTTTTATTCTCTCTCCATATATTAGTCATCCACATACAAGCCTGTTTCGCTATATCACAGGTCATCAGTGTGGCTAGACACATCCACTTACTTCTAGGCCGGGATCGAACTCGACAGATTTGGTGTCAGTCGGAGTCGCTACTCCCTAAGCCATATGCGCATGGAATCTGAGAACGGAAATTTTAACGTGTTGTATATAAGCAGTGTATACACAGCACAGTCACCGAAAGAACCTAATTCATTTCTGAAGAGAAGTAAACATTGAAGTAAGCAACCAGGGGTGATAGTCTGTTTCGTGCTAAATGAAATCGTCAGGCCATTTGCCGTTGGTTTTTACTCGACTAATTATAAAAACCGTCAGGGATGAATTGTAGGTCGTCCATTGTATTGTTATAACCGTTATTTTGGTGGGCAGTAACAGTTATGTCTCTAATTATTCTAGTGTCTATTTTCTGGAAATAATTGTGAACCCGGATGCTTATTTTCTTTATATTTATAGTGTGGTTTAATAAGCTTTTAATATACTATTTGGTCGTTTTATCGTTTGCTATATATATATATATATATATATATATATATATATATATATATATATATATATATATTGTTATGAATTAATTGTACATTGCGACACGGAATTTTTTATGTTTCGAGAAATATTCTCATCATCAGGCAATGTTTGATGTTGGTAGTGCAGATGATTTACATTAAAAAAAATAATAAAACCTTGAGTCCTCTATTATATATACATAATTTCACGTGAAGAGGACTCAAGGTTTTATTATTTATTTATTTTTTTTAATGTAAATCATCTGCAATACCGACATCAAACATTGCCTGATGATGGGAATATTTCTCGAAACATAAAAAATTCCTTATCGCAATGTACAATTAATTCATAACTATATATATATATATATATATATATGCCTTTTCGCGATGAATGGTCACACAAAGAGCCTCGGAGGACGATAATATTACTGCCACTCTTAACAACGAGAGTGGCATTTACTGATTGAACCCGAGGTTTCTCTGGTCACTACAGCTTATATCTAATTACCTATATGGCCAACAAATATTGGCTTCATCAAAGCTCCTAAACAAATGATCTCAATGGCAATCTTCAATAATTTAAACTTCGTAGTGAGTTACTGTCTATCATTGACGATTTATTCAGGTTTTCAGTTTGCAGTGTCGTTCCCACTAATGTCAGGATAGTTGATTGTTTACAAAACAGCACATCCACGTATAAATCGAATGAAATCCATTGCTCGCAGGGTGGGGCATACTGGTCAATACAAATACAAATATCATAAGCATTTTCGCTATTTCTGTTGTTCGAAGTGTTGTCCTCATCTTTGTTGTCGGATTTCCGACGTTTCGGTTATTGTACTTTCCGGCGTACTTCAGGTGACTAAAATTTTGAACCGAGCCATTTATTTAGTCTATGCCGTTAGATTGTTCTAGTTGCACGAGCCATGCAATAAAAGGTTTGCTTTGAAATTCCAACCCCCTAAAGAAGGCCGGGTGAATAACGGGCGAAACGACAACAAAGATGAAGACAACACGTCAAACGAAGTAAATAGTGTAAATACTACAACTCCGAAATATAGACCGATAGAAAACATAAGGCTGTAGGAATACAAAAAATCTATGATGGAAATTGCCAGTTAATGCTGTTCCTGGGTAGATCACGCAGTCTCTTGTAAATGCTGATGTTCCTTACTCCATTAATAAATCCGCTGCTAAAAAGGTCGGTTCTCTGTTCAGGGCCAGGAAGTTTTTCCCGTCTGAAACAATCCTGCACATTTACAAATCTACCATCCGCCCGTGCAATAAAAATTGCTGCCTTATCTGGTCGGGTGCTCCTGCTATCCACCTAGGAGTCCTTGACAAAATTTAACGGAGAATTTGTAATGTGATTGATCACGAATTGGCAGCTAGGATACAGTCGCTTTCTCACCGACGCAGTGTGGCTTCCTTGTGTCTCTTCTACAAATACTTTCACGGTTTCTGCTCCGATGAACTTAGCTCACTGGTATCTCCTATATATAAATTTCCTCAAGCAACAAGATTAGTAACTAGGTTTCTCCCTTTTACTGTAAAACTGATAAATTGTAAACGCATATTCTACTCCTTCAGCTTCTTTTCTCGCACTTCCCGCCTGTTGAATTTCCTTCCGATTACTTGCTTTCCCGACAACTACAATCTTCTAGAATTCAAATGTAGAGTCAACAGTAATCTCATGACTCACTAACTTGCATCCTCTCTCTCATGCTCTTTACTCCGTCGATCCCACTCTCATAAGTGTTCTCGTCAGTTTCTTACCCACTTCCTGTCACCCCCTGTAACCTGTCACTCCTTTTCATAACATTCCTCCTATATAACTCCCTGCAAAGCAGTGGCAGTAAAATACCTTGGTTGGGACCAAAGGGTTATAAAAAAATTGCTGGTTATTGATAATTGCTGTAAATGACCGATGGTCGATGGTCACTTTAAATGAACAAATCTGACAGACGCTTCATAAGATCTACTATTGTAGTGTTCCAACGATTATAAACTTTAAATATTTGGCGTGTGGATTTAATAATTATTAAACCCACACGCCATTACTGAAACCTTGGTGTTAGATAATAGTAGACAGTTCACATACAACACTTATAAATGCATATAGAACATCCAGTTGGCCATATTAACCTATAAAATAATTAAATACTTTGTTGAGTCGTATGGGATATGGTGTTAATAAAAAGTGGGTATTTGTGGACTATAACGCCTCGATTCATTTGTGAAAGAAATGCATTTAAATCTTTTTATTCATATATTAAAACGTTACTTTGAACAATAAATACTGACACTTTTTTAAACAATTTATCATGAACATTTTTGACGAAGATATATATTAAAAGTTATAATCAAAAAGTTATAATCCAAAGTTATAATCAAAAGTTATATTATTAAAGTTAATTTTATATATTAAAAAGTGGGTATCTGTGGACTATAACGCCTCGATTCATTTGTGAAAGAAATGCATTTAAATCTTTTTATTCATATATTAAAACGTTACTTTGAACAATAAATACTGACGCACCCCAAACAATTTATCATGAACATTTTTGACAGGAATATATATTAAATGTTATAATCAAAAGTTATAATCAAAAGTTATAATCAAAAGTTATATTATTAAGTTAATTTTATATATTAAAAAGTGGGTATTTGTGGACTGTAACGCCTCGATTCATTTGTGAAAGAAATGCATTTAAATCTTTTTATTCATATATTAAAACGTTACTTTGAACAATAAATACTGACGCACCCCAAACAATTTATCATGAACATTTTTGACGAAGATATATATTAAAAGTTATAATCAAAAGTTATAATCAAAAGTTATAATCAAAAGTTATATTATTAAAAGTTAATTTTATATATTAAAAAGTGGGTATTTGTGGACTGTAACGCCTCGATTCATTTGTGAAAGAAATGCATTTAAATCTTTTTATTCATATATTAAAACGTTACTTTGAACAATAAATACTGACGCACCCCAAACAATTTATCATGAACATTTTTGACGAAGATATATATTAAAAGTTATAATCAAAGTTATAATCAAAAGTTATAATCAAAAGTTATATTATTAAAGTTAATTTTATATATTAAAAAGTGGGTATCTGTGGACTATAACGCCTCGATTCATTTGTGAAAGAAATGCATTTAAATCTTTTTTATTCATATATTAAAACGTTACTTTGAACAATAAATACTGACGCACCCCAAACAATTTATCATGAACATTTTTGACGAAGATATATATTAAAAGTTATAATCAAAAGTTATAATCAAAAGTTAATCAAAAGTTATATTATTAAAAGTTAATTTTATATATTAAAAAGTGGGTATCTGTGGACTATAACGCCTCGATTCATTTGTGAAAGAAATGCATTTAAATCTTTTTTATTCATATATTAAAACGTTACTTTGAACAATAAATACTGGCCTTTTAAACAATTTATCATGAACATTTTTGACGAAGATATATATTAAAAGTTATAATCAAAAGTTATAATCAAAGTTATAATCAAAAGTTATATTATTAAAAGTTAATTTTATATATTAAAAGTGGGTATCTGTGGACTATAACGCCTCGATTCATTTTGTGAAAGAAATGCATTTAAATCTTTTATTCATATATTAAAACGTTACTTTGAACAATAAATACTGACACCCCAAACAATTTATCATGAACATTTTTGACGAAGATATATATTAAAAGTTATAATCAAAAGTTATAATCAAAAGTTATAATCAAAAGTTATAATCAAAAGTTATATTATTAAAAGTTAATTTTTATATATTAAAAAGTGGGTATTTGTGGACTATAACGCCTCGATTCATTTGTGAAAGAAATGCATTTAAATCTTTTTATTCATATAAAACGTTACTTTGAACAATAAATACTGACGCACCCCAAACAATTTATCATGAACATTTTTGACGAAGATATATATTAAAAGTTATAATCAAAAGTTATAATCAAAAGTTATAATCAAAAGTTATATTATTAAAGTTAATTTTATATATTAAAAAGTGGGTATTTGTGGACTATAACGCCTCGATTCATTTTTGTGAAAGAAATGCATTTAAATCTTTTATTCATATATTAAAACGTTACTTTGAACAATAAATACTGACGCACCCCAAACAATTTATCATGAACATTTTTGACGAAGATATATATTTTAAACTTAAAAATACAATGCTCATTTAAATATACACTGAAAGAATATATTTAGAAACATCAGCAGATTCATACCAAATTTATTATATAAATACTGATATCTAAAATAGTGTTGAGGCTGTAGTTTTCATTTGTAAGTTTCTTAAAATTGATCGTTTGATCTGTGGAATAATCTCTCCTCTTTGAAATTAGTGATCATGTTTGAAAATAAAAGCAAAATAAAGCAAAATTATAATCTTTTATTTCAACTGTTAAAATCTTTAACATTGGATCAATAAATGTAGCTTGTTCTTGACTGATTCGTGTCTTACGTGCGATGAATAATTTTATTTCTTCCTGGTGAGAGTTGTCATTACTGACTGTATGAAGCATGCGCATTGATGTTAGTTTATCATAATAGCTTCTTCGTTCTATTGACGTTTTCTCACTTCTTGTTTCTAGTTGCGTTAATTGTTCGATAAGGTTAAACAGTCCCTTAAAAGTTAAAATCACATTTCTAAAAATAATTTATACGTTTTTTTTATCACTTCTTTTCAGTAGACATTCATATTTAGTTTGGAGAATACCAGTGATATATATATAGGCTGGGATGGACAAATAGTTGTTTATATTACGCAAAAACTAAAATAACACTCATATTTTTATATATGTTTACCAAAAATTACACAAAAGACTCTAGCAATACTAAAGAGTAAATTTATTGAATGAAATAAATATTGGCTTCCACAATAGCCTTCAGACAACTTCGAAATCTCATGTAACTTTTCTTGACGGTCTCCTTGTTTAAGTTACTGAATGCTTCCTAAATTCTTACCTTCTGTTCATCTTTTGTGTTACAGGAAGATTTGTTTGTCTTTCGCTCAACTACGCCACACATCTAATACTTAAATAGGGTACAGTCAGGAGAGTTATGTGGCAAGACACAAGTGGGTGATGCAGTTTAAAGAAATGTCTGACAGCTATGATTGGATTCTCTTTTGTGCACAATCCTGTTGCCACATATAGGGTTTTTCATCATTCACCCTCTGACTCAGGACAGCACCTTTTTCTCAAGGCACTTGATGTGGTTTTCCGATTTGAGTCTGAGGCCCTCACCAACAAATTCGGGCGTTCTTATCATAACTATATACATATAGTTTAATATTTGTAATATTAATTGCGGAAGTGTGCTTAATGTTTGAGATAGAAGATGTCATTGATATAATCCTCATATTGTCGAATTAAATCATGAGATTGACAGTCACTATGCATTGCTGTTTCCTGTTTTAACAATCTGTTTATGTATCTATTTGCGTTACAAAGGAAGAACAAACAAGTTAACGAAAGCCTAAGAAAGAGTTCTTAACGAGTTCCTAGTCCACTTGGACTTAAGAGTTTACCGTTTAAGCATAAGACTGGTCGCTTTGTTTTTATACATATTCTTTATTGAATGCTTATTTCTATATCTCGTTTCATTTTTATTTTACAATATTTGCTTTGTCATTGTACAGTCGAAATTTAGCTTTCTTTTCATCTTAGAAAATATTTTGTACTGTGCTCGCATCGTTCTGTTTCTTTCGCGTTTCAAATTTTCAAGTGTAAGCTTTGTTTCGTCTGTAGTTACCTTTGAAAGAATTTACTAGAGAGCCTGCTAATAGCATTTCTTATATTTTCAAAGGTTTGCATAGTGCTTTTCTTTAATTCTTAAACTCTTGTGGTTGTATTTAGTAGTTTCCTTGTTTCTCTCTTCTAATACAAGCGTTCGATTATCTTTAACATTTCGTTTTCATAACATATCAGAGTTGCTTTTATACAATCTGTGCTCTCTAAAGTTAATCCCAATGTATGCACCAATTCCAAGCTATTTAAAAGTAAAATTTACGAAGTTTATGGACGAAGAGACAATCAATAATAATATTTTGAGGAATTTTCTTTAAGAATATGGAACAGATAAAATTGAAAATTCTGTGTAGGAAAAGTGGAATAAAAAAAGAGAAACAAAGTAAACGAGTTAACTTACTAGAGAGATACTCGATAAAAAATTTATATGCACTACAACTTTTTTGCTGATAAAACAAAATAGCATGATGAAAAATGTTACTAAAAAATAATCGTCAAAATATTTTTTATTATATAGAGGAAAATCCAAAGTAATTTTTTATTATTTCATTAACTTTTAAATCCTCTCTTGCACCTTTGAAATAGTATTTACAAATCAGTGTTTTTTTTTTTTGTAGAAAAACCTATTCATTTTAAAATTATTGAATAAAATAAAATCATTGTCGGATTTTAATGAGACTTTCAGGTTTTATTCACAGATAAAATAAATTATATTTGAACTATATTTTAGAAAATATTGGTAAAAATATTTTTCTACAAATATAATTCCCACTGAATTTGATGAAATTTTAAGAAATTAAATTTTTATCCGCAATTTTTTTGTTAGATAAAAGCGGGTCTCCATGGGGAATGTAAATCTTTAATATATTTTTCAAGCGACTCTTCATTTACCGAATATCTGATCCGAATAGCACAATAAAAATTGCACTAAAAATTATGACATTATTTAATTCGGTAAACTCTTAATTGCTTTTATAAATAATGTTTATTAAGGATACTGTTATCTTAAGAATTTTCTGTTGGAAAATGAATTTTTACGAGAATGCATTTCATTTTTTTAAATTTTAGTAATAATATATAAAACTTTATAATTCGGCATTGCTTTCATCCGGTTATGTGACATTGTTATAAAATGGAAACTATATTTGCTAATCAAAAATTGAATAGCTTAAAACTTATTTAGTAGAAGATTTTAAAAATATCGTATGTTTTTTAAATGTATTTTGAATAAATGTAATGTGCCTATTTTTGAAAGTATGATTAACTGTACACGACATTATCAGGAAATAAGAGCGATGCCTATAGTAAATCTAAAGTTAACATTGCTAAAATTTGATTACGGAGAATATTTTCCAACATTTTAAAGATTACTAATTACTTAAAAATTATATATAAAGGGGCTCATCTATCACTTTCTTAAATTTTGTTTTAACAAAAAAAAGTCTCTGTAGAAATCTATCAACATCTTTCAGTACTTGCTACGTGATTGACAATCGATAAAAAGTACATAATCAACAGTATTGTTTGTTTTAAAATGCATACCTCTGTTACTTTAAACTTAAAGTAAATAATATTTTTTTCAAATCAGATTGATTGTACTTTAAATAAGCTACTATTTTTCAAATAAAGTTTCAGAAAAGCATATTTTATTATCAGAAGTGTTTTTAAATTCAATAACTAACTTTTGTTTACAAATTTATCAAACTGGGTGAAAGTGGCCGATTCATTTATTTCAAAAAAAAAAAAAAAAAAAAAAAAGAAAAGAATTCGATTCTAATCAATATACTTTCTATTTGAAATACACCAGAGTATTTTGCTTACTGGAATCAGTAAATTTAGTAGTTTATCTTCCAATTAAATAAAAGAAAGCTTCAAAACTGCCTTTTAACTTTTAAAAATTCATTTTAAGCTTTAGGTATCCAAAATTTAGTGGTACTACCTACAATTATAAATGCATTTTTGAAGTACGTAAGGACAAGAAATGGACATTTTGCATTGCAGCTAAGTGTCCTTTTCTTTATTTATAAGGATATTCTTTTATCGTGTAATATTTACTTTTAATTAATGGTATTTTACTTCAAATTTATCAACATCATATGACATTTCACGATCTAAGAACAAATAGAATAGAAGTAATCAGTAAAAATACTCAAATTCAACATATGGTCTGATAAAATAGAGGGGAAAAATGAGCACATTAAGCGGGATAAAAATTGAAAGAAAATGCAATGATGAAAAAACAGTAAACAATTGAATGAGAGATGAAAAAAGAATAAAAGACTTTTTGAGGGGAGAAGAGGCTATCAAAAAATGAACAGACTTAAAATATATGCTTGGCCCATCACAAATAATAACTGCAAGTGTTTGAATTGAAAAATAGAAACTGGGAATTTCGCAAATGTCGCGATACACATACACAAGCAGACACTTGTAAATGTTACTATTTTTCATACAGTTAAACAGTTCATATATCAGTCCTTTTCAAAAGCTCATGAATCTTTCTTAAACGCTTATAAAATTTCTATCCTTGAGTCGTTCTACAAAGCCAATAAAGTGTCTATCTATGAATTGTTTTTTCAAATCCATAGTCAATCTATCATTCTTTCTCAAAAGCTCATAAATAATCTTTCTTAATTGTTCATAGAAACACATAAGCAGTCCATCTCCCCGTGTTTCTCTAAAGCTAATAACCAGTTCATCATCCGTTATTAGCAGTATAGTCCGGCGTTGCTAGGGTGTAATGAAAGCTTTAAAACTAATCCATGGTCCTGGAGCTCAGACTCAGCCTAAAGAATATTTGTGTGAATTTTGGTGAGAATCGGATAAAAATTGTGGATTTCTATAAAGGACATATAGACGGATAAGCACACACACACACACACACACACACACACACACACACACACACACACACAAACTTCTTGCCTTATATATTATCGATTTTCTGCACTATTGTAAGAACTGCAACCTTGAAACTTCTGATTATCGTTTCTTATGTCTTTGTCTATGAGTGTATCAAATTTGATTAAAATCGAGCCACTCCTTCTATAACCCGACGTTTTCGATTATCGATATTTATCGGAGGTACCTGGACACAACATCTAGCTAAGAACACTCGCAGACGCTTATAGTACAACTGTGTAAACTTTCAAGAAAATCGGTTCAGCCGTTTCGGAGTCTATAGGTAACGGACACACAGACAAAATTCCATTTATAAATAAGTTTAGATAGATTCTCAAAATCTCATAAACAGTCCTTCTGTCATTCGTTACCTAAAGCTCATAACCAGTTCATCCTTAGCTCGTTCATAAAGCTCATAAATACTCCATCTGCCATTCATTCTTTAAAGCTCAAACTTTCTATCTCTCATTCATTCTCAAAAGCTCATAACCGTTGTTATTTATAAGGCTTGGTTCAGCTTAGATTAATTTAACGGAACATTATAGGGCTCTCAGTGAGAATGAGACTAACAACGAATGATTTACAAATCTACTTAATCGCGATGAGGCGCCTTGAGCGTCGTCATTATTGAGTGTATGAAACAGTTGTTGCAGTTACTCGACTTAATCGACTGAATCTGGACATTCAGTAGTCATACAAATTGAAAAGAACGCGACTATATGGTCGTAAATGATGTCCCACTGAAATAAGAGATTTGAAAAATAATTCTCTTATATTTGCTAACAAAACTTATATGACAAATTCATAAATACTTGCAGTAGAAATAGAAAGAGACATGACTGACTGGGCAGTAGGTTGCCATTGCTTTCTGCGGTAGACTGGTTGCCAGCCAAGGCTATATAACCCAATCTCTCCTGTTATTTAAACCATAACTGAAGCGAGAAGCAATGTATTATATTATTACATAATAATTAGTGGGGGATCAGTTTATTACTTCATAACAATAGAAAACCGATCCTCCACTTTATGACCAGTAGAAATCTAATAATGTTTCTCACTATTATATTCAGTCAGTCAGCTAAGACTCACTATTATATTCAGTCAGTCAGCTAAGACGTGATAGACGCTTGGGCGATCATGTCTCCAAAGAGACATGACTGACTGGGCAGAAGATTATCTACGTTCCCGATGAAGACAAAATCATAGATAATTATGCTGGACACAAATTACATCTCCCAGATCAAAGACCAATACGGATACATTTAAACCAACTCCGAATGTAATGCATATATCAACTGAAAAAAGCATTTACAAATGATGGAAGCTCTTATTATAAAAGAAGAAAGCCAACATCAGCAACATTAATTATGAAGACGGCCACAATGTTCTGGCTGTATTTGGAAGTTAAGAATAGGTCTAATTTCAGCAACTATTATATAATCTACAATGTCGCTCCTACATGGTTTATTATAGTAGTATAAAATAACCCATCAAATTCGTACGCACATTAAAGGAATGCGCTCGGAATCAACAAAAGTTGCGATAATTTTGACTTTCCTTAAGTCCAGAGAAGGGCATCTCGAGTGGCGTGCTTGTTAGCAATCTTGTCTATCTCAAACCTATTACATTTGAGTAATCAGTTCGATCCTCATTGAGTATCCCGTTTTTTCGGCCTTGTGCCACATCTAAGTGTCGCATAGAAAATCAGTACATTGGTACCTCCAGGTAGTGTAATGTTTAGGAATCTTTTATCACTAAAATCATTAGTGATTTCGATTCATACTGGGTTCCCCATATATTTGGCCTTGTCCCACATCTATGTTTCGCGCAGAACATCATTTGGACACCTTGATGTTGTGTAATGGTTAATCAGCTTGTCTCGTTAGAATTCCTACAGGTGAGTAGTAAGTTTGATCCTCGCTGGGTACCTCATACTTTTGACCTTGTACCACACCTAAGCTGCGCTTAGAAAATTACCTTAAGTTAGCAGAAGTTAATTGTACGCATAAAAGCAAAACAATAAAAAAAGTTTTTGTCCTTATTTGTCATAATATTTGTTATGTGATTTGGTTTTTGTATTGAATTTCTCCCGTACATCTAGAAATCATTGTGCTGTTCGCGTATTTACTATTTAAAAAATATGTTTTGTGTGCCTGGTTTTTTTTTTTTGTTTCTAGGATTTTTTTTTGTTATCTGCTGATTTTAAAGTGGCTTGAGATATCACATTATTCCGTAATAATTTCCGTTTAAGGGAATTCGTTCTTTGCTCTGCAGTTACAGTTACACGTGGGTAAAATTTGTGTGGTTGTTTTTTCTTTGTTCTTTTAGTAGTTATAATTTTTTCTTTTTTGTGTCATGTTCCCGGTACAACTGTAGTTGTATTTTAATCTTTTTCTGCTTAATATCTTGTGGAGAGTGCTTGCTGGGGAACTGTGTATGAGTGTAATAAATATTTTTCTAACATTGGTTTTATGTTTTGGTTGTACGGTGGATTTTACCCTACGATGTTTGTTTTCATGTGTGATGTTTATACTAGTGTTGCCAAAAATCCACTACCTTTTGGGATTGTTTCATAATTTTTTTGGCTTCGTTGAAGATGATTGGTAATGGTAAGACAACTTGCATTTAATTGATTGAGGAAAGTGATTGATTATTGATGGTGAGTGACTGGAAGAAGTATTTATGCGGTTTGACATTAGCTTTTTTTTTTAATCGTATCACCCCGAGCAAGGCGGTAACGCCACTGATGTGCAGGGGGCTACATAAGAGTAAGAAGATTAGATAGAAGAACGTGAAGAGGAAGCCTAACCAGATAGAAAGAAGCAAGAAAAGGATGGGAATACAGGTGTGATGACAGTTGCAAAGATGGAGAAAAAGGAAAGGATATACAGGGCGGTGAAGAAAGAACTAGTGTCAAGTGGTTAATAGATAAGTATTTACATTGCATTTAAATTCCTGGAGGTTGTAGCCGTCAGGAAAGCAAGAATATGGAAGCGAGTTCCACAGACAAGAAGTGCGAGAAAAGAAGCTGCTGTCGTCTGCATTTCGTTGATCTAACTGTGAATGGTTGCGACCCAGTTGCCACTCTGGTTGCACGAGTAAACACCTGTTGCAGAAGCACCAGTGACTTAATAGGTTGGAGCAGACACCATGAAAGTATTATTAGAACAGACAAAGGGAAGCCACATCCTGTCGGTGGGAGAGTGGCTAGAGTCGAGCCGCCAAGTCGGTACCTATCACATTACTTATTCTCCTTTGGAGCCAGTCACGAACACTGAGATGAACAGCAGGGGCGCCTGGCTACAGTACTCTATGCACGGACGAATGGTTGATTTGTATATATGCAGGATGGATTCAGGCGGGAAAAACATCCTGTCCCGACACAGTGACCCAACCTTCCTAGCAGTGGATTTAGCTATTGACTCAATGTAGTGGTTCCACTTGAGATTGGAAGAGAGGTTAAGGCCGAGGAGGCGCAGTGTATTGCTCTCAGGGAGGCTCGCTTGGTCTATGCTTATGGGAGGCAGGAGAGGTTACCTGTGCTGATTGACAGACAGCAGTTTGGTCTTAGACGCATTGACATGTTTGAGATTATACTGCTTTTGGATGCACAATTATTTCCACTCAATAGGTTCTAGAATAACTTAAAACATAACCGTCACCACCCACCCAGGAACGGTTAGAATACTACAACAGTCAGTCAGATAAGTGCCATGCGTGATACACGTTTGAGCGATCATGTCTCGAAAGTGATATGACTTACTTGACAGAAGATTTTCCCGCAGTATCTTGCTATTACTTTCTACTGTAGACTGGTTGCCAACCAAGGCTATAGAACCTCATCTTTCCTGCTATTTAATCAATAACTGGAGAGAGAAAAGACAGATTTATACCTTTCCCAATGGTATTTGCGCATAGGTGAATGCAACGAATTCAACTGAAATTCGAACTCGTCTCTCTGATTTCTCGCTCTGGGTCGATATCCACCGCCCCACAACGTACATCCAAGACTTATCCTTAATGCACTACTGACCCGCATATATAAATAGTCGAGGCAAAATACCACGCACAAAGCATGACGAATTCGTTTAAGCATGTAACAGACTGTAGCCGCTGTGTGTTGTCCTCAATGTCCACTTTTATAATTATATACGCTCCATCAAGCACTCATAAAATATCTCATACATTAAAACCATATTTTTATCATAAAAATATAAACATGAGAAAACGATAAATATATATTTTTATATATCAGCACAACTTTATGAAAATCTATACCAAAGTAGTAAATGTTTTTCATGTGACACAAACACATATTAAAATATATATATAAATTCAGACACATTCTGGTTCATGCGCATAATTACATCATTTTAGTCTGATGAATGCCTAAATGACGAAACGCATTTCAACAAATATGCTTCCTTCGAGCTAAATTCATTTCCTTCACTTACGCGCAAATACCCTTGGGAAAGGTATTAATCCGTCCTTTTCTTCCAGTTATGGGTGAAATAACAGGACAGATTGGGTTCTATAGCCTTGGTCGGCAACCAGTCTACCTCAGAAAGCAATGGCAACCTACTGCGGGATAATATTCTGCCCAGTTAGTCATGTTTCTTTCGAGACATGAACGCCCAAGCGTGTATCACGTATGGTACTTAACTGACTTTGTCATAGATCTTGCTAATGTATATTTTTCTCAATGATTTATCTGTATAAGGACGAAACGCATTACAAAAAAAAATGCTTTGTCATATATTTTGCTCATGTATATTTTTTCACTGATTTACATACATCAGATATAAGAGATTGGTTGTCCTTGCAAAATATAACGCATGGGAAAATAACAAGAATAAGAAATAAAGAATAAAAAATATCCAAGTAAATACGGTTTACTATTGAAAAAAAATCTATTAAGAAGGAAGTGAGTTTGGCTGGATGTTACGTTTATCCTCTGAGATAGTTTTCTTTAACATTTCAGAAAAACAAATATCCCAATATATATATATATATATATATATATATATATATATATATCTTGCTAATATTAGAGACAATGAATGTCTATTATGGTTAATCATGAGCCGTTCTCAACGTCGTATTTTGGCTTTAATTTCAGTTGAAAATAAAGACAAAATTCTCCAACATTTGGATAATGTTTTATTAATTTAGTTCTAAGCTTTCGGCTCACATGAGCCAAAATTTTTTGATAAAAAATCAGTGAGAAAAAGAAGCTTAAAAGCAAATTAATAAAAAATTATCCAAATGTTGGAGAATTTTTGTCTTTATTTTCAACTGAAATTAAAGCCAAAATACGACGTTTAGAACGGCTCACAGTTAAACATAATAGACATTCATTGTCTCTTATATTTAACAGTATATGTTTAGAAAATTATTTGCTCCCTCGACACACTATATATATATATCAGCACACCGTTCAATTTTCCACCCTCGATTATCAAAAAAATCAGTAGGTAAAAGATTGGAAATTCTAACAGCCAAGATTGAGTATCAAGCAACTTTCTGTCCAGGACATTACCCCCAAAACAAAAAAGCGGGAAGAAAGTAGAATATCAGATAGTTCGACTTATTTTATAGCGAAAGTTTTACGATAAATACAGATAAAATGTTCTTTAAACAAGTCAACACTATTTTCTTAAGTTATGAAGAATATTTAAATAAATTGTAAGAATATAAACTTGGTAATGAATAGCACGTTGCAACGAAGCAGTCACTGCATGATTCTTAAAAGTTTCTTACATTCTAAGAAATAAACAATGGTGTTAAACTAGTATTAATTATAAAATATACATATTAAATACTAGCATTATAGCCAGGCGTTGCTCGGGTGTAATGAAAGCTTTAAAACTAATCCATGGTCCTGGAGCTCAGACTCTTTGGACGTTGGCACAAAAGACTAAAAAGCAATAGTTGTTTCCAGTTAAAACGAAATCGTAGACTGAAAGAAAAATGAATGGATATAAGTCAATTTTGATTTTCTGGTATTGATATCAAATAAGTTTATTTCGTCGTAAACAGACACACACACAAACATATTGCCTTATATATATATATATATATATATATATATATATGATTAATGTATCTCTAGGCAGCAAGCCTTCTTTTAAATTTTTTTAAATATGACGGAAAAGGAAAAGTTTTATTAAGTATTTATTTAAGTTTTTCAGTGTTATATCTCAATCTCAAGTGGAACCACTACATTGAGTCAATAGCTAAATACACTGCTAGGAAGGTTGGGTCACTCTGTCGGGACATGATGTTTTTCCCGCCTGAATCCATCCTGCATATATACAAATCAACCATTCGTCCGTGCATAGAGTACTGCAGCCAGGCGCCCCTGCTGTTCATAAGTAAGATAGTAAAAAAACTGTCCATAAAATTCATTGTCCCATGTGCTTTTTGTCACTTCCTTTTTAATTCGTTTTCAGTGGGTTTTTATAGCGAAGAAAGCCGAACACAGTGACGATTGAACTTACTACTTAGCGGCAATAGATTTTAGCGAGACAAGTTTAGCGAGACAATCATTACACCTCATCTAGGTGCCTAAATATTTAAAATATAAAAGAAGCCAGTTGCAGCAGTCATTATAAAAACACCTCGAAGTTGCTTATGTTCTCTTCCAGTTGTTGACGAATGAAAAACAATGTTCCGTCAATAAAAAAAAACGGTTGGCGTGTTCGAATTAGTGTGATTTTATTCTGATTGTTTACGCGCATTGGGATTGGTGACATGGGACCTGCGAATCGCCATTTCGACATTTCTTTCTGCTCCTGATATTCAATGTTGCACATGCGATGTTTTTTTCTTCTCAGTGGAAGTAATTTGTGACATCAATTTCTGGACAGGAATTTTGGATCAAGAACGACCAAAGTGACTACATTTTTGTTTTGGTGTTATTAGTTTCCTCTTAGAAATTATTATGTTTTGAGTTTGAGTTATATTTTTGTGTTGTTTTGAATACTAATAGAAACTTTTATTCCGAGCCTTTTCGTATTCAGCGCAGCCTGAACTCCAATGAGCGTCTTTATATTTTGTTGAAAACTTTTTATCACGGCACTCAAATTGTTAAACAATGTTTATGGGAGATAGGTGTATAATGTCCATGGACTCTTTTATAGTGAAGCGTTTTCGGTAATTTTATTTATTTAGAACTTGTGTTTTCTACCATATATATATATATATATATATATATATATATATATATATATATATGTGTGTGTGTGTGTGTGTGTGTGTGTGTGTGTGTGTGCGTGTGTGTGTGTGTGTGCAGTCATTATCCTCATCGTTGTTTTTCGTGATTGAAGAATTTGTTTTGCAGTTCTTCAGTTGATCCAAAACTAGCTTAGAAAATTTTATACCGGAAAATTCGGGAGCAGTGGAAACACTTGAAAATCAATTCTGATGATTGACAAAGGTCAAGGTGAGCACATTTCCATTTAAGTAGTTATTCTTGACACAGGGCTACTTTGAAGCATACCCGGTTGGTCGGTAGCATATTCTTTTAGCTTATTTCGTCTTATACTTCACCTGTGGAGAAGAGATGTTATTGCATCTTTCAACCGTTTCTTGGGTAGACCTTGAGATCTTTTGCCACAAAACAGCTATTCCTCCAACAAACCACTTGGAATATTATATTTTTCTATGCCAATAACATGGCAATTTCACCCACCTTATGTCTTGATGTGCATTGTTTTCGATGCTTAGTTCGCACTTTCTTAAATTTTAAGGTTGGTGATATGATCCTGTAACTTAATATTGAACATGGAGTGAAGTGATTCCAGTAAAACTTTCCAAATTACTAGATGCACACTTCTAGATTCCTTACGTATCCTCCCCAGTGTCTGCTTGCTTTGCTGAATAATCCATTAATTTATTTGTCTAGAGAACCATCTCGAGGGATAGTGCTACCCAAGTGTTTGACGGTATCGATATTTTTATACGGGGTGGGGTTGGGGGCATCTATACTGATACATAGTTTTTAGTGCGGGTTGCAATTTGCCGAGTCAGATTGACAGGTGAAATAATTTTGAGAATCTATCAATCAGCAGTGACAAGTCCCTCTGAAAAAATTATTCCAACATTATCAAACTTACTGTTCAGAGGCAATGATTGTTTCTAGATGTTCTTGGAACTGTTCATGGGTTTCGTTTGAAATGAGTGTACATGCATAATTACTAATTATAAGATGTTTGGAATTACTGAGGGAATTCGTACTTTCATAAGATTTTCATTTTTAACTTGAAAGGCAGATATATGATTAATCAATGCGGGACTAATGAATAATCCTAATTCATGGAGCCTGTCTCCATTTTAAGGCTATCGATTACAGAAATATGTGTCTCTATCTTCCTTTTCCATCAAAGAGACCTCATCGACGAATCAGGTTTCCTTGAGTGCGGCGTTATCGATTCTGTACGAATTCCCTGACAATAAACACCATTTTTCTTATTAGTTTTGTGAAGCCTGACTTTTCTGTGGTTTGATTTTCAATTCTAGTAAAGAACGAACTACAACTGCCAGTGATCATCTCGACCTGTTGCATCGGCACGCATCTATTACCAAAGGCCTTTGAATACATGTTGTGTAGCAGGCAGATCGGTCATGTATTGATGATAAATTTTTAAAAGGTGTAGGAAGAGTTGATTGTAGGAAAATCGTTGCACTTAGACTCGAGAGATTGCCTATCTCGTGCCACGAGAAATCGTTACAACCGGAGTCTTCCAATCTGCAGTGATGGTCAAGCCATGTAAGGGTTACGTCTGTGCTCAGATCCACTCCACCTAACCTGCTGACATCACCTACCTTGGACGTTGAAATTATAAGGAATCTCATCCACTCTGGTAGTTAGGAGCTCTAACTCTTGCGTCAAGAGTGGCTGCTCTGATCAACAGTTGTATAATATCGGGGTTCTTGTAGTGCCATGTCGCGCATGAATAGATGTCCCTGCAAGCGCTTTCGGTGGGCAACCCTGAGGCCACACCTTGTTGCGGCCCTAGCCAGTTTCCCTCCCAGCACAGATCGTGGATAATGACCGCCTGTTAAAATCAAACCACCTAAACCCATTAACCTTACTTTCTTTAATATCCGGGGCATTCGTAATAACTTTCTTCGTGTAGAAGCGTTCCTGCATAAAAAGTCCCCTGACATCCTTGCGCTCTGCGAAACTAACCTCATCTCAGCTATTCCCTCCTCTGACCTCTCCATCCCTGGTTATCTTCCCTTCTTAAGGAAGGATTCCACTGTCCACATGCATTGGCTGGGTGTCTACGTCAGCGAACACCTCCCCATAGCTAGGGTGACTTCACTCGAATCTACTGACCACCAATACATATGTCTCCGCCTGTCTCTCCTCAGTTCGGTTAGTTACCTATTCTTTCTTTACCGTTCTCCCTCCTCTTCTGATTGCTCCCTACTAGATAGCATTGCTGACGACATAGATAAGGCTATTTCCTATCACCCATTCGCCCACATATTTGTATTCGGAGACCTCAACGCCCATCACTCTGAGTGGCTTGAAAGCGCTGTTACTGATTCAGCGGGCATTCACGCCATGAGCTTCGCTATTTCCCAATTCCTTACGCAAGTGGTGGACTTCCCCACTCGCTTCCCAAGCACTCCCTCAGGTCAATCCTCACTACTAGATATATGTTTCACTTCTGTCAAGTCTCGCAGCTTTGCCCTCTCGGCAACTCCGACCACGCTATAGTTTTTCTCAGTATTTCTTCCCAATCTCACTTCCCCCAGGAGCCCCCTACCTATAGGACCTACTACCTATACCAAAAAGCTGACTGGGATGCCTTTCGCTATTTCCTCTGTGACGTCCCTTAGGGAAAAGTGTTCGATCTATCAGCTGATGACTGCGCCTCTGAGGCCTCGTCATGAGTGAAAGCTGGTATTGATGCTTTCATACCCACCAGTAAGTATTGCCTAAAACCTCATTTCTCTCTGTGGTTCTCTCCTGCCTGCTCAGCCGCCATTGCCCACAGGAACCATTACTTCCGTCTATTCTGGAGACAGTCATCTGATCATAATTCACGAGAGCAAGAGAACCCTAAATGACGCCAAACTGTTGTTTGCTGAGAGAATGCGACAGCGCATAGATGACCGCATGTTCGGCTCCAAGGTCTATTGGAGGATTTGCAAACAAGTGCTGAACAATAGCAAATCCTCAATACCTCCTTTAATCCATGAATTTGAGGTTCTCACGTCATCCGCAGACAAAGCTGAGTGCTTTGCCCGCAGATTCTCATCCAACACCACATTTGACTCATCTAGAGTACACCCACCCGACTTCCCTATTAGAACTGAGGCCAAACTGCACGACGTATATATTACCCCGACAGTAGTATCACAAGTAATTTCAAAACTCGACCCCCATAAGGCGAGTGGAGACGATGGAATCCCGGTGATAGTCCTTAAGAGGTGTGCTCTTGAACTTTCCCCTGTCCTCTCTAAACTGTTTAACTACTGCCTTCTGCTTCCTGCTTTTCTGCATTCTGGAAGTTCTCTTTAGTCGTTCCTGTGTTTAAGAATTGTGGTGAACACTTGGACCCATCCAACTATCGTCCTATCAGTATACTACCGATATTCGGGAAAGTATTCGAGGCCATAATCAATGCAGAAATAGTTCAACATCTTACTGCCCACAAACTCTTCTCTGACAGGCAATATGGCTTCCGCTTTGCCAGTTCCACGGCCGACTTGATAACAACCGTAACGGAGTACATGCTCCAGGCCCTTGATGAGTCTGACGAGGCTCGCGCGGTTGCTCTGGACATCTCCAAGGCTTTTGACATGGTTTGGCACTCTGGCCTTCTATGCAAGCTACGGGGTTACGGTATTACCGGTCGCCTGCTTGACCTAATCCAATCTTTTTTAAATAACCGCAAAATGAAGGTCGTTTTGAATTGGCATGTCTCTTCATCCTACAGCACGAACGCTGGTGTCCCACAGGGCTCTATCCTGGGCCCGACGCTCTTCCTTATCTTCATCAACGACCTTCCAGATGTGATCAGTTCCCAAGTAGGCATCTGTTCCCCAGTAGGCAGATGACACCACAATATACTCCCGCAGCAGTCAGAAACCTGTCGTGGCGGACAGACATAATCTTGCTGCTGACCTTGAACGGGATCTACACTCTGTGGTGAATTGGGGCAAGAAGTGGCTTGTCAACATCAATGCTTCTAAGACCAAGCTGTTGTCTGTCAACCATCACAGGCAGCCTCTCCTGCCTCCCATACGCATGGACCAAGCGATTCTCCCTAAGAGCAACACACTACGCCTCCTCGGACTTACCCTCTCCTTAGACCTCAAATGGAACCACTATATTGAATCCATAGTTAAATTTACTGCTAAGAAGATTGGGTCACTATGTCGCATGGAGTACTGCTGCCATTTATGGTCAGGTACCCTTGCCATTCTCCTCAGTGTTCTCGACAGGCTCCAAAGGAGAGTCTGTAATGTGATAGGTACTGATCTGGCGGCTCGACTGCAGCCACTTCCCCACCGTCGAAATGTGGCCTCCCTTTGTCTGTTCTATAAATACTTTCATGGCTTCTGCTCGGACGAACTTAAGTCACTGGTGCCTCCTCAACAGGTGCTTACTCGCGCAACCAGACTGGCAACTGGGTCCCACCCATTCACAGTCAGGTTAGCCAAATGCAGACGACAATTCTACTCCTGCAGCATCTTCTCACGCACTTCCCGCCTGTGGAACTCGCTCCCGTATTCTTGCTTTCCTGACGGCTACAACCTCCAAAAATTTAAATGCAGTGTCAATACTCATCTATTAACCACTGCACTCTAGCTCTCTCTCCACCCCCGTATATCCTTCCCTTTCTCTCCACCTATGTATCTGTCATCGCACCTTCTTTCTCAGCTTTCTATTGCTCCTTTCTAACTAGTTGGTACTCCTCACTCTTTTCTAATTAATCTTTTTAAAGTTATGTAGCCCGCCGCTCATCAGTGCCATTTCTGCCTTGCTCGGGGTGAAATGATTTTTAAAAAAACTCCGCCTGGAACCAGTCTTTCAATTTTGACAGGTTGAAATTTACCGAGGACTTGAGCTCGTCGACTGTCCTTAACTGTTTTTTTTCCGCTGGTCGAAGCTGTTCATTGAATGCAAACAGATATTTAAAACCATTGGTGAACGTTGGCAAACAGGTTGAAACCACTACAGGAGAATTACCCTGAAAGAAATACGACTGTTCATTCGCAGGAGGTGCTTTCCCTCGCCCCCACATTAAACATGCTGTTCAAATATAAGAAAAAAACGTCATGCCAAAAATGAACTAAACGTTAGAATTTGAACCGTTTCTCTTATAATTTCAAAGATACTTCATCTTTTGAAATCGTTCTGTTAAAATCATAATAAAAAGACGTCCCGTTTACTCGTGCTAATTTATTAATTAACAAGCAAGAGACAGGGCACCCGCTTGGGATCACACACACACACACACACACACACACACACACACACACACACACACACACACACACACACACACACACACACACACACACACACACACACACACACACACACACACACAACCACACACACAAACAAACACACACACACACAAAAACACACCGACACACACCTACACACACACACACACACACACACACACACACACACACACACATACACACACACACAAACACACACACACACACACCACACACACACACACACACACACACACACACACACACACACACACACACACACACACACACACACACACACACACACACACACACACACACACACACACACACACACACACACACACACACACACACACGACACACACCTACACACAAACACACACACATACATATATTCAATATATTAATAGTTTTCGTAATGGTAATATAAAAAAGATAATAATTCTGAAAATTATATAAAACATCTAAAATAAAATAAAATAACAAATTATATTTTTTAAGCGACAATTTATGTATAACTTTTTAAAGTACAACAAATAAACATAGACTATAATAAATGAATTCGTATTTTAATAAAGATAACAAACAAATATAAATACAAATAATAAGAATAAATTGATAATTAAATAGCATTGATTCTTGTACGATTAACGAAGTTAAGAAAGGTCAAGCGTGGTCAGTACATAGATGGGTGACCGCTTTAGGAGTACCAGGTGCATTAATCTTAAATGTGTGGATGATGTAATGTCTTGCCCACTTTCATTGTCTTTAGCAGTAATTGGAAAGAATCTGTGTAGGGTGTGGGCATCTTTCCACACAAGAGAATTTTTATCATTGACTATTGTAACGAAAGACATGACTTACCTAGGAATTCAAAACGAGCGCGAACGTGTCTTGCCTGCAAGATAATAACCGAAAAGATAGATGGCCGCTATTGAAGACAATTTATGCGTGCCTATCTTGTCCAAAAAGAAACGATATTTGCACACATGCAATTTAGGCCGTCTTGGAATGGCATAAAACGCAGAGTGCGGATTTTTTCGGTGGATTGTGTGTGTCGAAGTTGCGGATTGAGAGTCAGACTGACAAAGAGGAAGTAAGTGCGGCTTAGTTGGTGTCTGTTTTACAACTGCCTTGTGTAACGACCGAGAAAGGGAAACCTGAAATCTACTTCCTTGAGGTGACCAAAGAAAGAAAGTAAGTAAGAAAAACAGCTGGTTTGCCGGTGAGCGTCGCACTGCACTTTTTGGCACCCCCTTATCATCATTCATCTTTTTTTATGAGACAAACATGGCTTGTGCAGCAGTTTTTAACGAAACCAAACATTTCCTAATTCTGACAATATTCCAGAAATCTAGCCCCTTGCAAGCAAGCAACAAGATTCCAAAACTGTAAGGCACCCGAAGAGAATGTAACGAGGCGGCTGATAGGCATCCCAAAACAGGAGTTCCATGAATGCTTGCATCAATGGAAAAATACGCAATAAATTGTGTGGATTCAAAATTAGAATTCTCAGTCATAGTTCCAGGTTCAAGTCGAGTTACGTTCATTATATTCACTTACGCGCAAAAACCCATGAGAAACATGTTACACTATTTCTTCTCCAAGAAGGCGGATGAGATTTCGTACAACTTTAACGGCTAAGGAAGCAACGCCAGAAGGTTAGGTGGAATTCATCTGAGCATGGACATAACACGTAGAAGTGATGGCTATCTCTTGCAGACTGGACGTCTCTGGTTGTAACGATACCTCGTGCCACCGTAGAAAGAATCCACAAATCTTGAAAGTTGGATAACCCCAGTGCAAGTGTATTTAAATCATTATTATCTCTAGAATAGTATTTTTACAATGTTAGATGGTCCTGGGTATAACAGTAAATTGCATCCGGCAGTAAGGCCTCTGATTGGGAAGTTGTCAGGAGCATGGAACCACCTCTTAATTGCTGTTGTTCCCAGGTCCACCCTGACCAATAATGGTAGCACCTGTTAAAGTCCCAGCTATGGGCAAATGGGCAAATAGTCATAACCCGAGCTGGGGTCAAAACACAATAAAATTATAAAATAGACTTTTATAGAAATATATACATAAAAATAAAATTTTATATATTATAAAATAATACCAACAATACATTTTTCAGGGAAAACACAATTACCATAACACATTTTTAAAGAAAAAAGTTATTACCACCAATGCATTTTTGAATACAAAGCTAGAAGGCATCTTCAGTTTTCTAAAATGAAATATAAATTTCATCCTAATCTGACTAAATCAACCTTCTCACTATAACCGAATATAACCCCACCTTAAAACACTATCTTTTTGGCATTAAATAGCTCACAGAGGTTGATATGCCGTTAGACTCACTCACTCACTCACTCACTCACTCACTCACTCACTCACTCACTCACTCACAATGTTAGAATATTTTCTCATTTAAAATATCTACAAATGGTTAATAAGGCCTTACATAATGAATCAATCAGTTAATCAACAAATGAATAAGACACTTCTGATTTCTCATCATTGTTTATGGTTTTCTTCAGGGTGATGGAAAAGACCCCCCCTCTTCATTACGACTATGTTTATGTTTAGTATGATGAGTAATAAAGAAGTTACTAAATCACTGCTTCTTTTTGTGAATTGTCGCTATTAATGAACTGGCGGTATTTAGACAGCTGACAAAAGATAAAAAATACAAGAGAAACCAAAAGATTTCTGGCCATCACACACAATCAGATAAAAATAACAAAGACAATCATACTAGACCCGAAAAGGTCATTGAATATTGGCAGTATATCATCTCCGAATTTCAGACAAGATCAGTCGCTATTGTTACAAGATTACCGATGACACACATCAAAACGTAGAATGCAAATCACGTGATACACTCAGCAAACACTGTACCAAGTTTTCGCAAATAATGTACAGCACATTTTCTGGTAAAAACCGTAACATATCTTCAATAAAATACGATGAAACATTAGCAAATGATGGCAACATCAACAGTTATTTTTAGCTGCTTACTATTCCAAACAGAAAGAGTTCATTGTTGTGAAACTAATACTCATTTTCCAATAAGTATTTCGTGTTATTGAGTTGACGTTTTTAAACATTTCACCCCAAGCAAAGCAGAAATACCACTGGTTCGCCGAGGGTTACAGTGAGAGAATGAAAAGCATACAGGAGATGTCGAAGAAAAGATAAGAGATGGATGGGAATCAAGTAGATAAAAAGATGACAATTGACGTTGCATTTAAAACTTTGGAGATTTTAGCTATCAAGGACGCAAGCAAATGGAAGGGCGTTCCACAAACTGAAAGTGCGAGAAAAGAAACTGTTAGAGTAGAAGCGGTGGTTGCATTTAAATATTTTTATAGCGAAAAGGGTTGTACGTTGATGTCAATCTAGCATTACGAGTAAATACATGTGGTCGGGGTACCATGGAAAACAGCTGGTCATGGTAGTTGCTATGATAATACTTGTAGAAAAGACAGAGGGAAACCACGTCACGTCGGTGAGGAAGTTACTGATAGTTGGATACCAAGTCAGGATTGATTATATTGTAGATCCTTCAGTGATTTTGTCGAGAACATCATGCAGGAGCACCCAACCAGATATGGCAACACTATTCAATGCACGGAGGAATGGTAAATTTATCAATGTGCTAAGTGGATTCTGATGAACGGCAAGATGAATAGCAGAGCATGAACTGAATATGTAGCACTATTCGTGTTGCACGGACGAATGGTAGATTTATAAATGTGCTAAGTGGATTCTGATGAGAACCTTGAGATGAACCGTAAGGAGCACTCGACCAGATATGGCAACACTATTCAATGCAGGCGAATGGTAAATTTATAAATGTGCTAAGTGGATTCTGATGAGAACCTTGAGATGAATAGCAGGAGCACTCGGTAGATGTGGCAACACTATTCAATGCACGGACAGTGTTAGTGAAAGTTATAAAATGTGCTAAGTGGATTCTGATGAGAACGAGATGAATAGCAGGGAGCATACTCGACCAGATATGGCAACACTATTCAATGCACGGACGAATGGTAAATTTATAAATGTGCTAAGTGGATTCTGATGAGAACCTTGAGATGAATAGCGAGCATCGACCCGAATGTAGCAACACTATTCAATGCACGGACGAATGGTAAATTTATAAATGTGCTAAGTGGATTCTGATGAGAACCTTGAGATGAATAGCAGGAGCACTCGACCAGATATGGCAACTTCTATTCAATGCACGGACGAATGGTAGTTATAAATGTGCTAAAGTGGATTCTGATGAGAACCTTGAGATGAATAGCAGGAGCACTCAGCAGATATGGCAACACTATTCAATGCACGGACGAATGGTAAATTTATAAATGTGCTAAGTGGATTTACAATCGAGAACCTTGAAGTTGAATAGCAGGAGCACTCGACCAGATATAGCAACACTATTCAATGCACGGACGAATGGTAGATTTCTAAATGTGCTAGGTAGTTCTGATGAGAACCTTGAGATGAATAGCAGGAGCACTCGACCAGATATGGCAACACTATTCAATGCACGGACGAATGGTAAATTTATAAATGTTAACTAGAGTAAGTTCTGATGAGAACCTTGAGATGAATAGCAGGAGCACTCGACCAGATATGGCAACACTATTCAATGCACGGACGAATGGTAGATTTATAAATGTGCTAGTGGATTCTGATGAGAACCCATTGAGATGAATAGCAGGAGCACTCGACCAGATATGGCAACACTATTCAATGCACACGGACGAATGGTAAATTTATAAATGTGCTAAGTGGATTCTGATGAGAACCTTGAGATGAATAGCGGGAGCACTCAGCCAGATATGGCAACACTATTCAATGCGGACGAATGGTAAATTTATAAATGTGCTAAGTGGATTCTGATGAGAACCTTGAGATGAATAGCAGGAGCACTCGACCAGATATGGCAACACTATTCAATGCACGGACGAATGGTAGGGTTTATAAATGTGCTAAAGTGGATTCTGATGAGAACCTTGAGATGAATAGCAGGAGCACTCGACCAGATATGGCAACACTATTCAATGCACGGACGAATGGTAAGTTTATAAGAAGTAGTATAAGTGGATTCTGATAGAACAACAGAGATGAATAGCAGACACTCGACGAATGTGGCAACACTATTCAATGCACGGACGAATGGTAAATTTATACCTGTGCTAAGTATGGATTCTGATGGAGAACCTTGAGATGAATAGCAGGAGCACTCGACCAGATATGGCAACACTATTCAATACACGGACGAATGGTAAATTTATAAATGTGCTAAGTGGTTCTGATGAGAACCTTGAGATGAATAGCAGGAGCACTCGACCAGATATGGCAACACTATTCAATGCACGGACGAATGGTAGATTTATAAATGCATGCTAAGTGGATTCTGATGAGAACCTTGAGATGAATAGCAGAGGCACTCGACCAGATATGGCAACACTATTCAATGCACGGACGAATGGTAGAGATTTATAAATGTGCTAAGTCTGGATTCTGATGAGAACCTTGAGATGAATAGCGGGAGCACTCGACCAGATATGGCAACACTATTCAATGCACGGACAGATAGCGGTAGATTTATAAATGTGCTAAGTGGATTCTGATGAGAACCTTTGAGATGAATAGCAGAGACATCTGACAGATATGTACCTATTCAATGCGGACGAATGGTAGATTTATAAATGTGCTAGTGGATTCTGATGAGAACAGCGAGATGAATAGCAGGAGCACTCGACCAGATATGGCAACACTATTCAATGCGCGGACGAATGGTAGATTTATAGTATTGCTAAGTGGATTCTGATGAGAACACCAAGATCGAATAGCGAGAACCTCAAATAGATGTGGCAACACTATTCAATGCACGGACGAATGGTAGATTTATAAATGTGCTAAGTGGATTCTGATGAGAACCGGATGAATAGCAGGAGCACTCGACCAGATATGGCAACACTATTCAATGCACGAGGACGAGTCGTAGATTTATAAATGTGCTAAGTGGATTCTGATGAGAACAACGAGATGAATAGCAGGAGCACTCGACCAGATATGGCAACACTACTCAATGCGCGGACGAATGGTAGATTTATACATGTGCGAAGTGGATTCTGACAAGAAGAACATCCTGGCTGGTTATAGTGAACCAAACTTTCTAGCAGTAAATGCAGCTATTCAATGCAGCCATTCCATTTAAGTTCATTTGAGAGAGTGAGGCCAAGGAGGCACAGTGCTTGGCTATCTAGAAGACTAGCGCCATATATCCTAATAGTAGACTTGCTTTTTGTTTGGTTAGAAAAATCTGTCAGTGACGGCAAAACTACTGTAAATACAAATGAAAGAATGTTGATCCACTTTGTCGTGCCAGATGTTTTTTATTTGTTTGTTATACATCAGTCACATCTGACCTGGTGCGTCTGCTACATATTTAGAGATTCATGATAAGATACAAAGATAAATCTGAAATGTTATTAGTCATGAACTGGCATCTTAGCGTCAGTTATTTTCCCAACTTTAACATAGATTCACCATGTCTACAAATATTTTATGGTGCTTGTTCTAATGAGCTTTCTACTTTGCTAGACAATTTTAGGCGGCAATTTTAGTATTTTTTCACGTTCGAAAATGGTTACATGTTGCCGTAAACGCAGTACTAGTTTGGCAGTTATGTTTTACGTTATTTTTCTATAGCACTTCTCACATACTGAATTCTCTTCTTGATTTTTAGAAATATGTGATCGTCAAAAATTTAAATAGAATGTCAATCGTTATCTTATGTCGTCTTAATTCCTGTTTTTTATTGTTCTCCCATCTTAATGTTTTACTCTTTCTCCTATTACCTTGTAATCGTCTTAGTGGCTTTAATGCCTTGTTTGAGGTGAAATAATGGGAAAGAAAAAACAGTGACAGTATGGATTATTTTCTTGAATGCCACTGACATCATGACTCGGAAAAGGAAATAGACGTTACAAGGAAAAAATAATAATCACAAGGATGAAATATTTCCGTTTCACATTTAGGAATGGTTGGAAAATCTTGAAAGCTCCAGAAGGTTAAAGTGTAAAGCGGAAAGAAATGAAAGAAGCATATATGAACTAAAAAAAAAAAACATGTCGGGTAGAGTTTATCATCTCTCAGTTGTCTCTATATATTCGGGCAGAGTGCGACTCAGTTGTACTTTTTTTTCCCGGACAGTGACGCAACTGAGAAAAATAAAAACTATGAGGGGTCCGGTCCCGGGTAACATCTGACCGAATTTGCAACGCTATTGCATTAAACTAGGGGCTATTGGTAGTCATACCAATGCCAGTGCAACCTACGGTCACTGAGACTCGGCAATTTTTCTCCTTAGCGCGAGTGTAAGCGCTCGGGTTCCTCACATTAAACGTGACCTTGTCACATCTCATCGAGGTAGAGAGATTGGGGTAAATAATCATGTATGAACCAATAAATGTATATATAACATGCCATTTTTAAAAAAATCAGTTTGCATTATGTCTGACAATATTGACAATTTTAGTATTTTTTTCAATATTGACAGGAGATAATTTTGAAATATACGATGTGGACATTGTGATTTTTTTAAGGTATTGCACTAAAACACTTTATAGTAAAGAGCAATATATGATATTTATATATAAATGATTATATCATAGTTTATAATAATGTACAGTATGCTCAGTCATATAATTACGGATGTGCGTTGTGGTGCAGTTGAAATGGATTCGAAACGACAAATCGGGGTGCCGAGTTCGAATTTCACTTGAATTCTTTGCATTCACTTACGCACAAATACCCTTGGGAACGGTATTAATCTATCTCTTCTCGGCAGTTACGGGCTAAATAATAGAACAAATTGGGTTCTATAGCCTTGGTCGGCAACCAGTCTACCGTAGAAAGCAATGGCAACCTACTGTGTGATAATCTTCTGCCCAGTCAGTCATGTCTCTTTCGAGACATGATCGCCCAAAGCATGTATCACGTATGGCAGTTAACTAACTGACTGAATATAATAGTTGGAAATATAATTAAAACTTCTACTGGGCATAAAGTAGGGGATCGGTTTTCTGTTGTTATAAAGTGATAAACTGATCCCCCACTAATTATACTTAATATAATAATGTAATATAATCTACCTCTTCTCCATCCAGCTATGAATTAAATAGCAGGACACATTGGGTTCTATAACCTTGGTTGGCAACCAGTCTACCGTAGAAAGCAATGACAACCTACTGCGGGATAATCTTCTGCCCAGTCAGTCATGTATCTTTCGAGACATGATCGCCCAAAGCATGTATCACGTATGGCAGTTAACTAACTGACTGAATATAATAGTTGGAAATATAATTAAAACTTCTACTGGGCATAAAGTAGGGGATCGGTTTTCTGTTGTTATAAAGTGATAAACTGATCCCCCACTAATTATACTTAATATAATAATGTAATATAATCTACCTCTTCTCCATCCAGCTATGAATTAAATAGCAGGACACATTGGGTTCTATAACCTTGGTTGGCAACCAGTCTACCGTAGAAAGCAATGACAACCTACTGCGGGATAATCTTCTGCCCAGTCAGTCATGTATCTTTCGAGACATGATCGCCCAAAGCATGTATCACGTATGGCAATTAACTGACTGAATATAATAGTTGGAAATATAATTAAAACTTCTACTGGGCATAAAGTAGGGGATCGGTTTTCTGTTGTTATAAAGTGATAAACTGATCCCCCACTAATTATACTTAATATAATAATGTAATATAATCTACCTCTTCTCCATCCAGCTATGAATTAAATAGCAGGACACATTGGGTTCTATAACCTTGGTCGGCAACCAGTCTACCGCAGAAAGCAATGACAACCTACTGCGGGATAATCTTCTGCCCAGTCAGTGATGTCTCTTTTGAGACATGATCGCCAAAAGCATGTATCACGTATGGCACTTAACTGACTGACAATATACTGAAACAGTTTTTATTAGAGTGAAAATAACTTCCATGATTATTTGTAACCGTTTCCATCATACAGATTGAATAAATATAGAATTGCATTTTAGATTATTTTCATTAAAATATTGTTTTTGTTCAATATGAAAAATGTCTAAATAAAAAATACGTAGAAGTAACTTTGGTTGATCTATTCGTGGTGTAAGGGTTATCGGTGAGAGTTCAAATCTCAGCCAAAACAGTTGAACTCGCCCTTATGTAAATAACATTAAGAAAAATACAATTCCATTATTATTTTCCAAGCTATAGGTTAAATAAAACGACTAATTTGCCTCGTTAAAACTTATGTGTATTGTGGAGCAGTGGATATTGGCTTGGAACGAGAAATCGGAAAGCCAAGTTCGAATTAGAGTTGAATTCGTTACATTCACTTACGCGCAAATACTCTTGGGAAAGGTATTAATCCGTCGCTTCTCCTTCCAGCTATGGGTTAAATAATACGACATATTGAGTTCTGTAGCCTTGGTTGGCAACCAGTATACCGCAGATAGTAATAGAAAACCTACTGCGGGAAAATGTTCTGCCTAGTCAGATCATGATCGCCAAAGTGTGTTTCATGTATCGCACTTAACTAACTGAAATCTGGGTAAAATAGTAGAACAAATTGATTGCTCTAGACTTCTCGAACCCTGTTACTGAGTGAAGTTGACCTTACTATTTAACCCATAGCTCAAAGAGTAAGATACAGATTTGTGCCTTTATTTCGAGCACTAGTGCGACAGTGAATTTAAAAACAGACGAGCCCAGAATTTGAACTCGATTCCATTTTTCGCACTGATTTCTGTCAGACTACCCGTACGTCATTGGCACCATGCTTTTGATTATTATCGTTGTTATATCTTGAATAAAGTTATTTTAAAATTGTTTTCTGTATGATCTAATCCATATTTCTTCGTTCGTAAATTCGCCATCCTTAATTTCAAGAGGTCAAGTTGACTCGAAACCTTGTTGCCAGCTTTTGTTCAACCTTTTATACATTCTTTGCCGCGTTCCTTTCAGTGCCAAATCGGTTGAATGACCTTTGCACCCTATTCAGGGCCTTTATAATTATGGCTACAGTTGTCATTATAGTTTTTCCATAATTTCTAAAGTTCCCTGGAAATGAAAGGCATTTCTATTTTTATATTCTTCTCCATTTAATCTGGGGTCATTTCGTTGGACAACAATCTTTTTACACACCCTTCCATCTGTGAATAATAACGGTGTCGAGTTTGTCTGCGCATTATATCCTCGAAGGCACTTGCTTTGCGCATGTATTGATATCATAATCTTCTTTATTGTTGATATTATTATTTCTATTATATCCTTAGGTATAAATACTATTTCTAAGAATAAATATTTCTATATATCTATATTATTAATAACAATATTTTCTCACATAATAGTTTTTTATTATTATTAATAATAGTATTTATTGTCATTAGTTTTTCTAATATTATTATAATACTCGTAATCGTTTTCATTATAATAATATTTTAGCTAAACTGAGTTAGAAGTTCATTTGAATTCTATACCTTCATTTACAAACAAAGACACTAGGGAACGATATTAATCCATCTTTTCTCCCTCCAGCTATGGGTTGAATAGCAGGACAGATTAGGTTCTACAGCCTCCGTTGGCAACCAGTCTACTGCAGAAAGAAACAGCTACCTACTGTGGGAGAATTTACTGCTAGACAGTCATAACTCAAAAGAGACGTAATCGCCAAGACGTGTATCATGTGTAGCACTTAACTAACTAAAGTCACAAAACATTAAGATGCAAGAGATTACAGAGTTTGAAAAACTATGAGTCAAGAGAAAACTTTCAGGGGAGAGAACAATATCAACATGAGTTAAAAAGACAAAAGGTAACAATTGACATTGTATTTCCACTACCAAAGAAGAGAGCTGATCAGAAAAAAATACCAGAAAATTATTTATAATAAAAATTATAGAAGCTATGTTATGATAGTAGGAAATTGCCTGAAATCTCAGTGATTAAATGAAGTTTATTTAAGAATCATAAAACGTGATTAAGAATCTTAGCTCTACTGCAACACTATTCGTCCGTCAGTATTTGTCTATACTTCTGAGATGTGGTAGTACTTATATTATATACATTGTTTAGACTGTTGTCCTCATTTTCATTGCCATGTTTTCGATGTTTCGCCGTTGTACGATCTGACCTTCTGCAGGTGCTAGGAATTTCGAACAGAACCCTTCATTTTGATCACTGGGGTATATAATTCTAATTCCATGTGCGATGTCACTTCCGGATGCCATGTAGTTATCCCCCTTTAACACAACTCTGTTAGTTATTTGTTCACCATTTACTGAACTCACAACACTATACATCAAATCACTAGAACACACCAAAGTTTATATCCACTGATATAAGCCACGAATGTGGAATTGCACAAAGAATGAGAATAATATTCTCCAGTGATCGAAATAAATATTTAGGTTGGGAATTCTTAGCACCTGAAGAAGGCCGTAGCTTACAACGGCCGAAACGTAGTAAACATGACAATGAACATGAAGACAAAAGTCCGAACAATGTAAATAATGTTTATTCATCTGCCATCTTTCTAAGAACTTTACAATTCAGTTTACCCATCCGTAAGGAAGAGGCCACCTGACAATTCTGTGAATTCATTAATTATAATCAAAATTAAGATATTCACTTTTTTTTAATGATTATCGCGGGTATTACCGTATTTTTTTTTTGCATTTGTCACTAACGTTTTTTGCAATGATTCTTTATCAACTATTTATAAATTTCATTTCAGGTATTATTAGTTGCTAGTCTTTTGACGCCAATGTATTCAATGATTGTTTCTCCCAAGGATCTTTTTTTTTTGGCCCAACTTTTATTCTGCTTTATATTAATGATTCCTTTCAGAAAATTTTTAATTGGTTTGTAAATATACCTGGAGGGGATACCATAGTTTATAAAAGCACACACCAAAAGCTAAAACAACAGAATGTGGCACCTGGTGTCTTTCTTCCATTGTGAAATTCTGCTTTGTAACATTCAATATTTTCCTGTGGCTCGTAAGTTTATATCATACCCGAGCAAACCCTGACTTGTTTCCTGTTATATAGCTTTACTATCGAGGAAGCTTTTTGCCTAGAACGGCTAATAGGCCTCAAGTTCACTCCGACTTCAAGTATAATTCTTATATAAGTTACAGAGTTAAACAATTTGAAAAAATGGTCGGTTCCTTGTATCGCTGCAGAAATTTTATGTTTCTTCCTGCCAAGGTCTATCTTTGTAAAAGTCAATCCTCACTTTCAAAACTTGTTAGAATTTAAAAGCGCCCACGAGGTCTTTTAGGCATTGAATTTTTACCTTACATTTTTTCCCCTGATAAAATATCTCAAGCTTCTCGGTACTAATTTGCTATTTAAATGGAACCGATTCCTTAGTCCAATTCGGACTTTTACAACTAAGACTAAACTTGCCATATCAACTGGGTCGAATCTTTCCTATTTTACATTCCACTGGATAGAATGAAGTTCCATTTCGGCACCTTTTTTCCAAAAATGGCTCCATTGTGGAACAAACGCATGTGAGGATATTGCCCAAATACTGCAATCCTAAAATCTTTATGTCTACATTAACCGTTATATACTTTCAACAAATTCATCCAACAACTCACTGTCTCGAGTGGCTCTTGCTCCTTGTATTGGTTTAGCAACATGTACTAATTTCTTAATCATATTTCATATGGGCTTACGGCTATATCACGTTGACACACCGGTTTTCATAGGATCACGGAAGTTAAGCAATACCGAGCCAGGTCAGATAGATAACTTGTGACTATCTAGGTATGTAAGCTTTGATGTGTAATAGGTAACGACTTTGAATTGCAAACAGGAGAGTCGACTCTCAATTCCAGTCCGGTTTCTTAATGTTTACTTACACTTACCTTGGGAAATGCATGAATCTACACTTTCTTCTGTTTATTAAGAAAATGAGTGACGTAACGTTTTTCAATATTTTTCAAAAACTTAAAGAAGAGCGCAATTTAAGATAAAAGAAAGTACGTATTATTTTTTATAATAATATCGCCCCAAACAAGGCATTTTACTGCGACTGTTTTGCATGGGGTTACATAGGAGGAAAGTGATGAGAAAGAGTGATAGGCTATAAGAGGTGTCAGGAAGTGGGGAAAAGAAGGATGAATGGGGCCATAAATGAGGGATCAGTTCATATATTGATTGTAACGTAGAATTGATCCCCCACTTTATATCTACATTATAATGGTATAGAATTTCTTTTTATAATCATATCGCCCCAAACAAGGCAATTTACTGCAACTGTTTTGCATGGGGTTACATAGGAGGAAAGTGATGAGAAAGACTGACAGGTTATAGGAGGTGTCAGGAAGTGGGTAAGAGAAGGATGAGAATACTGATTAGAGGGGAGAAGACGGAGAAGGGAGCATGAGAGAGAGAACGCAGGTTAGTGAGATAGAAGATGACTATTGACTTTGCATTTAAATTCTTGGAGATTGTAGTTCTTGTAGGAGCAAGTAAACGGAAGGGAATTTCACAGGCGGAAAGTGCGAGAAAATTTAACTATATTCAACAATATTTGTTGAATATTGTAAAACTCTGTGTACTTTTCTCCTAAATAGCACTCTTCCCGAATTGTATTATTATTATTATTATTATTATTATTATTATTATTATTATTATTATTATTATTATCCTGTTTTCTTGGTGACAGCATTTAGAGTTCAACTGCAATCAAAATTCTTTGTCGTGAATCAATTTAGTCATGAAACGGTTTCTGTCAACATTAAATGCAATATAATGTTTGATGACAGCTTCAGTCTTCTTTCTTTGACAAACCCTCATTTAGCCTAATGATAGGATGTAGAATTTATGATTGATTTTTCTTTGGTTATTGTTTAGACGTTTTGCCTATATATGTCGGTGTTATGAACAAAAGGTGAAGTTACCTTTGTCGGTCGAACAAGGAACAAATACTCATTTATTTCTTTCATCTAACCATTTCCATCAATATAGCTATCACACTGGTTTGTGTGAAAGTCTAGTGTCGAATGTTGACTATGAACATTTAGTCTCAGGGAAGAAAGATATTTTTCTGTCAAAAATAAATTGTTAAATTTCAAGAATAATTGAAGATAGGTTAAGAATTGGTTGTGTATGAACAAAGCATAATTTAGTATTTAAAAAGATTAGAATTTTGCAAGTATTTCAGCTGAAATATGTTATTGGAAAAATCTCTACTCAAAGTTCAGAAAATTATTTTGCTTTTTTTTTTTTGCTTTTAGAGAATTCTTGTGGATTATTAATGAAGCCGAACTGGAATGTTTAATCCGAAGATTATTGTTACATTTACAATCATTGTTCATATGTAATTATTTAATTTGTTAATTTTATTTCGCGATTCTTGAAAAAAATCCAAAAAGAAATTTGAAATGTCATCGATTTGGGAGCTCGACTTCAGTCACTTTCTCGCTGACGGGATGTGGCTTCCCTGTATTTTTTTATAAACATTTCAAGCTGCTTCTCTAACGATCTTCATTCCTTGTTGCCCCGTCTACATTATATTTCTTGTGCTACTCAATTCACATCGAAGCCCTACCCTTCTACTATTAAAACAGGCAAATGTAACAGTCTGTTCTACTGTAACAGTTTTTCTTGCTCTTCCCACCTGTGGAACTCCCTTCTGTATAGTTGCTTCTCTGATGGCTACAATATCCACAGGTTTAAGTGCAACGTTAATTGTCTTCTATTTCGTTGATTTTGACCATCATCCCCCGAATGTCTGTTTTTTCTCCGCCTTTTCCTTTCACTGTAACTCCCTGGGGTTAAACAATTAAAAAACTAATTCACTGGTCAGTATTTGGTCAGTGGAAAAAAAAAAACTTATGTCATGACTGACCAATAAATAAAACATGAATAAACTTCTCTTTTACATTAAAAGAAAGCAAGATGAAGGAAGAGAAAGAGAAAGCGGGGGAAGAAAGTTAGGAGGAGAGAAGAAGAAACAGACAGAGTGAGGAAAAAGAAAGAGAGAGAGAGAGAGAGTAAAAGACGAAAGTGACAGGTTGTTGTGTTGAGGAAGTTAGTTGGAAAGGAAGACACGAACACGGGACTTGTAACAAGATATATTGAAAAATAAGAAAACAGAAGAGTAAGTCTGAGTGGAAACCTCCTCTCAGCTGCGACAAATAGTCTATATATGTCTACTCCCTGGGGTCTGTCCTGTGTCTGAGCATACAGAGCCTAGTCGGTATTTGTAATGAACGCAACAGTCCATTATAGAGGGGTTCTACCACAACAAAGATAGAGAGAGAGAGAGAGAAAGAGAGAGAGAGACAGAGAGAGAGAGAGAGAGAAAACAGAAAGAGGGTGGTTAGTGTAGGGAAATGGTGGGTTCGCTTTCATGTATATTGCTATATTTGGTATCGTAATTCTTAACACATTCAACCAAAGGCTTGCAAACAATTTTCCCTATTAAATGTTTTATTAAATCTTGTTCAGTGGCTTTGGCTTCTAATTAAACAGGATCCCCTGTTAAACTTATTTTGTTAACAGTGCATTTCTAGTTTATTTTATGTTATTTTTAATATCGTACATATAATTTTTTTTTAATCATTTCACCCCGAGCAAGACGGAAACGCCACTGATGTGCAGGGGGCTACATAAATGTAAAAAGATTAATTAGAAAAGAGTGAAGAGTACAAACTAGTTATAAAGGAATCATAGAAAGCTGAGAAAGCAGGTGCGATGACAGATACATAAGTGGAGAGAAAGGGAAGGTTATACAGGGGTGGAGAGAGAGCTAGAGTCCAGTGGTTAGTAGTTGAGTATTGACTTTGCATTTAAATTTCTGGAGGTTGTAGCCGTCAGGAAAGCAAGAACACGGGAGCGAGTTCTACAGACGGGAAGTGCGAGAGAAGAAACTGCAGGAGTAGAGTTAATATCCAGTTTCTGTATTTGAAAAGATGGCAATAATATCAGCGGACATTGTATGTGTCTGGAACGGGCTTGTCCAGTCAGAATTTCTACTTTCCGTAATTCAAACCTAATCAGATTTGTGTTAGTAACAACATCTTCAAAGTTTCTGCCCACGGATCTTTCAGCACAGCATGGACACACAAACCTTTGATATAGCAACACCATTGAATTGACCGGGATCGACCCCACCAGCTGTATATGATTACCTTTGTTTTAGTTAAAAAGTAGAATTGATAAATTTACCGGAAGTAAAACTGCAACATGAATTAGACTTTAACACGGCAAGCGATGCCTTGAATATGTTCCTTAATCATGCATGATCTTTGAAAGTCTACGAGCCGTCGTAGATATGCACTCTCTGATCAAAACTGGGTAATAATAACATTTGTTTTTTTTTATAATCATATCTCCCCAAACAATGCAGTCTATTGCCAAGGGTGCGCAGGGGGTTACATAAGAGGAAAGTTATGAGAAAGAGTGACAGGTTACAGGGTGTGTCTAGAAGTGGGTAAGAGAAGGTTTAAGATACTGAGAGTAGAATGGACGGAGTAAGGAGCATGAGAGAGAGAGAGAGAGAGAGAGAGAGAGAGAGAGAGAGAGAATGCAAGTTAGCAACATAAGAGATGACTATTGACTTTACACTTAAACCCCTGCAGCTGTCAGAGAAGCAAGTAAACAGAAGGGAATTCCACAGGCGGGAAGTGCGAGAAAAGAAGCTAATAAAGTTTAAAGTGAGGTTAAATTTTATTGGTTTCACAGTAAAAGGGTGGAACCTAGTTGCTAATCGTGTGGCTCAAGCAGTTTCAGGGCATAGGGAGAACCAGAGAGCTAAGTTCATCGGAGCAGAGGCCGTGAAAGTACTTGTAGACGAGAAACAGGGTAGCCACATTGTGCCGGTGAGAAATTGACTGTAACTTAGCTGCCATGTTGGGATCGATCACGTTACAGATTCTCAGTTGGATTTTGTCAAGGACACCTAGGTGGATAGAAGGGGTACCCGACCAGATATGGCAGCAGTATTCAATGCAAGGACGGATGGTAGATTTATATATGTGCAGGAAGGTTTCAGGCAGGAAAATCTTCCTGGCCCTACACAAAGAACCGACCTTCTAGCAGCGGATTTAGCTATATTTATTTAAAACACGTGACGGCCTTACGGATATCAATTTTAACAAATTAAGTGTGTCACTGACGTAATCAGCCACATCGTTAAAAACATTTCATAGATACATTAAATTTTTGATCAAAATTTTATTTATATTATTTTAAATTAAATTCAACTTTTTTTCATACCATTTATCGCTTGAAACTTCTCTCTGGTGATCCTCTTCGGGGATCTACTAATATCTGCTTTCGACATCTCATTATATTTGCTGATTTTGAAAATGTTTTCGTCTGGGTGATTTCAATTTTTTAAAAATCTTTCATCCTTGAAATGTTTAAAAAGATCTCAAACAGTTTTGAGTACATCAATAATGATATAGATAGCACCCGGGGTTCTTTGTTATTTTACTAAACTAAGACTAAATATTTTCCGAGCTTTTTAATGTCTGTCCATGTCTCTCGTTGTCTGTCAAAACATTGACATACAATGATTGATTTTCTTCTCATTGTTTAAAAGGATTCATTCTTGTCTTCTAACCTGAATTTGCTAATTAACTCCAGACCCAAAAAACTAATCCCATCTTTTTATCATAATATTATTAGTACTATTTACGGTTTTCTAATTTGCTGCTTGATTCAATTTCACCTTGAGAATTGAGAGAAAGGACAGATTTTCATAGAAATTAATTGAGCTTATAACACGGAGATATATACTCTATGAGAGCAGTACTCATGGGCACAGTCTTCTGTACCTTAGATACTAAGGTATTTCCTGGCAATTTCATAACACTACATTTTTGCAACATGCTGACACATATTGAAATCACTAACACTTTTGTCGACATTTACAAACTTTTCATTTGATTAAAAAACTTTAAAAACTTAAAAGGTTGGTAAGTATTATCACACACTCTATGGCATTTTCCATGGTATACAAATAATCCTTCCTACACAGAACGGGTTGATATTGTTGTTGTTGTTGTTGTTGTTGTTGTTGTTGTTGTTAGAGTTGATGTTTGTCAGAGCAGTTGAACCGCCGCTCGTTGATCAGCAAGAATATAGACTATTACTTGGACTTCGTGTATATATTTGACTCCTACTAACAAGTATTCCTGAATCTACTAACCGAGTACAAGTTGTATATCTTTTATTCAATATACTTAAATTTTTCCTCTCACATCTGTTTTTGTTATTATTATATTGTGGGGTTTTCTAAACAAGAATCCACAACAGTAAGCCATAAAAATCAATCAATTTATCAATATAAAAAATATTGTTTAAAATGCTTCACAATATTTCCATAGTAGATATGGTACATTCAGTTTATGTTTAAACATTGAATACACGTATAAAAATATATAGAATACATAAAATAAATGTTATTACAAATGTCACTTGTCTTTAGGAAAAACGGTTGTACTTCTGAAGAGAAAACGGACATACTGAATTATACATTCAGAAAAATATCTAAAATCAGCTGGCATTTTAAATCTTAAAAACATACGAAAATGATTACATATGCCAGGGGTCGGCAAACGTTTGCTGTGTGCCGACTTCGGGCTTTAAAATCATTCAGTGTGTCATCAGCATACGTAGTTTTAAACAAGACAATGTAAATGCACCTGTTCTAAAATATATATTTATATAGTAATATATACAATAATATCTTAGCCACCTTAATAGAAAAAAAACTGGTTTTGAAATATTTTAAAAGTTATTATTATTAATGAGAGCAACATACTTTGTTACTTTGAGTTTTACACAATTATTTTAAATGTTCAGATATTAGGCAGCTTGGTTTTGGACATAAAACTGCTTTCATGTGAGATAAAATGTATTCACTGTAATAAGCTGAACAAAAAGCCGAAAGCAGAGCAAAAGCAATTTTCATCAAACAAATAATACTTGACTTTTCTAAATTTTTATTTTCCTGAGACTTCCTTAGTTCAACAAATCGTGCCATTAGAAATTGCTTGGCATGCCATAGATGGCATGCGTGCCGTAGGTTGCTGACCCCCAATATAAACAACATATTAACGTCCACCTCACGGGGGAATATAGAAGATGACAAAAGAATTCCATTAGATATATACTAAATTGTTTGATTAATTCCACTTATCAGGTCAGTGCAAAAGTTTTTTCCGATTTCAAATTTAATATTGAATATAAAACACTGTGTGTTTTTGAAAATCTTTATTTATAACAATAACGATTTTTGCTCTCTATAATTAATTCCATCTATCAACGAACTTATAAATACCTCGCTTGAAAAATTCTTTAGGTTTTGATGTGAATTATGAATCTAACTCATGTTCAATTCCTCTCCTGATGTTAACCTAAGGCCATCTAAATGGTTTTGTTTATCCTCGAAATAAGTGATAATCCGAGGGATCAAAGTCAGGAGAATATGCAGGATAGGGCAAGATGGGACTTCTCATCACCTGTAATAAACCTACTCAAAAATGATGTCTGAAGGTGTCGTGAAAGCAAAGATTCGCCACAAGAAAAACGTTGTCGCAGGTTCTCTGGAGAGAGTTTGTCCGAATACTAAAATCTTTCAGTTGGCGTGACAGAGTTGTATGGGATACATTAAATTGGTGTGCAAGTTCTATTGAGGTTACCGTAGAGCTTTGAGTAACACATCTGAATCAAGATTTTTTGGGCCACCACCTCTAGCCTCATCTTTCCTTTCCGTAAACGGGAAAACCACCACCTACAAGTTCTTCCTTTCACTGCATCAATTCCATAAGCATCCTGAATAGATCGTGGTACTGCATTTGATTTGGAACCTCTGTGAAACATAGAGTAGAGTATGTCTAGTGTGTTCTTTAAATGGAAAGAACATGGGTGAGAATATTGCAGAAAAATATGAATGATGCTTTAATAATCTGAAAGAAAAAAGTTATAAATTAATTACGGTAATATGTTTAAGTAATAACAATATGCATAAAATGAATTGTAATGATTTAAAATGCCCCTTTTACAAAGCAGCAAAAGCTTTTGCAGCGACCTGATCTATGCAAATTAATAAATGGAACTTTGTATGTGTCTGACTGTGTGTGCGTGTCCGTTACCTATAGACTCCGAAACGGCTGAACCGATTTTCTTGAAAATTTTCACAGTTGTACTGTAAGCGTCTGCTAGTGTTCTTAGCTAGGTTTTGTGTCGAGGTACCGCAGATGAATATCGAAAATCGATAATCGAAAAAATCGGGTTATAGAAGGTGTGGTCCGATTTTAATCAAATTTGATACATTCATAGACAAAGACATAAGAAACGATATTCAGAAGTTTCAAGGTTGCAGTTCTTACAATAGTGCAGAAAATCGATAATATATATATATATATATATATATATATATATATATATATATATATATATAAGGCAAGATGTTTGGTGTGTGTCTGTTTATCTGCCGGTATGTCTGTATTTTTTTCAGCCCTTTTATTTTAGTTTTTCCTTCGGGTTTGGCTCTAAGTAGGTATAATTGTAGTTCGTAGTCTCAGCCATGATACCATTTACTTAGAGGACTTATTTAGCCTTCAAAATTTAGTTTACGACAAAAAAAAATTATTCGATATCGATACCACTACGCGTCGGACCAAAATCAGGCGCCTTTTCACTTCAGCTCGTAATAAGTGTAAAAGGATACTTAACGAAGGTAAGATGTTGTTTGGTGCCAGAATGAAGCAACGCATAGCATGCTCTAAATTCGGCTCTAAAGACTACTGGCGACTCTGTAGAAGAGTACTTAACAAGAGCAAGTCCACAATATCCCCGCTAATCAACAAATTTGAGGTCCTCACCTCCCCGGCAGATAAGGCTGAATGCTTTGCCCGCGAATTCTCGAACAATTCGAGTCTGGACTCATCTGGAGTTTTTACAAACGACTTCTCACCTAGAACCGAGCCACAACTGAATGATGTCCACATTACACCTTCGCTTGTCTCTAAGATAATCTTAAAACTTGACCCTCACAAAGCGAGCGGTGGTGACGGAATCCCAACCATAGTCTTAAAGAAATGTGCCCCTGAAATCTCCTCTGTCCTTTCTAAGCTCTACAACCTCTGCCTATCTGCTTCCTGCTTTCCTGTCTGTTGGAAATCTTCCTCTGTAGTTCCTATATTTAAAAACAATGGAGAACACTCTGACCCTGCAAATTACCGCCCTATCAGACTTCTTCCGATCTTTGGCAAAGTGTTCGAAGCCATTATCAACGCCGAGGTGGTTCAGCATCTCACATCACACAGGCTCCTCTCGGACAAGCAATATGGTTTCCGCTTCACCAGGTCTACTACTGATATGCTAACGACCATCACCGAGTACATATACCAGGCACTCGACAGGAATGGCGAAGCCCGAACCGTTGCATTGGATATATCTAAGGCGTTCGACAGAGTTTGGCATGCTGGCCTTCTATGTAAACTGCGGAGATATGGTATAACTGGACATTTGTTTGAACTAATCCAGTCATTCCTCTCTAACCGCACAATGAAGGTGGTATTAAACGGACATGCCTCTCAGAACTACCATACAAACGCAGGTGTCCCCCAAGACTCCATCTTAGGTCCTACACTCTTCCTGATATACATTAATGATCTCCCTGATTCCATAAGGGCCCAAATAGGTTTGTACGCCGATGATACCACAGTTTACTCTCGCCTCCTACAAAAATCTGGTGTAGGCGTCAAAGCTAATCTCGCAGCCGAGATTGAAAAAGACCTCCAATCCATATTGGACTGGGGTAAGAAAAGGCTAGTAAATTTTAATGCTTCTAAAACGAAGCTACTCTCAATTAACCATCATCGACAATCTCACCTACCTCCCATTAGCATGGACCAGGCTTGCCTCCCAGAGAGTAAAACACTACTCCTCCTTGGTCTCACACTTTCAGCGGACCTCAAATGGAATGACTATATCGAATCCATTGCTAAATCCGCTGCTATGAAAGTCGGTTCTCTGTGTAGGGCCCGGAAGTTTTTTCCGTCTAAATCTATGCTGCACATTTATAAATCTACCATCCGCCCGTGCATTGAATACTGCTGCCATATCTGGTCGTGTGCCCCTGCTGTTCTCCTCGGGCTTCTCGATAAGGTTCAGAGGAGGGTCTGTAATGTGATATATACCGACTTGGCAGACCGCCTGCAGTCTCTCTCCCACCGGCGCGACGTGGCTTCCCTGTGTCTCTTCTATAAATACTTTCACGGCTTCTGCTCCGATGAACTTAGATCACTAGTGTCCTCTAAATACGAATTTGAACGAGATACGAGATTAGCAAATAGATCCCACGCCTTTACAGTGAAACCGATAAAATGCAGCCGTAACTTCTACTCCAACAGTTTCTTTCCTCGCACTTCCCGACTGTGGAATTCTCTTCCACACGATTGCTTCCCCGACGGCTACAATCTCCAGGAGTTTAAATGTATGGTCAATAGACACCTCCTAACACACTAACCTGCTCCCATTCTCTCAAACACTCTTCCCATCTGCCCAACCCTCATCCTCGCTATCTGTCACCTTCCTCCTGACATTCCCTATGTCTAACGACTCCTTGTCTTTACCTTCCCCTATGTAGCCCCATGCGCAATAGTGGCAGTGGAATGCCTTGCTTGGGGAGAGATGATTAAAAAAAAAATTACCAAGAAATCAAAATTTGACTTACATCCATTCATTTTTTCTTTCAGTCTACGGTTTTGCTTTAAATGGAAACAACTATTGCTTTTTAGTCTTTCGCGCCAACGTCCGAAGTGTCTGAGCTCCAGGACCACGGATTAGTTTTAAAGCTTTCATTACACCCGAGCAACGCCGGGCTATACTGCTAGTACTACGTAATTACCTGGCAGAAAAATTCAAGACGAGCACGCACCCATCATGTGACTCATGCCTTATGTTTATTCTCTTTATCCTGGCGGCGATTTGTTTGTTTTGTTGCGTTGATTGCAAATACAACCGTTTTCTTCAAGATAAGCGACGTTAGTACAAAGACTTGTATTGTTGTGTATTTTTTTCCCAATTTTTATTCTTTGATGCAATTTTTACAAATAAATTGAAGATGACAAAGATGCTGTCGAAATATTGTTAAGCATTGTTAATCCCCTTTGTTTTACTCTCTTATCTCTAAGTTATATCATAGTGATTGGTTGTTTTTAAAGTTTTATAAATCACCGTGTTTTTGTTTTTTTTTTGTTTTTTTTTTGTCTTAAATTGTGATTCTTTCTAACTGTTGCAAAATATTCCAAGAATTGGCATATTACAAATGCTCCAGTTGTTTTGATCAAACAGTCAACTGATATCTAAGAACAGTGGAAAAAGCAGGATCAATTTGAGCGGAATATTATCTAAATATAAAAAATGTCAGTGTTTTTGGTATTTGTTTTAATCTTGTTGTAGGGTGGCATTTTTCAATTTCTTGTTTTTTAAGTTTTAAGTCAATATCACCCCAAGCAAGTCAATAAAGCCACTAAAACGCAAGAGGTTATTAAGTGTGGAAGAATTAGAAAATGAAAATTGATATATATGGTTCTACAGAAGGATGCTGAGAATATCATGGATCGAACATGAGCAATGATTAGGTTTTGGAAATGATGGAAACGAAAATAAAATTAATACTGAGCACCAGGAAGAGACAGCTGAAATTTCTGGGATATGCAATGAGGAAAAAGGGTTTGAAGAACCTGATACTAATAGGCCAGATAGGGGGAAAAGAGATAGGGGAAAGCAGCGGACAATATATTTGAAGGACCTAATCAGGTGGATGATGGAACGAGAGTTGCATAGTGTAACAGGAGAAGGAGTCTTAAGAGCCACCAGGGATAGGGAGACGTGTAAAGCCATGATCGCCTACGTCTTGAAAGGACAGGGCACATCGAAGAAGAAAAAGAAGCAGAAGAGAAGTAATGGATAAGAAACTGTCAGCATAGAACTTACGGCTATATCTAGGTCAACTGTAAATTGATGAAATCTCAAGAGTCTAGTATTGCGTTTAAATTCATAAAGACTAGGTACCATAGTGAAGAGCTCATCCAACAAATTGCCATTAAATTATGTATAGAAAAGGCAACTTTACGGAACTGGGTAAATGATTGAAGCCGAGCCATCGGATTAGGACCAAAAATAATCCTGATTCTTTTTTCGATGGTATCAACGACCTCCTGGTAAATAGCAGATGTCTTACGGCATATCACGTTGAATACACCGGTTCTCGTTCGATCACCGACGTTAAGCAACGTTGAGCCTGATCAGTACTTAGATGGGTGACCAATTGGGAATACCAGGCGCTGTAAGTGTTCAGTGACGGATGTGCGTTGTGGTGCAGTGGATATCGGCTTGGGAAGAGAAATCAGTGAGCCGAGTTCGAATTCCAGTTGAGTACCCTACATTCACTTCAGTACTGGTACTCTTGGGAAAGGTATTAATCCTTCACTTCCCTCTAGTTATGGGTTAAATAACAGGATGGGGCCTGAAGGTAACCCATCTAGTGCTGGTGTCACAATAAAAACACCCTTTGTAGCCCTGGCGAAGCATCAAGTATTCAGCTATTTGACAAGATTATGAATTTCGCTGCAAACTGCGCCAGGGTTCCAAAAGAACGAGGAATACTGGAGGGGTGTAGTGAGTTCTGTCTCGGTCAAGGCCGCAAGACGACGAAATAGCAGAGCACACGGGTTTACAAGAGAAATCTACTCTAATCGATAAACTATTTTTGTTTGAATTTCTGGAATAAGGAGTAATCATTATTTATATTCAAACTATTGTCTTCATCTTTGTTGTTGCTTTACAACGTTTCGGCCATTGTGCTCTCTTTCGTGTGTATATCGATGTGGCTAACCATACGAGAAATTTAGAATTGAGTCTAATCTAATCTAAATAAAAAATAAATTGAATTCCCAAATGTATTAACGTAAACGTTAGCGCATTGATCTCAGTTGGAATTTGAACACTGAACTTACTTGGATTGCCGATATTTTTTACACCACTCTGACATTTATGCAGTTACATAGTCGAATATAAATTCCTTTAGCAAATTACTGTTTGTTACTATAAATATTTTAGTAGCGTCTCGATTTAAATAGGTGTTATCTTCTGTAGAATTTAAAATTATCTGTCAAAATTTAGATAAAATAAAGTATTCGAGTTAACTTCAGGAAAACGAAACACAGGATTGCTAGCAAAATTAAATAAATAAATAAATAAATAAAAGGAAAAAGAAAAGAAAAAACGCTTAAGATGCAAATTCTAAATTGGAGATACCAACATAAAATGCGTAAAACATTTTAAATTTCTGGTAAGTATTGTAACAGAGGACGGAAAATGCGACATGAAATGCAAAGGTGCATTGGGATAGCAAATGTGACTTCCAACACCTAAGAAACGAAACTGAAAAACATTCGTTATAAGCAAAGAAAACTGAACTGTAATGTAATATCAGTCCTTCTTTATGGCATCAAATTCCTTCATAGATGACGAAGAGACTTGAAGCAACAGAAGTGTGCTCTTACAGAAGGATACTGAGAATACCATGTAAAGAAAATTTGAGCAAAATAGAAACGAAACGGTTACTTATGATTAACACCAGGAAGAAACAGCTGAAATTTCTAGGACATTTAAAGAGAAAAGAAGCCTCAGAGATTTTCATACCAACAGACTAAAGACAAGAGGGTCGAAATAAAACAACCTACTAAGAGGGTTTTAGTTTTATAGTCAACTCACCTGTCTAGGGATAGTGAACTCACCCTCCTAATATGAGTAACATTGTAGCGAGCAGTCAGAGAGAAGATACGAGTCAGCGACCAGGCCAGTTACTCTGCGTTACTACATGACAATACAAAGTTCCCACCGTTACGTCGAACTTAAAGGACCACCATTTGTACTTACTTACAATGCACACTCTTCTATGTTGTTCTCCACAAAATTAAATAAATGAGATGGTGAGTCAAGGTTTAGGAAAGATCACGAAAAAGGGCAATTTTATTAGAAGCTACAAAGTACAGGAAATTGCGGAGAGACATGATCCTAAAGAGACACGGTATATGAAAGAAGATAGAACTAATGTTTATATTTGTTTTTGTCGTAAATAATTTTTACTTCAGGCAAAGTGACAGACCAGGTTTAAGAATAATCTCTCTGACTTCGTTCCAAATTTTCCTACCTCACTTTTACCGCAGTTGTAATCTGAGCGAGCAATAATCGCCAAATTTACTGTAAAATAGTTTACATACCATTGTTTCTAACTTTGCTTTTTGTTTTATCTCACTATCTCCAACTCACTCTTTCAGAACCGGTTAACCCCTCACCCCTTCTTCCATTAGATTTTCTATTTCTCACTTTTTGCACTTTTACTTGAAGCGATTCTGTTTTTCTGTTTCTTTTCATTTTATAAACTAAGACGGTGTAATGTTTCCATTACTACTTTTTGTAGATTTACTCATGGAGTAAATCTCATAATCATCTTTCTTACAAAGAAACAGGCCAGAGAAGAAAAAATCAAATTATCTCACTTTTGGCCATTTTATTTCTTCTTTATGTTGTATGTTTCTTCAATTTTCGTTATTTAAAGTGTCAATTTTAACCGAATTTCTCTTTTATTTTTCTTTCGATAATAGACAATTATTAAAAAAAAAACTTATCTCCTTTCTCTACCCAATTTCTATCTTTTTTTATTTTAATCGTATCACGCCGAGCAAGGCGGTGACGCCACTGATGTGCAGGGGGCTACGTAATAGTGAATAGATTGGAAAAGAGAAAGCAGGAAATCACATCCTAAACAAGGAACAAGGGATGGGCCTCTTAATCTGTTCAATAGACGTGGGTGGAGTGTGAACCGGGTGATAGATAGATCTATCTACTCTAATTGAAGAAAAAAAAACAAAGTGAGAAGATTGGAAACGAGAAAGCCGGAAACCACATCCTAAACAGGATGAGCCTCTTAACTTGTTCAATAGACGAGGGTGGAGTGTGAACCGGGCGATTTATAACATCTTCTATTCTTCGCTGCCTTCATTCATACTTTCGGATTTAATTCCATTTTTTTATAACTATATTTATTCTCTTTTTCCTGACACATTTTCTCTATTTATTTATTCTATCACATTTTATTCCACCTCCTTATAGATGTATATCCTCTTGTATTCTGTCCTTTAATTCTCTTCTTTCGTAATATGATTCTTGATTCTATCTGATTTATATCTCTATTCACATCCATTCTCTCTCTCTAATTTTCTCTTTTCATTCAATCTATAGATTTTATTTCTCTTAAGGCATTTTTATATATCTAAAGTTATTTATATATGGAACTTTGTCTGTGTGTATGTATGTGTATGTGTCTGTGTGTCTGTGTCCGTCGCTTCTAGACTCCGAAACGGCTGAACCGATTTTCTTGAAAATTTACACAGTTGTACTATAAGCGTCTACGAGTGTTTTTAGCTAGGTTTTGTGTCGAGGTACCCCAGATAAATATCGAAAATCGATAATCGAAAAAATCGGGTTATAGAAGGAGTGGTCTGATTTTAATCAAATGTGATACACTCATAGACAAAGACATAAGAAACGATATTCAGAAGTTTCAAGGTTGCAGTTTTTACAATAGTGCAGAAAATCGATAATATATATAAAAGCTTTCATTACAACCGAGCAACGCCGGGCTATACTGCTAGGTTCTCTATAAATGAAAATGCAAATAATATTTGAGTTTTCACTTTCAATTTGATGAACCATATCTTCTTCCTCTTCTTTATTTTTACCTCCCTACTAACTTTCCCTCTATTTTTCTTTGACGCCCAGATTATCTCTCATCTCTAATTTTTGTTCATTTCACCTTTATTTTCAATCATTTCCTTAAAAGAAATCAAACCTCATCTCATTGTCTTGTTCTACGTAGCAGAAGACGTATTCAAACTACACAGTAAGGCGATACTGAGAGAATTAGAAGTCCTACCTGGATGTATCATCTTAACAGCATAATATATATAGCTGACACAGGGTTGATAGTAGACACAGAAGAAAAAAGTGCAAGACACCCTACTGAATGTATTTAAAGAAATCGAGAAGAAAGGAATAAACAGCAACTGTAATAAGCCTGGATGTACGGTTGTTAGCAAAGAAGTATCTCAAACTGCAAATCACCAACTGGAGATTCCAAAAACAATATCTGGCAAGTGTCTCAATAGAGAATGGAAAGTGAAGAAAGTAATGACAAACTACTGCGGGGTAATCCTCTGCCCAGTCAGTCATGTCTCTTCCGAGACATGATCTACTAAAGCGTGTATCACGTATAGCACTTAACTGAATTATTTAGTATCCGGTCGGTGCAAAGAATTTTGCAGGCTTGTAAAAGAGGCATTTTAAATCATTGTAATTTATTTTATTCATATTATTAATACTTAAAAATATCACCATAATAAATATATAACTTTTTCTTTCAGATTATTAAAGCATCATTCATATTTTCCTGCAATATTCTCACCCATATAAATACGCATTGCTATAACTAAATATGGCTTTCAAAAGCTAAGAAGCGTATTAAGATAAAAAATATTGTCATAAACAAGGAAAAAAATGAGTACGGAAATTTTACGTAATATAAATCTTCTTATATGGCAGTAAATGCTTAACAATCATAGCAGAGATGAAGATGAGAATTGAATCAACAGAAAAATGGTTTTATAGAAGGATTCTGAAAATAACATTGACTGAACATGTGACCAATGAAGAATGTTTAAATATAATGAAAACAAAAAAAAAAGACTTTCATGTTTGATATCAGGAATAGACTGTTGATATTTCTCGAAGACTTGATGAGGAACGGATAAGGAAAATTTCCCACTTTGTCATATTGACGGCAAGTGGAACAAAGAGCAAAATAACTTATTGAATCTAATACTTACTGTTGTGGATCCCAGGAATGGGAACAGCACTAATAAATGAACAATGGCCATTAATTGAGATAGAAAATAAGTGTATTAAAGTAAGGATAAAAGACTTGATGGTTCCAAAATTACCAACTACATTTGCGGACGGCATAACTATTTTTACTTTGACAGACCAGTAACTACAAAGTTAGCATATTACACACACGACTACGGTTTCTTTTAACTATCTACAGTGTTCCTTCTTATTTTCGGAAATAGACACCATCGTTCTACTGTCTGTTTTCCTTTTTCTGCTACTGATTTTCTTTGCATCAGATTCCTTTCTGGTTTTGTTGTGGATCTCGGGAATGGGACCCGCACAAATAAATTAACAACGACCAGTAATTGTGATAGAAAAGAAGTGTATTAACATAAGGATACAGACTTAAGTGAAGATTAGTAGTCCAGGAATACGGGTTAGTAAAAAGTATATGAACAAGTCTCTGGGAGTGAAACCGTAGTATATTGAGTAGATCGGCGTCGGAAGCTGACAGATACTTCGTAATAATCTTCTTGATGAGTAGAGCACAGAGCTTCTATGAGCTATTGTGTACTGACTGCTAATCTCTCTCTGGACTCTCGTATTCTCTGGTTAACTCTCTGTGGAAACGCAATATTCTCCCATCACGCTTCTATATCAGTAGTATAAGTATACTCTGGACGAGTCCAACTTTATGAAAAGGTAGAACTCCATAACACTTACCTGCCGCTTTTTGTGGTGGATGGGGATCCAAATCATCTCTGAGTTGCGTCTCGGTCCTCGAAGACAGAGTGCAGCTCAATTGTATATCTGTCAGAGAACAGACATGTAATTGAGAAAAATAATACTGTAAAATGCCCGGTCCCGGGGAACAGTGTCCCGAGGCCGCGCCACTTCATTGCATCAGAGAGGTGGACCGGTGCTCATTACCGGGGACCAGCGCAACTGGCGGTTGCGGAGATTGGGCAATTTTTGTGCCTTGTCCACTCGTACGCGTTCGGGTTTCCCCCCATTAAGCCTTGATCTTGTGTCGCATCCACTTCCTAGTAGAGGGAAGACGTAAATAACAACTAACCTAACAAGCATGTGCAATTAAATCTCAGGACAGGGATTAAGAAATATGACAAAAAGATTAAAATTACTAAGAGCTAAAAAGGACCGGAAATTGTGGAGAGCCATGACTGTCAACGTTCTAAGGGATACAGCACATAGGCTTTCTTTTTTTATTTATTGGTTTCATTCTCCCCTTTCAACAAAACATTTTCCTAACACAACATTCGGCTTTTACTTTCATTGTATAATAAGTAAAAGTTGATGGGAGTATTAAGAAAGGGTATTTGGTTGAAGACGAAAGAAATTGGGTGCAGTGAATATCGGCTCGGAACGAGAAATCGGAGAGCCAAGTTCGGATTCTAGTTGAATTCATTGCCTTTACCTACACCCAAATAACCTTGAGAAAGGTATCAATCTGTTTCTTCCATCCAGCTATAGGTTAAATAGCAGAACAGATTGGGTTCTATAGCCTTGTTTGGCAACCAGTCGACCAGAGAAAGTAATGGTAACCTATTACGGGAAAATCTTTTGCCCAGTCAGCCATGTCTCTTTCGAGACATGATCACCTAAGTATGTATCATGTATGGAACTTAACTGACTGTATAACAAATAAAACTGATGTTCCTCTTGATCTTTACCTTATTTTTTTGTAACATCTCGTTTTTACTCTTCTGTTTTTCAGATTGTTCCTGTTATCAACACGAGAAGACTTTTGTTCTGAGATAGCAAGCTTCTTTTGTTTTTTCTTAACATCTCCAGCCATGACACTTCTTACTCCATATACCTTTTCCTGTCTCTAAGTGATCAGTAAACCACAACAAAAACAAAAAGCTTCAATTTTACAAATTTTCTTTACTCTGAATAAATCTGATCCGAACGAGACATTGAATATCAAATGTTTTCTTATATACCCCAACAGAAATAAAACAATAAAAAAATTAAAAAAGTAACACATAACGGTATTCTACCAGGTGGACACCTGTTTAACTTTTTTCATCCCTTGTTCCTTGTTTAGGATGTGGTTTCCGGTTTTCTCTCTTCCAGTCATTTCACTCTTCTCTTTATTTTTTCCAATTGGAGTAGATAGACTAAACTATCGCCCGGTTCATACTCCACCCACATCTATTGAACAGGCGAAGAGGCTCATCCCTTGTTCCCTGTTTAGGATGTGGTTTCTGACTTTCTCTCTTCCAATCTTTTCACTTTTCTCTTTATTTTTTCCAATTGGAGTAGATAGACTATACTATCGCCCGGTTCATACTCCACCCACGTCTATTGAACGGGTGAATAGGCTCATCCCTTGTTCCCTGTCTAGGATGTGGTTTCCGGCTTTCTCTTTTCTAATCTTTTCACTCTTACGTAGCCCCCTGCACATCAGTGGCGTTACCGTCTTGCTCGGGGTGATATGATTAAAAAAAATAACATTATATTTCAACTATATAGATAATAGATAAAAGTGAACGTAATAGTCAATTTGTGTTTCAGTTCTAATTTTCTATAATCATGAACCCTGAAAAATACATACCGTTGGTTAAAATTAAATTTTTGCTTAAAAATATATTCGTTCATATACGAAAACTGCAGCGACAAAAATGGCATAGAAACAGTACGAAATATTAGTATGTTACTAACAATAATCATCGTTTAAACAGATCTCGCCGAAAAAATAAAATATTGATTTTAATTTTAGAAGAGCATACCTTCCTAGACTTTAATAGTAAATAATGGGGCTATATATCTTAGCTGATCTCATTAACACACACACGTACGCGCACACACATACACATACACACAAACACAAAGAAAGAAAGAATAAAACAAAATGTGAGAGCAATTGGGCCCTCTTTTACGTAGAAGAAATCATTATGTTTACAATTTGTACCAAATGTTGAATTTTAGCATTCAACAATTATCTAAATTGAGGGGTCCAACTGAAAATAAATTGTGTCTCCGAAAAGAATCTTTTCTTTGATGAAAAAAGGGAAGCAGGTTGGATTCTTCTCGTCCTTTTAATGTAGACCGGTAGTTAATTTCAAATTTTAATAATAAATAGCAACAACAAATAACAGTGAAAGTAACTCAAACACCCACTAAAAATAATGTTTAAAGCGATACAAAATGATATCGGATAAAAGAATTGATATATATATATATTAAAAACAGAAACAGGGGTTGTTTCTAACGAGAGAAATTGGTATAGAAGAAAAAGTGCAAGAATCCGTGAACGTTTATGAACGTTTTGTTTAAAAGCGTAGATTTATTGTTGTTATTATTATTAATATGACTTGCTTTTTGTATGATATATTGAGTGTCCATAATGGCATTTGTGTCGCTACACGTGTTTCGAGTCTAACGTTTACTCTCTTCAGGCGAATAAACTCGTGACTTCACATGTCAAGATCCGTTTGCTTTTTCTTGTATATCTATCTATCTATCTATCTATCTATCTATCTATCTATCTAAGTTGTGTCTTGAAGCAGCCATCCCTCTTTTATGCAAGGTTTGTTAAAAATGACAGACAAAGTGATGTAGCTAAGTTTTTACTTATTTTTGTATGTGATCTTATTTTTTTTTCTTTTCAGAACATAAATTATACAAAAATTGCCTAAATATTTTATTTATCCAAGCGCTGAATATGCAACTGAAAGTTCTTTGATAAAGAAGTATGGGATGCTTGGTAATAAATGCATCTCAAGAACGAACAACTATTACAAGTTGTGACAGATATTGCATAACCTCCCCCTTTAACAGAATTCTTCCTAGAAAAGGTTAGGAATGTCAGAACTATTAGGACCAAGGAATCATCAACCAGGGAAACGGGTTAATTACATTCTTGTGACTTACCAGTTCAGACCTTAACTCACTAGGCCATGCACACTGTGGAATCATCATCATTCAGTTTGAATTCCATTGGTAAGGATGAAGTACTACCCAGAAAATATATTCCCCAGAACTCTTATATTGTGGAACCGACAAGTAAGAGGATGATTCGCTGAACATTTTAATTTTGATTTTTTTCAAATCTACTGTCAGCCATTATCTATCTTACATTTCATAATAGGTATATATCTTTTGCAGCATTACAGATATTACATTCCGTAACCCTCTAATATGAGTATCTCTTGTGCTTGTTATTGGGTATAAAATAGAAAATAAAATTAAGAATGGTTGGATCAAGAAATGTTTGGCTCGCACAGTTGTGAAATAGTCTCAAACAAAGAAAATAAGTATAATTATTCGAAATGTTTAATTCTTTTAAAATCAGCTTATTTTAGAATTGAACTCTTGCCGGAAAGGATTCACTGAAATGTTTGTTTACCGCTGTAAATTCGCTTATATATAATTAAAGTTATCCTTTGTTGATTAAGTTTGTAGACAATACTTTACAAGATAAACAACAAATTACGTTAAATAATCTTGTTCTGAATGACATATTGACTTTTGCAACATTTTAATTACGAATTTGTCACACATTGAAGTTTCTCATTCTCGTTTTACAGAAGTTAGAGCGTCTTACAAATCTGTCTCAATACAACTGAAGCTAAAGAAGAAAAATCCTAATCGTGTTTTTATGTTACAAGCATTTACTATTGTTAATACTTTTAACAAGTAATCTATTCTGTCTTAATATAAATAAAATCATTATACTGACCGGTTGGACTATATACAGGTATGTTTGAGAAATTAAAATACATAAACAAAAATTTCATAAGTCGAACCGTACATGAAGTCGGTTTTTTCTCGAGAACATACAATAAACTTTTCCGATATGCACTCTCTTATAACTCGAATTATTTTTTAAAATCTCTTATTAAACTTTAAAAAGTGAAACATTACTCATTGCAAAAATAACCTATTCTTGATTCAATGCACTTTTTACGAAAGTCTTTTCCATTTGAGTCATGAAAATATTTCATAAAATTTGCAGTGCCGACAATGCCGAATGTCTCCAAAGTTTTTGGCAATACATTGTCGGCTCTTCATGTTTAATTCTTTGGTTATCACTTGCAAGAATTCAAAAGCAAACCTATCAGCTCATATACCTAATCAATGGCCCGACCATAATCTTTGTGTGTTTTTTTGCGCATATTTGTCAAAAGATACAATACTGGGCTTTGTTGATGATAGACAATATCGTTGTTGATATTTAAGTGAAATTCATGTGTCAGTTCATACTATTTGAATTGCAAATAATATTTGCGTATTTTTTATGAAATATCTTGAAAAGGCTTTTGAAAATGTATTGGGGACGATAAACTATCAAGCTATAGCTTCTCTTAAAACCTTAGAAAAACATAAAATCCTTTAACACAGATAAAGTTCGTTTTAAAGGCTAGTCTACTAAAGCAAATAAAGTCAATACAGGTGCCTTTCAATAATTCATCTTCAGTCCTAACCTCTTCCCACTTTTAAGACCTTCTTAGTATCATTCTTAGATCATTAGTAAACATCTTTGCAGCGAATACCAATGGTTATATAGTCCTTTCGAAGAACCATGATGATCCAAAATTTGCAGCTGATCTCTACTGATCAATGACAAAGTTCAGAAAAAATAGAAACAAAATACGCACTTAAACTTAGCATCAGAAAGCGACTGTTGCATTTTCTATTTCACACAAAGAGGAAAGAGAGTATAGAAAATCTGACATGGTAAAGGCAAGAGAAACAGGGGAAAGCGACTCATAACCAGGAGAGATAATGAACATACATAATTTACCAAGAGCTACAAAAGACAGGACATTAGGTAGTGCTATTATCACCCACGTCTCGAAGGGAAACGGCACATAAAAAAAGAAGACGAATATGGAATCGAGTTACCCATTCTTTCAATTGCCAAAACTGATCGAGGTGAGAATCGTTAATCCTGTGAGAGAAGGCATATTTTCTCATTTGTGAATGCTAGACAATATCATCGAAAATGAGGACAAAACTGGAAGCGGCCGAAATGTGGTTCTACAGAAGGATGCTACGGATATCGTGGACTGAGCATACAAGCAACGATGAGGTGTTAGAAAGAATGGCAACAAAAATGACACTGATGCTGAGCATCAGGAAGAGACAACTGAAGTTCCTGGGACATGCAATGAGGAAGGAGAGCCTGGAGAACCTGATACTGACTGGACAGATAGAAGGAAGGAGAGACAGAGGAAGGCAGCGGATAACATATTTGCAGGGTCTGATCAGGTGGATGACGGAACGGGGGTTGCCAGGAGCAACAGGAGCAAACATACTAAGAGCCACAAGGGATAGGGAGACGTGGAGATCCATGATCGCCTACGCCCTGAAGGGACAGGGCACATAGAAGAAGATCCACAGTATATCAATATTCTACCGTTATTTCAATTTCCTACCGGGTTTACGGCTATAGCACGCTGAGCAACGTCTAGACTGGTTGGTACCTAGATGGGTGATCACTTGGGAATACCAGATACCGAAAGTGAAGATTGGAAAGGCGAATTCTAAATCTAGTCAGTTTTATTATATTCCATTACATCCAAATACTCTTTCGAAAAGTATAAATCCATCTCTTCTCTCCCAACTATTGGTTAATTAGTAAGACTTGCATCTATAAAATTCATTATTATCTTTAAAAATCCTTGCTATCTAAAAGTATTTTCTGGCTTTAAATAACCTGCAAAAGATTGATAAATCATAAACAGCAAACAATCCATTTTTTACATTCTATTCTTCCACACATACCTCACCCCAGTTATCATAACAAATTGAACTGCATCATTAGTGGTTCTCAAGCTTTGATTTGGGTGAACATAATTATAACGAAATAAAAAAAAAAAAAAAAGGCTCTTTCATTAATCTCCGCCTAACATTACGACATTTTTTGTTTCAGATTTACAAATATATATATACATATATGTTGCGGGGTGCGTTGAAGGAAGTCGACCTCGCAAGGTTATATTTAAAAAAAGGGTGAACAGCCAAGATAATGAGGAGACAAGGGCAGAGGTATGAACAATAACTTGGTGTTTATTTTTATAAGGTTTAGTACAGATTTCGTTCAGGTAGCCTTTTGGTCCGGAGGGTAGCTGCCTCTATGAAGTTGGTGCGGCGAATATTGGGATTCGTCCAGTGTTGAGTCCAAAGGGTCGTTCGTAGCGGTAGCTGGTAGACTGAAGATGCTGGAAGAATCGCCTGGCTGGTTGGGACGTGTTTGTCTTCGGGTCAAAGTGGAAGTGAGCTTGTACCAGTGGATGGCACTTGACGAGAGGCGGAATCCGAGTCTAAATAAGGTCGTAGCGAGTGCGGGACCGTACCGAGATGTAGTGTTACGGAGGCGGAATACCTAAACAGGGCCGAGTCGAGATAGGGTCGTCGCGGATGAATATTATGATAGTTTTAGGCTCAGACGTATTCGTTAGATTATTTTGTGTCGCACGTGCAGCTGGATTTTCTTTACGGCGGGTCTTAAAATCCGCCATTGTTTGTAGAAAGTCAGGGTCGTTTCATTCTAGGGAGCGGCTAATAGCTGCTGTTGCAGTTATGGACGTTTATTTCTGGGAGCGGCTATTAGTGGTCGCTACAAGGGTTGTTTCTTTCTAGGGAGCGGCTATTAGTGGCCGCGACATATATATATATATATATATATATATATATATATATAATAACTATAGGAATTATAACAATATTAATAGTAACAGAAATAATTCTGCTAATATTTGTAATAGTTAGACAATAATTTAGATCGTCTTGAATAACCCACCGAGGACGAACTCGGAGGGAAAAGGAGGGGAAGTAAAAAAAGAAACAAACGAAGTCCATGAACAAAATGTCAAATACTCGTAGGAAAGAAAAAACACCAAGACGAAAACCCTAACACTAAAGTGCTCAATACGAACGTAGAGCAACAAAGACAGAAAATCTATGCAAGAGCCAACAAATATATATATATATGAAATGAATTGTTTGAACATTATTTTTTATCGATACTCGTATTTAAGTAGATATTCTGTTTTTAATTAAAAATTGGATAGGGGTCGCAGCTTTGAATCCTGCCGAATGACATATTTTCGTAATAAAGATTTATCGTAAATAATCAGGCCGGTAGATATAAATATATAATACTGCTTAATTAAAAACAGAATATCTACTTAAATACGAGTATCGATAAAAAAATAATGTTCAAACAATTCATTTCAAATTGTCGGTTGTTTATAACCAAGTATCGTTAAAATTCGGTAATTTCCGTAACACACACACACACACACACACACACACACACACACATATATATATATATATATATATATATATATATATAAATATATATATATATATATATGTATATAATATGTATATAATATGTATCATACTTTCTGCTTATTTTTCATTTTTAAATAAATAATCAAATAAATTCTCAAATGTGATATCCAGACAGCAGAAAAAGCCTTGAATCTCGAACCACACTGAATAGAATTTAACCGTGACAACTTCCAGCGCCATATTCGAATCATTAGTTTGCATATACTTAGGGAAACTATAGATGTATAGTGAAAACTGACTGAGCTTTTTTATTACATGACCACTAATGCAACTATGATGAGTTGTTTACGAATTTAAGAAAGCTAGAAAAATGTTTTCTATATGAAGAAAAGAAAAAGAAGTATCATTTAGGCGCCTTTTATTCAGTGCATCAAAACTAGAAATCCTCTGGCAGAATGCATTATCTAGTTTAAAAATAACATTTTTGTTACTATAGTTCACTCAGTACAAAATCCAGGAGTCATTTAAGTTAGCGGGTTATTGTATAATATGAACGAAATGGGCGAAGTGAAGATGACGAGGAATTTCTGGAGATATAACGTTAGATCTAAATACATAAAAAAGAAAGAATAGTATTCTAAAACTCTATAGCGATAGACTTCTCTAGTATATTATATCGCATTTTTTCTTATTTATCTCAGGCACTTGGTATCTATCTCACTCTATCAGTATCTATCTATCTATCTATCTATCTATCTATCTATCTATCTATCTATCTCGGTCTGTTAATATCTATCTATCTATCTATCTATCTATCTATCTATCTATCTATCTATCTCGGTCTGTTAATATCTATCTATCTATCTATCTATCTATCTATCTATCTATCTATCTATCTATCTCAGTCTGTTTATATGACTGTTCGTATGTATGTATGTATGTATGTATGTATGTATCTATCTATCTATCTATTTTTCACCAGCTTCATTACACTGTTTTTATCTTTCATTCTTAAGCTTTCCGCATTTAGTAACAAAACAATAGTTACCTTATCAAACAACGGAGGCGTATAAATGGACGAATCTAAGATCCTCAAATAACCTCAAACTTTTGCTTCATATTTCATATTTCAGTCTTCTTGTCTAAAAGTTTTGCAAGTGAAACACTGTTCTTTTTATTTTCTATCTTTTGAACAATAAACATTGGGCACTTTGCCACGAGAAATCAGGAATCTTTCAACAAATGACATCATCGCAGATTTCTCTTCTGCCAGAATATGCAACGGATTAGTCTTAAAATCTAATCTCCTTTTCCAGCGATTTTTCGCTACAGGGCATTTCAGATGGACGTTTGTCAAGTTTCCGATTACAAATTCTAAGCTTAATAATCAGGTTATTGTTTTCCTTGACCAGGCTGAGATTTTCCCACAATGCATTACTGCGAACCTTTGCCCTGTGACCAGAACTACGACCTCCGTGGCTGGGACTTGTCAGCCATTTCCTGACTCACAAGTTATCACTGTTTTAGTTCACAAGGGTTCATTCCTGGCTTTGGGGTTATCTTGTCCATAACCGAGTTTGTTAAGCCATCTCTTGTTCATCGTATAAAGAATAGGAGATAATTTATGCTGGGAAATCTTTGATGTTACAATATAGCGTTTCAAAAATTTTGCCATACTTAATAAACACTTGTTTACTAAAGTAATGAGTTGACTTTGTTACTATAGCAGATATAAAAGTATCATTTTTGCCTTTTCATAACTGATTCCCATTTTTTATCAAATCGTTCAAGATTGAATCTTATCTGAAAAATCATAATAAAACTTAAGTTAAAATTTCTTTACCTTTAAAAAACCTCCGAAAAATACTGACAACACCAAAAGTTAATTTTAAAGATTTTGGGTAACGTTTAAAAAATAAAAAGTATGTGAAGTGAGAAGTATTAATAAACAATATTTTGCGTTGTGATTCAGTCAGTTAAGTGCCAGACGTGATACACGCTTGGGCGATCATGTCTCGAAACCCATAACTGGAGGGAAGAGACGATTAATAGCTTTCCCAAGGGTATTTGCGCGCAAGGGAATTCAAGGAATTCATCTGGAATTCGAACTCGGCTCCCCGATTCCTCGTTCCGAGTCAATATCCACTGCACCACAAGGCACATCCAACGTGATTACCTGCCTTTAACTAAATCAAAAAGTTATTCCACTCATTGGACACGTTTATTTTAAGAAGATTCCATGGATATTATTTTTACATTTCTGATTGTCTAGTATAGTTTTTTCATATTCTCTTTAGATAGTTGGCGTTTATTTTCTCTTTACAATAATTTTCACCCTCTACACAGCCCAAGAGCCAGTTAAAGTAGGGGAGCACAGAATAAGGGGTATAAGTTATATGGACATATGTGGAAGATAACGGTTAACACAAGACTTAAAAATGTTAAAAATATGGTTATCAGAGCAGCGTTTCATGAAAAAATTTGCTCAAGAGTGTTGTTTGCTACAATTTTCATAGCATGATGGGTTTTGGCCGTGAAGGCTAGAATGGTGGAAAAATTTAAGAAAATGCTGAGTGTAACTTCATAGACCCTTTTACGCATTCTCAAGGACCTCGGCAAGAACGAAACCTTCACAGCCTCAACTCTTGATGCTGTTTGTTTCTATAAATGTCCTAAACAGTTAACTGCATTCGGAACGGCTTTAACCATTAGGAACCCTATTTTAATTATGTGCAGAGTAATCATTCATTTTAGAGATTCATGTACGTGAATATTCAGATAAAATTTCTGGAAATTGAAAGAATATTTTTTAGAATACACCAGCACTTCATTTAGTGTGACATACATTCTGTCATTATTATCACCTGGTTGGTTTTGTTGAGGCACTGGAATTTAACCCTTCCCGCCTCTTATCTTGACTCTTTAAGTTCCAAGGTTCGTCATGTTCTAAGGTCATTTCACTTTTTCATGTTCCAAGATCATTCCATTTTTTTGCAATATTTTGGTATAGATACAAGTTGCAAGACTGATACGTCTCCAAGAAAAAAAAACCGTATCCAGTAGCAAAAGCTGCTGGTGGCGCCAAAAGTGGCAGTAACCGGTTGAGCAACTCGAACTGAGTTACCTCCCCTAGCTAATGACTGATAAAGGCAGGGTAACGCACGTGTGTTCACACCTTGAATGTAGAAAATTAAACAACAAGACTCTCTGGAAAGTACGATGACTCTTTGGAAAGGCAAAGAAATTCGACAGCTGGCTAAGTTTATGCATGCATAAGGCACACTGTTGCAAGCAACGCAGTTTTCGTATTGGAGAACGTAAGTCATATTATGGGATTATGAATCCTTATTACATCCACAGTATTCAAGGTTCCATTGCCGAGCATCAGGACCCTGAAAAAATGCCAAGCAAATCAAGAATCTAATGGCCCAAAGGCAATCTGATAGTTACTTAGTTGAACCTCGTTCAGAAAAACTCTTTAATACTTACCAACAATCTAAAGTATCTCATTAGCCAGCAGATCAGATCTTTTGCAGAGTGGTGTACGAGGTTTGTTTTAAGTGGTTTGGTGAAACAGTGAATAGGGAAGAAGATGAAGAAACGAATAGAGGACAAATTTTAAAGAAAAACTCGACAAATTTAGAAGAAAAAACTAAGAGCAAGACAGAGAATTGTAAAACCTCCACTGAAAAGAAAACCTCCAATTAGTGAGAGTGCAAGTCTTAATCAGTCAGTTAAGTGCCATACGTGATACACGCTTTGGGCGATCATGTCTCGAAAGAGACATGACTGACTGGGCAGAATAGTATCCCGCAGTAGGTTGCCATTACATTCTGCGGTAGACTAGCTGGCTAGTAATTAGTGCGGGATCAGTTTATTACTTCATAACAACAGAAAACAGATCCCCCACTTTATACCCAGTAGAAGTTTGAATTGTTTTCAACTATTATATTCAGTCAGTCATTCAGCTCAGTCAGTTAAGTGCCATACGTGATACACGCTTTGGGCGATCATGTCTCGAAAGAGACATGACTGACTGGGCAGAAGAGTATTCCGCAGTAGGTTGCTATTGCTTTCTACGGTAGACTGGTTGCCAGCCAAGGCTATAGAATCCAATCTGTCCTGTTATTTAATCCATAACTGGAAGGAAGAGACGGATTAATACCTTTCTCAAGGGTATTTGCGCGTAAATAAATGCAATGGATTCAACTGGAATTCGAACTAGTCACCCCGGTATCGCGTTCCGAGTCTATATCCACTGCACCACAAAGCGAAGTTTTAATAACCTGCTAAAAGATATTAAAGAAAAGATTTTAGTAATCACCAGAGCTGAGAACCAAAGAAAACTTCGGAATAAAAAGTGACATCTTGGAGATTTTTTTTAATCTTACGCTTTTTTTAAAAAACTGTTCCCCGAAACCAATTAATCCAAACTCGGCGTACCGCAGAAGAAAAGCGAGAACACTGTGAGATGACGTATTTTGATGCTTGGAAGAAAGTTTTAATCCATCTAATTAATGATCTTCCTAAGCCTAAACATTTAAAGGACATGTTTAACGACAGCGAAACTAAAGCTAAGGAAAAAATTCCCCCTTGAATGTAGAGGGAAAATATTTTTTGGCTCCTCTTCCGATGGACTTCCAGCTAGGTAACCATTACATTAAAGCAGCTGTCGAAAAGCCTGGAATGTGTGGCTTTCCTGGCTGTCTGGAGAATTCATATATGATTTGAAATGCAATCCTATCAATAACAAGATAAATTCAAGATTCATGTAATATGGATTAATCTCGTGAATGCGTATGGAACAGTTCCTCACGAGGAAATCCTAAATTAAAAAACTTTAATTAGAACTATGATACTTCTACCGTGAAACACATTCGTTTACCTTCCATTCTATGTAATTGATAACAGTCGCTAGGAACGCGTTGTGTGTTGGTTAACGATAAAGATTGCTTTTAAGACAGCGTTGAAAATCTTACCTGCAAGGGACTGCCACGTCTGCAAAGAAAAAAAATACCTTGTCCGGTAGCAAAAGTACCACAATAACGACCGTAACAGTGTGGCCTTCCTTAGTTGGTAGCTGACGACGGCAGGGTAACGAACCTGCTTTATTAAATGTGTAGAATCGCTTCTACATGCACGTACATACCTACATACATATCGCCATGCACACACGTTCATATACATATACCCATACACTCTTACGTGAGGACCGCACGTGAAAATTTCTTTTTTCCCGTGTTTTATTAAGAAGTATATAAACTGATTTCCACAAGTGCTTACCCAGTTGGAGGCTGCTTTTCGGAGCATATAGCCCGAATGCCGTTCGTTCCTTCCAACTCACATACTGTACTAATTGCATTCAGTAATTAGCGACATAAAAATGTTTCTCTCTATCTTATAAGTACATTTCAATTCATGTATAATATATTCACTTCTATTTTTTTTTTTTAATCATATCACCCCAAGCAAGGTGATAACACCACTGATGCGCAGGGGGCTACGTAAGGGTAAAAAGAATGGAAAAGAGAAAGCCGGAATCCACATCCTACACAGGAAACAAGGGATGAGCCTCTTCACCTGTTCAATAGACGTGGGTGGAGTGTGAACCGGGCGATAGTTTAGTCTACAGTACAAACATATTATTTTTCAGAACTCTTCTAGCATGAATATTGAGACAATTTCTTTAATATCTAAGAAATAACTTTCTTCACGACATCTTGCATTCACGAATTAATCAATCTTGTAACCTCGCTTAATACAATGTTGTTATTTTCGTTACATTATGCTTTGAGTTATTTTATTTATAAATGTGGTGGTTTGGACAACCAACCTACTTTTCACTGTTAAAATTACTACCCCGACGGTCAGTCCACTACATATTGGTACCCGATTTGTCCAGTCCACTACAAAGGAATCAGTTCCAAAACATGTAGTACAAATAAAAAATAAAATTTAACATGAAATAGGCTGTATCAAATTTAGCTTCACTCAACACTGCAAATTACTACAAAACCAAAACATCAGCTTGAGAACCCAAACAATAATCCTTACATAGCCTCGTCGAGAATTTTATATGGATTTCATGCATGGCGACACAACCGTTCAGAAATATTTACCCACTCGTCTGTATTCAGTAATTACAAATAAGCTTTTAGCGCGTGAAATCTGGGATTTTTAGTCATCCATCTTTGTCAACTGTCGGTACATAAAAAAAAGAAACAAAGAACTGTCGCAAATATCAGAAACAAAATCACTTGGGAACTACCAACAACAGCAACAACCAAAATGGATAGCACATATAGCACGAAAACTAAATAATGTAATAATCAAGGTATTGACACGACACACTACTTCGAATAATAGGTTAGGAATGAAATCCCCATCAATATTGAGAAGAGTGATAATATATACTGGACTTTCCTGAAAAATGAATTTCAAGAGAAATATTTTGTAAATTTCAGTGACTAATCCTTTGCCAATAAATGTCAAATGTTTCCTTATTGACTTGCAGACTTCAGTTAGGGGTGAAGATTTGAACACAAACGATTTTTATTTGTGGGGGTACCTGAAAACAAATGTACCAGAACAACTCTCAAACAACTGGTGTACTGAAAGGAGTAAACACAGCAAAACGCAGGATCATTTTTTAATCGTTTCACCCCAAGCAAAGTGATAACGCCACTGATGCGCAGGGGGCTACATAAGGGAAAACGATTAGATAGGAGGAGAGTAAAGAGAAAGACGAAAAAGTCACAGGGGGTGTCAGAGAAGGGAGTAAGAGAAGGGTGGGAATACAGGTGTGATAACAATTGCAAAGGTAGAGAGAAAGGAAAAGATATACAGATAGAGATGTGTATTGACATTGCATTTAAATTCGTGGAGGTTGTAGCCTTCAGGAAAGCAAGAATATGGAAGAGAGTTCCACAGGCGGGAAGAGCGAGAAAAGAAGCTGATGGCGTAGAATTCTCGGCAGCATTTGGTTGATCTACCTGTAAATGGGTGGGACCCAGTTGCCAGTCTGGTTGCACGAGTAAACTCATGTGACTTAAGTTTGTCGGAACAGACGCCATGCAAATATTTAGAGAATAGACAGAGGGAAGCCACATCCTGTCGGTGAGGAAGTGGCTGGAGTCGAGCCGCCAAGTCAGTACTAATCGGTTTACTGATTCTCTTTTGGAACCTGTCGAGAACACCGAGATGAACAGGGATGTGTCCGCGTAATTGAAAATTTTGCGCGGCGTTTGCAAGTTTGCTTCTAACGCCGAGGAGTCCATTTAGAGCATATTTCGGAAAGAGCGGGAATTTTATGCAAAGCAACCAGTTTAACTAAAACTTTGGAAAATTTGCTTATCTTACTATCTGAAGAATACGTCCTTGAATTAAGAATTACTAAACACTTCGAATATCTCGGCGTATGTAAAAGTAATAACGAATTCATTATAGAACATAAAGAAATTGACTATAGGCTGCACCAGATGTAGTTTTGCCTAATACCTCCAATTGCTACAAAACCAAAACATCAATCAAAGCACTAGAGTCAGTTCCTGACAAGGCCTCGTCAAATCTTTCATATGAATTTCTTGCATGATACTAAACCAGTTTAGAAATATAGAAACCGTAAGTTTTAAACTACTGCTTTTTCAGATCAATGATTGAAGTGATCTTTGATCGCGTGAAGGCTGTGGATCTTGGTAAAAACTAATGTCAACATTGTGGAATAGCGCTTCAAAATCACAAAGGACTGTAAAAAATAGCAACAACCGGATCACTTGAGGACTACAAACAGCAGTAACAATTAAAGTAGATAGCACATGTAACTTGAAGTGAAAACAATGACATAATAATGATGTGGATATTGCACACCATTTCAAGCAAAAAGAATGTTTATCCACTCCCCCATTAGATTGAATTGTGACACAGTTTTTTTGTGTCGGTTTTTATAGTGGGAAACACTAGCTCAGGCGCTCAGTTCAAGGGTCAAATATTACCCAGTCACCGTTAACTCGGTAACAGCAAAAAAAAAAAAAAAAAAAAAAAAAAAAAAAAACTATCAATACCGGAAAGAGGTATAATAGCTATTACATTTGAGATGTGCAGTGGATATCCTTTCGGAACGAGAAATCGGGCAGCCGATTTCGAATTCCAGTTGAATTTGGTGAATTCACTTACGCTCAAATACCCTTGGGAAAGGTGTTAATCCGTCTCTTCCCTCCAGTTATGGGTTAAATAACAGGACATATTGGGTTCTATAGCCTTTGCTGGCAACCAGTCTACCGCAAAAAGCAATGGCAACCTACTGCGCGATAATCATGTCTTTTTCAGAACATGATTGCCTAGGCGTGTATCGCGTATGGTACTTAACTGACTGACTGATTTTTCTGAAAGATTTTTTAAGAGTAATATTTTATACATTTCAACTGAAACCATGCTGTTTCCTAGTCTACAGGTTCCTAATAATATCGTTACCATTATGCCTTTTACGATCAGCCAATTCTAACAGGCTCATAAACAGTAAACAGATGCAAATACAAAGCAGTGGAAAGAATTAAGCCTAGAAACTTGTTCCATTTAAGCAGAGAAATCAGTGTTGCAATAAAGAAATAATTCTAAACAAATTGCAATCGCAATCTTGTTTTCATAACTCGTAAAAAATACTGAAACATTATCTTTAATAAAATTACTTTAAATATATTATCAGCTTAAAATAAGAAGAGTGGATGAAGACTTTCAGTAATAAAGAACTAATGACAAAAATTGTCATATTTAAAGATTCGTTGAATAATTTGAATTAGGAATTTCTTTTTCCGAGAATAGATTTAACTGAATCTTTCCAAAATGTTCTAATTGAAATAAAAAAAATGTGTTTATTTAACCTGTAGGGTGAACCACACAAAAGAAGAGAACTAAAATTTCTTCCAGGAATCAGTAATAGTGGACATAATTTTATCTTAAAATACACAGATGAGACAGTGTTGTTCACACACACACACACACACACACACACACACACACACACACACACACACACACACACACACACACACACACACACACACTGTAGAAACACATACTCAGGATTGTATGTAAAACAGTAAGGAAGGACTATCAATTATGTGAAAGAATATATGGTTTTAAGTAAAAGAAACAGCCCAATGTGCGTGCTACGAAGTGGCCACGGCAAAATCAGACAAGGGGAATATGAAACTAAAATACAAGAGTATATTGGAATTGCAAAATAAGTTAAAAAAAGAGCAAAATATTAAGAAGCAAGTCAGTCAGTTGAGTGCCATACGTGATACAATGTTGGACGATCATGTCTTGAAAGAGACATGTCTGATTGAGCAGAAGATTATCCCGCAGTAGGTTGCCATTGCTTTTTGCGGTAGACTGGTTGCTAACCAAGGATATAGAACCCAATCTGTCCTATTATTTAACCCATAACTGAAGAGAAGAGACGGATTGATACCTTTTCCAAGAGTATTTGTGCATAAGTGAATGCAATGAATTCAGCTGGAATTCGAACTCGGCTCTCCGATTTGTCGTTCCGAGTCGATATTCAGGATGTGGCAGATGAGGATATCAATAAATCCAGTTGTAGTTGGAACCCTCAGATTGATTGGAAATGCTTCTGATAAAACTGTTGAAAGACTTACTGGTAGTCTACACCTTAAACAAGTACAGAAAAATTTACTCAGAATTAGAGCTCACGAAGAGCAGTATCTGTACGTGTGTAATTTTAATTTTTATTTAAAAAAACATTATAAGTGGAGCGTTTCATGAAGCAATTTCTGACCTTACGTTTCTGGTTGGGACCCGGAAAGAAATGTGTATACAAAAGAATTAAAAAAAAATTTACGTTTCTGGTTAGGACCCGAAAAGAAATGTGTATACAAGAGAAATAAAAGGAACTTACGTTTCTGGTTGGGACCCGGAAAGAAATATGTATACAAGAGAAATAAAAGGACCTTACGTTTCTGGTTGGGACCAGGAAAGAAATGTGTATACAAGAGAAATAAAAGGACCTCACGTTTCAGGTTGGGACTCGGAAAGAAATGTGTATACAAGAGAAATAAAAGGAGCTTACGTTTCTGGTTGGGACCCGGAAAGAAATGTGTATACAAGAGAAATAAAAGGACCTTACGTTTCTGGTTGGGACCCGGAAAGAGATGTATATACAAGAGAAATAAAAGGACCTTACGTTTCTGGTTGGGACCCGGAAAGAAATGTGTATACAAGAGTAATAAAAGGACCTTACGTTTCAGGTTGGGACTCGGTAAGAAATGTGTATACAAGAGAAATAAAAGGACCTTACGTTTCAGGTTGGGACTCGGAAAGAAATGTGTATACAAGAGAAATAAAAGGACCTTACGTTTCAGGTTGGGACTCGGAAAGAAATGTGTATACAAGAGAAATAAAAGGACCTTACGTTTCTGGTTGGGACCCGGAAAGAAATGTGTATACAAGAGAATTAAAAGAAAATACTATTACTACTACTACTAATAATAATAATAATTGGAAAACAAATTAAAACTCATACATTAAAAAAATCTATTAAAGTAGGGACGTACTAAATCTCAATTCCATGTGTATTTGATGGTATAGATAAAAAAATATTAAATATGAGAAAGAAATGGTTTAGAAGCTAAACATCAAATGTAAGAATACAAGTAAGAATTGAACAAAAGACACAGTGGTAAGGAATAGTAAATTTTCGAATAAAAAATCGCATGGCATCTCGATGCGAGAAATATATTAAAAAGAGGATGTGATGATATAGACATCCTTTTAGGTAAGCTATCCTATCATAAAAATATGTATCATGAAGAGTAATAAACACACTGCACTTAAAGCTTGGACTGACCTAAGAGAAAAAATATATATAAGAAGAAAAACTGTCCAATTTGTGATGAAAACAGCAGAGATCATAAAGAGTCTTCAATGAAAATTCACAGTTAGGAAATCTGGGTCAGGACAGATATCAATAAAAATGTTCCAGGATAACAATAAAACGAAACTTTTAGATAAAAAAAATCCTTATCGTTCGTGTGGAATGGATGATATTTTAGCATAAAACTTCAACTTTGCATTTTATTTGAAGAATTTATGCATTAAAAAATATAAAATAGATATCATAGCAACAAATCAATGGTCTCCGGAGTAGACGTTTGCTTCCGTCATATGGGAAAACGATGTATATATATATATATATATATATATATATATATATACAGAGAGAGAGAGAGAGAGAGAGAGAGAGAGAGAGAGAGAGAGAGAGAGAGAGGGGGGAGAAAAGTGCCTGAAACCGTCAACTTTTTGTTTAAAATGTAAATTATTCTTCTTATTATTATTGTTATTACTACTACTAATATAACTTGCTTTTTGTTTAATATATTAAGTGTCCACAATGGTATTAGTGTCGCTGCACGTGTTTCGAGTCCTAAGTTTACTCTCTTCACTGTAACTTTACATAACGAGATACGTTTGTCTTTCTGACGGCCTAAAATAATGTGTATACATTGATAAGTGGTCGGTGAGCAGGTCAGAATGTTCATATGCGTGCGTGTTGTTTTCTTTTTTTTTTCACACTCGCTCGTTAAATCTCTTCAGTTTTAGGAATCATTCACCTTTTGTTGCTCAGAATAAAATTTACACTGACTTACGAAATTTGATTTCGTCTTTATACTTCGAAATTGTTTTCATGGATTTTAATTCAATTCTAAGGACAATCTGGTTCTTTTTATTGTTTTGGAATACTATTTTTGTAATAGTTCGTGGAGTTTTTTTTTTTAGTGTTTCGATTTCAGATTATTATTATTTTCTATTTCTATAGATTAATGTTTAATTTAAAATGTAAAAATGAATTTTTACTGATTTATTTAAAATTTATTGACCCCACTTTTTTTGAATGTTTCGATTTCAGATTATTATTATTTTCTATATCTATAGATTAATGTTTAATTTAAAATGTAAAAATGAATTTTTATTGATTTATTTAAAATTTATTGACCCCACTTTTTTTGAATGTTTCGATTTCAGATTATTATTATTTTCTATTTCTATAGATTAATGTTTAATTTAAAATGTAAAAATGAATTTTTATTGATTTATTTAAAATTTATTGACCCCACTTTTTTTGAATGTTTCGATTTCAGATTATTATTATTTTCTATTTCTATAGATTAATGTTTAATTTAAAATGTAAAAATGAATTTTTATTGATTTATTTAAAATTTATTGACCCCACTTTTTTTGAATGTTTCGATTTCAGATTATTATTATTTTCTATTTCTATAGATTAATGTTTAATTTAAAATGTAAAAATGAATTTTTATTGATTTATTTAAAATTTATTGACCCCACTTTTTTGAATGTTTCGATTTCAGATTATTATTATTTTCTATTTCTATAGATTAATGTTTAATTTAAAATGTAAAAATGAATTTTTACTGATTTATTTAAAATTTATTGACCCCACTTTTTTTGAATGTTTCGATTTCAGATTATTATTATTTTCTATATCTATAGATTAATGTTTAATTTAAAATGTAAAAATGAATTTTTATTGATTTATTTAAAATTTATTGACCCCACTTTTTTTGAATGTTTCGATTTCAGATTATTATTATTTTCTATTTCTATAGATTAATGTTTAATTTAAAATGTAAAAATGAATTTTTATTGATTTATTTAAAATTTATTGACCCCACTTTTTTTGAATGTTTCGATTTCAGATTATTATTATTTTCTATTTCTATAGATTAATGTTTAATTTAAAATGTAAAAATGAATTTTTATTGATTTATTTAAAATTTATTGACCCCACTTTTTTTGAATGTTTCGATTTCAGATTATTATTATTTTCTATTTCTATAGATTAATGTTTAATTTAAAATGTAAAAATGAACTTTTATTGATTTATTTAAAATTTATTGACCCCACTTTTTTGAATGTTTCGATTTCAGATTATTATTATTTTCTATTTCTATAGATTAATGTTTAATTTAAAATGTAAAAATGAATTTTTATTGATTTATTTAAAATTTATTGACCCCACTTTTTTTTAGTGTTTCGATTTCAGATTATTATTTTTTTCTATTTCTATAGATTAATGTTTAATTTAAAATGTAAAAATGAATTTTTATTGATTTATTTAAAATTTATTGACCCCACTTTTTTTGAATGTTTCGATTTCAGATTATTATTATTTTCTATTTCTATAGATTAATGTTTAATTTAAAATGTAAAAATGAATTTTTATTGATTTATTTAAAATTTATTGACCCCACTTTTTTTGAATGTTTCGATTTCAGATTATTATTATTTTCTATTTCTGTAGATTAATGTTTAATTTAATATGTAAAAATGAATTTTTATTGATTTATTTAAAATTTATTGACCCCACTTTTTTTGAATGTTTCGTTTTCAGATTATTATTATTTTCTATTTCTATAGATTAATGTTTAATTTAAAATGTAAAAATGAATTTTTATTGATTTATTTAAAATTTATTGACCCCACTTTTTTGAATGTTTCGAATTCAGATTATTATTATTTTCTATTTCTATAGATTAATGTTTAATTTAAAATGTAAAAAAGAATTTTTATTGATTTATTTAAAATTTATTGACCCCACTTTTTTTTAATGTTTCGATTTCAGATTATTATTATTTTCTATTTCTATAGATTAATGTTTAATTTAAAATGTGAAAATGAATTTTTATTGATTTATTTAAAATTTATTGACCCCACTTTTTTGAATGTTTCGATTTCAGATAATTATTCTTTTCTATTTCTAATGATTAATGTTTAATTTAAAATGTAAAAATGAACTTTTATTGATTTATTTAAAATTTATTGACCCCACTTTTTTTTAATGTTTCGATTTCAGATTATTATTAATTTCTATTTCTGTAGATTAATGTTTAATTTAAAATGTAAAAATGAATTTTTATTAATTTATTTAAAATTTATTGACGCCACTTTTTTTGAATGTTTCGATTTCAGAATATTATTATTTTCTATTTCTATAGAGTAATGTTTAATTTAAAATGTAAAAATGAATTTTTATTGATTTATTTAAAATTAATTGAACCCACTTTCTTTGAATGTTTCGATTTCAGATTATTATTATTTTTTATTTCTGTAGATTAATGTTTAATTTAAAATGTAAAAATGAATTTTTATTGATTTATTTAAAATTTATTGACCCCACTTTTTTTGAATGTTTCGATTTCAGATTATTATTATTTTCTATATCTATAGATTAATGTTTAATTTAAAATGTAAAAATGAATTTTTATTGATTTATTTAATATTTATTGACCCCACTTTTCTTGAATGTTTCGATTTCAGATTATTATTATTTTCTATATCTATAGATTAATATTTAATTTAAAATGTAAAAATGAATTTTTATTGATTTATTTAAAATTTATTGACCCCACTTTTTTGAATGTTTCGATTTCAGATTATTATTATTTTCTGTTTCTCTGGATTAATGTTTAATTTAAAATGTAAAAATGAATTTTTATTGATTTATTTAAAATTTATTGACCCCACTTTTTTTGAATGTTTCGATTTCAGATTATTATTATTTTCTATTTCTATAGATTAATGTTTAATTTAAAATGTAAAAATGAATTTTTATTGATTTAATTAAAATTTATTGACCCCACTTTTTTGAATGTTTCGATTTCAGATTATTATTATTTTCTGTTTCTCTGGATTAATGTTTAATTTAAAATGCAAAAATGAATTTTTATTGATTTATTTAAAATTTATTGACCCCACGTTTTTTGAATGTTTCGATTTCAGATTATTATTATTTTCTATTTCTATAGATTAATGTTTAATTAAAAATGTAAAAATGAATTTTTATTGATTTATTTAAAATTTATTGACCCCACTTTTTTTGAATGTTTCGATTTCAGATTATTATTATTTTCTATTTCTATAGATTAATGTTTAATTTAAAATGTAAAAATGAATTTTTATTGATTTATTTAAAATTTATTGACCCCACTTTTTTTGAATGTTTCGATTTCAGATTATTATTATTTTCTATTTCTATAGATTAATGTTTAATTTAAAATGTAAAAATGAATTTTTATTGATTTATTTAAAATTTATTGACGCCACTTTTTTTGACTGTTTCGATTTCAGATTATTATTATTTTCTATTTCTATAGATTAATGTTTAATTTAAAATGTAAAAATGAATTGTTATTGATTTATTTAAAATTTATTGACCCCACTTTTTTTGAATGTTTCGATTTCAGATTATTATTATTTTCTATTTCTATAGATTAATGTTTAATTTAAAATGTAAAAATGAATTTTTATTGATTTATTTAAAATTTATTGACCCCACTTTTTTTGAATGTTTCGATTTCAGATTATTATTATTTTCTATTTCTATAGATTAATGTTTAATTTAAAATGTAAAAATGAATTTTTATTGATTTATTTAAAATTTATTGACCCCACTTTTTTTTAATGTTTCGATTTCAGATTATTATTATTTTCTATTTCTATAGATTAATGTTTAATTTAAAATGTAAAAATGAATTTTTATTGATTTATTTAAAATTTATCGACCCCACTTTTTTTGAATGTTTCGATTTCAGATTATTATTATTTTCTATTTCTATAGATTAATGTTTAATATAAAATGTAAAAATGAATTTTTATTGTTTTATTTAAAATTTATTGAACCCACTTTTTTTGAATGTTTCGATTTCAGATTATTATTATTTTCTATTTCTATAGATTAATGTTTAATTTAAAATGTAAAAATGAATTTTTATTGATTTATTTAAAATTTATTGACCCCACTTTTTTGAATGTTTCGATTTCAGATTATTATTATTTTCTATTTCTATAGATTAATGTTTAATTTAAAATATAAAAATGAATTTTTATTGATTTATTTAAAATTTATTGACCCCACTTTTTTGAATGTTTCGATTTCAGATTATTATTATTTTCTATTTCTATAGATTAATGTTTAATTTAAAATGTAAAAATGAATTTTTATTGATTTATTTAATATTTATTGTCCCCACTTTTTTGAATGTTTCGATTTCAGATTATTATTATTTTCTATTTCTATAGATTAATGTTTAATTTAAAATGTGAAAATGAATTTTTATTGATTTAATTAAAATTTATTGACCCCACTTTTTTGAATGTTTCGATTTCAGATTATTATTATTTTCTGTTTCTCTGGATTAATGTTTAATTTAAAATGCAAAAATGAATTTTTATTGATTTATTTAAAATTTATTGACCCCACTTTTTTTGAATGTTTCGATTTCAGATTATTATTATTTTCTATTTCTATAGATTAATGTTTAATTTAAAATAAAAAAATGAATTTTTATTGATTTATTTAAAATTTATTGACCCCACTTTTTTTTAATGTTTCGATTTCAGATTATTATTATTTTCTATATCTATAGATTAATGTTTAATTTAAAATGTAAAAATGAATTTTTATAGAATTTTATTTCAAATTTATTTACCCTACTTTTTTGAATGTTTCGATTTCAGATTATTATTATTTTCTGTTTCTATAGATTAATATTTAATTTAAAATGTAAAAATGAATTTTTATTGATTTATTTAAAATTTATTGGCCCCACTTTTTTTAAATGTTTCGATTTCAGATTATTATTATTTTCTATATCTCTAGAGTAATGCTTAATTTAAAATGTAAAAATGAATTTTTATAGAATCTTATTTAAAATTTATTGACACCACTTTTTTGAATGTTTCGATTTCAGATTATTATTATTTTCTGTTTCTATAGATTAATGTTTAATTTAAAATATAAAAATGAATTTTTATTGATTTATTTAAAATTTATTGACCCCACTGTTTTTGAATGTTTCGATTTCAGATTATTATTATTTTCTGTTTCTCTGGATTAATGTTTAATTTAAAATATAAAAATGAATTTTTATTGATTTATTTAAAATTTATTGACCCCACTTTTTTTGAATGTTTCGATATCAGATTATTATTATTTTCTATATCTATAGATTAATGTTTAATTTAAAATATAAAAATGAATTTTTATTGATTTATTTAAAATTTATTGACCCCACTTTTTTTGAATGTTTCGATTTCAGATTATTATTATTTTCTATTTCTATAGATTAATGTTTAATTTAAAATATAAAAATGAATTTTTATTGATTTATTTAAAATTTATTGACCCCACTTTTTTTAATGTTTCGATTTCAGATTATTATTATTTTCTATATCTATAGATTAATGTTTAATTTAAAATGTAAAAATGAATTTTTATTGATTTATTTAATATTTATTGACCCCACTTTTTTTGAATGTTTCGATTTCAGATTATTATTATTTTCTATATCTATAGATTAATATTTAATTTAAAATGTAAAAATGAATTTTTATTGATTTATTTAAAATTTATTGACCCCACTTTTTTGAATGTTTCGATTTCAGATTATTATTATTTTCTGTTTCTCTGGATTAATGTTTAATTTAAAATGTAAAAATGAATTTTTATTGATTTATTTAAAATTTATTGACTCCACTTTTTTTTTAATGTTTCGTTTTCAGGTTATTATTATTTTCTATTTCTATAGATTAATGTTTAATTTAAAATGTAAAAATGAATTTTTATTGATGTATTTAAAATTTTAAAATTTTAAATTTATTGACCCCACTTTTTTTGAATGTTTCGATTTCAGATTATTATTATTTTCTATTTCTATAGATTAATGTTTAATTTAAAATGTAAAAATGAATTTTTATTGATTTATTTAAAATTTATTGACCCCACTTTTTTTGACTGTTTCGATTTCAGATTATTATTATTTTCTATTTCTATAGATTAATGTTTTATTTAAAATGTAAAAATGAATTGTTATTGATTTATTTAAAATTTATTGACCCCACTTTTTTTGAATGTTTCGATTTCAGATTATTATTATTTTCTATTTCTATAGATTAATGTTTAATTTAAAATGTAAAAATGAATTTTTATTGATTTATTTAAAATTTATTGACCCCACTTTTTTTGAATGTTTCGATTTCAGATTATTATTATTTTCTATTTCTATAGATTAATGTTTAATTTAAAATGTAAAAATGAATTTTTATTGATTTATTTAAAATTTATTGACCCCACTTTTTTTTAATGTTTCGATTTCAGATTATTATTATTTTCTATTTCTATAGATTAATGTTTAATTTAAAATGTAAAAATGAACTTTTATTGATTTATTTAAAATTTATTGACCCCACTTTTTTTGAATGTTTCGAATTCAGATTATTATTATTTTCTATTTCTATAGATTAATGTTTAATTTAAAATGTAAAAATGAATTTTTATTGTTTTATTTAAAATTTATTGAACCCACTTTTTTTGAATGTTTCGATTTCAGATTATTATTATTTTCTATTTCTATAGATTAATGTTTAATTTAAAATGTAAAAATGAATTTTTATTGATTTATTTAAAATTTATTGTCCCCACTTTTTTGAATGTTCCGATTTCAGATTATTATTATTTTCTGTTTCTCTGGATTAATGTTTAATTTAAAATATAAAAATGAATTTTTATTGATTTATTTAATATTTATTGACCCCACTTTTTTTGAATGTTTCGATTTCAGATTATTATTATTTTCTATATCTATAGATTAATGTTTAATTTAAAATATAAAAATGAATTTTTATTGATTTATTTAAAATTTATTGACCCCACTTTTTTTGAATGTTTCGATTTCAGATTATTATTATTTTCTATTTCTATAGATTAATGTTTTATTTAAAATGTAAAAATGAATTGTTATTGATTTATTTAAAATTTATTGACCCCACTTTTTTTGAATGTTTCGATTTCAGATTATTATTATTTTCTATTTCTATAGATTAATGTTTAATTTAAAATGTAAAAATGAATTTTTATTGATTTATTTAAAATTTATTGACCCCACTTTTTTTGAATGTTTCGATTTCAGATTATTATTATTTTCTATTTCTATAGATTAATGTTTAATTTAAAATGTAAAAATGAATTTTTATTGATTTATTTAAAATTTATTGACCCCACTTTTTTTTAATGTTTCGATTTCAGATTATTATTATTTTCTATTTCTATAGATTAATGTTTAATTTAAAATGTAAAAATGAACTTTTATTGATTTATTTAAAATTTATTGACCCCACTTTTTTTGAATGTTTCGAATTCAGATTATTATTATTTTCTATTTCTATAGATTAATGTTTAATTTAAAATGTAAAAATGAATTTTTATTGTTTTATTTAAAATTTATTGACCCCACTTTGTTTGAATGTTTCGATTTCAGATTATTATTATTTTCTATATCTATAGATTAATGTTTAATTTAAAATATAAAAATGAATTTTTATTGATTTATTTAAAATTTATTGACCCCACTTTTTTTGAATGTTTCGATTTCAGATTATTATTATTTTCTATTTCTATAGATTAATGTTTAATTTAAAATGTAAAAATGAATTTTTATTGATTTATTTAAAATTTATTGACCCCACTTTTTTGAATGTTTCGATTTCAGATTATTATTATTTTCTATTTCTATAGATTAATGTTTAATTTAAAATATAAAAATGAATTTTTATTGATTTATTTAAAATTTATTGACCCCACTTTTTTTGAATGTTTCGATTTCAGATTATTATTATTTTCTATATCTATAGATTAATGTTTAATTTAAAATGTAAAAATGAATTTTTATTGATTTATTTAAACTTTATTGACTCCACTTTTTTTAATGTTTCGATTTCAGGTTATTATTATTTTCTATTTCTATAGATTAATGTTTAATTTAAAATGTAAAAATGAATTTTTATTGATGTATTTAAAATTTTTAAATTTTAAATTTATTGACCCCACTTTTTTTGAATGTTTCGATTTCAGATTATTATTATTTTCTCTTTCTATAGATTAATGTTTAATTTAAAATGTAAAAATGAATTTTTATTGATTTATTTAAAATTTATTGACGCCACTTTTTTTGACTGTTTCGATTTCAGATTATTATTATTTTCTATTTCTATAGATTAATGTTTAATTTAAAATGTAAAAATGAATTGTTATTGATTTATTTAAAATTTATTGACCCCACTTTTTTTTTAATGTTTCGATTTCAGATTATTATTATTTTCTATTTCTATAGATTAATGTTTAATTTCAAATGTAAATATGAATTTTTATTGATTTATTTAAAATTTATTGACCCCACTTTTTTTGAATGTTTCGATTTCAGATTATTATTATTTTCTATTTCTATAGATTAATATTTAATTTAAAATGTAAAAATGAATTTTTATTGATTTAATTAAAATTTATTGACCCCACTTTTTTGAATGTTTCGATTTCAGATTATTATTATTTTCTGTTTCTCTGGATTAATGTTTAATTTAAAATGCAAAAATGAATTTTTATTGATTTATTTAAAATTTATTGACCCCACTTTTTTTGAATGTTTCGATTTCAGATTATTATTATTTTCTATTTCTATAGATTAATGTTTAATTTAAAATATAAAAATGAATTTTTATTGATTTATTTAAAATTTATTGACCCCACTTTTTTTTAATGTTTCGATTTCAGATTATTATTATTTTCTATATCTATAGATTAATGTTTAATTTAAAATGTAAAAATGAATTTTTATTGATTTATTTAAAATTTATTGTCCCCACTTTTTTTGAATGTTTCGATTTCAGATTATTATTATTTTCTATATCTATAGATTAATGTTTAATTTAAAATGTAAAAATGAATTTTTATTGATTTATTTAAACTTTATTGACTCCACTTTTTTTTTAATGTTTCGATTTCAGGTTATTATTATTTTCTATTTCTATAGATTAATGTTTATTTTAAAATGTAAAAATGAATTTTTATTGATGTATTTAAAATTTTAAAATTTTAAATTTATTGACCCCACTTTTTTTGAATGTTTCGATTTCTGAATATTATTATTTTCTATTGCTATAGATTAATGTTTAATTTAAAATGTAAAAATGAATTTTTATTTATTTATTTAAATGAAAAATATTGCCTAGATTTCTATTCCACCCCACTGTTTTTTTTGCGTCTTGACTAAAATGGTCATGGAATTTCTCCAACAAAGATTTATCTTTGAGAAATTACGGCAAGTCAAAAATAATTTCCTAACTTTTTGTCTCCTGGATACGAAATGGTTAACTAGGGAACTGACATATTCTTTTTACATAACTAGTTATTTTAACTTATACTATACTAAGTATATACTTAATATTTATATTCTTTCTTCTCCCCAACTTTTCTTTTTTGTTTTTTCTTTTTCTTTTACCTTTTTTACGGTGTGTTAGCAACCCGGTAGAATAAAGAAATTTAAACCTACAAAAGGACATAGGAACTCTAAATGAGTCAACGGCCAGCTAACAAGGGGTGGTGTCTCAATAAATCAACGTGGAGAAGGCAACAGGATACCACTCCACTATCTATCTATCTATCTATCTATCTATCTATCTATCTATCTATCTATCTATCCTGCGCATAATCTTGGCTGTACAACAGAAATATATGAAACCTAACGGCGTGAAGAGGTTGCTTCCAAAGGTAAGGACCGACATTGGCAACAGGTGTCACCTAACTGTCATCCGGCGACTGTTGGCACCAACGGCGTAAAGAGGACGCTTTTTCCCAAAATGTGTCCCTCGCCCGGGAAGGAAAGACATGAGCAACAGGTGTCTCTGGACCGTCACCCTGCGACTGTGTGCAACAGAGAAAGAATTACTTTAGGGACATGGAACGTTAGGACGATCAACAACTGTGGACAACTAGAGAATGTCAAGCAGGAGATGAACAGACTGAACATCAATATTCTGGGAATATGTGAAACCAGATGGCCAAACAATGGAAACTTCAACAGAGACAACCATAGGATAATATATGCAGGAGGAAAAAATAATGAAAAAGGAGTCGGCTTAAAAATGGACAAAGAAATGAAGAAATGCGATCTAGGATACTGCCAGTTTTCTGAAAAAGTTCTCCTTGTCAAACTGAAAAGTAGGCCGTTCAACTTAGCAATTGTAGTTGTCTATGCGTCAACAACACAAAGCACTGAGAAAGAATCCTTTTACTCCACTCTAGACAATGCCAAGGCTCAATGTAAAAGCTAAGAAATTAGGATCATCATGGGAAATTGAATGTCAAAGTAGGCAAGGAGAGGGAAGGTATGACAACTGGCAACTTTAGATTAGGAATCCGCAACAAACAAGGAGAAAAATGGGTCCAATGGTGCACAGCAAATGACCAGGTAATAACTAACACCTGGTTTCAAGAACACCCACGACGTCTATGGACATGGAGAAACCCAAGAAGAGACACGAAAAACCAGATAGACTACATAACCATAAACAGGAGATTCAGAAACGCAGTGGTTCAAAGCAAAGCCTATCCAAGCGTCGACTGTTGAAGCGACCACGTCCCAGTCATCTGCAAACTAAAGGTGAAACTACAGAGATTGAAGAAGCCTAGTGCAGCACTAAAACTGAAATGCAACACGCTCGTGAATGACCGCAGAAAGAATACACTAACAGCGTGAAAATCAAATAGGAAGAAAAAATTAGAAAAGGACAATCGAAATGGGACTCACTCAAGGAAGCGATAGTGACATCAGCAAACAACATTGCACCAAAGCAAATCAGGTGCAGAAGAAAAAACCAGTGAATGACTGAAGAGATTCTCGACTTGATGAAAAGGAGGTAGAAAATTATATCAAGACATGGAATGGAGTACAAGGAACTACACAAGGAGAAAATGCAGACAGGCTAAAGAGAAATGGTTCAATGTAAAATGTGCAGAAGCAGAGTGACTGTTCAGGCATATTAAAGCAAGCATGCATAAAGAAATGAAAAAAAAAATGACAGAAAAAAACCTGCTCTTCAACAGGATGTATAAGATCCAAGGATGGAACAATCATATTGGAGAGGGGAGGAATATATAAAAGATCTTTTCCACGACAAGAGATAGCAACCGATAATACACATGATGATACACAAGATGAGGACGGAGCAGTAATATTAAAATCTGAAGTAGAATCTGCAATAGCCAAACTGAATAGAAACAAAGCAGCTGAACTAGACGGCATAGTCATAGAGCCGCTGATAGCCCTGGAAAGATTTGGCACAGAGAAACTTGCGGAAATAATAAATGAAATTTATAATAGTGGTGTAATATCAGATGACCTCAGCAATCAATATTCATAGCACTGCCCAAGAAGTCAGGAGCAAATGAGCGTCAACTCCACTGAACCATCAGTTTAATGAGCCATATAACAAAACTGATCGTTCGAATCCTGATGAATAGAGCGAGAAGCAGAATCAGGCCAGAGATAGGACAAGAACAGTGCGGCTTCGTCAAAGACACTGGAACAAGGAACGCCATAGTTATGATTAGGATGCTCTCTGAAAGGGCAATACAAATGAAGAAAAACTTGTACCTATGTTTTATTGACTATGCAAAGGCGTTTGACAAAATACGCCACAAAGAATTGATGGAGATGCTTGGCAGCCTCGACATATTTGGGAATAACCTAAGAGTAATCAAGAATCTCTACTGGCAGCAAACTGCCTGCATACGAGCAGGTAACGAATTCAGCAGTTATACAAAGATTGAAAGGGGTGTAAGACAAAGATGTGTCTTTTCACCGGACCTATTCAACTTGCACAGCGAGACTATTCTGATAACTCTAGGATTCGTTATCGGAGTTCACAATTTAAACAGTATAAGGTATGCAGATGATACAGTGCTGATAGCAGACACAGAAAGAAAACTACAAGACCTCATACAGAAGGTAGCTGAAGAGAATGACAAGAAAGGACTACAAATAAACTGCAAGAAAACCGAATGCATGGTCATCAGTAAAAAGTGTAGCCCAAAATGCCAAATACAGGTGACGGACACTAAAATCAAGCAGGTACTAAAATTTAAATGACTGGAAAATGTTCTATCAGAAGACGGAAATTGCGACACTGAGATCCGAAGGCGAATTGTCAATGCGAAATAAGTATTCCAGATGTTGAGTAAAGTATTGAGAAATAGGACAATTTTGCTAGAAACAAAGAAAAGAGTACTGGATTGCTTTGTGATATCGGTTCTTCAATATGGCAGTGAATATTAGACAATATCTTCAAAGATGAAGGAAAAACTTGAAGCAGCTGAAATGTGGTTCAACAAAAGGATGCTGCGGATATCATGAACCGAACATGTGAGCAATGACGAGGTTTTGGAAAGGATGGAAACGAAAAGGAAATTAATACTGAGCATCAGGAAGAGACAACTAAAGTTTCTGGGACATGCAATGAAGAAGGAAGGCTTGGAGAACCTGATACTAACAGGCCAGATAGAGGGAAAAAGAGATAGGGGAAAGCAGCAGATAGTATTTTTGAAGAACCTGATCAAGTAGATGACGGAACGAGGGGTGCATGGTGCAACAAAAGAAAGCGTACTAAGAGCCACCAGGAATAGGGTGATGTGGAGAGCCATGATCTCTTACGTCACATAAGAGAAGAAGAAGTTGTCTGTTGCTCGAATTTTGATGAGGCTAGTATTTTTTATTTTAATTTTTGGAGTAGGGTGATGTGGAGAACCATGATCTCTTACGTCGCATAAAAGAAGAAGAAGTTGTCTGTTGCTCGAATTTTGATGAGGCTAGTATTTTTTATTTTAATTTTTTGGAGTAAGGTGATGTGGAGAGCCATGATCTCTTACGTCACATAAAAGTAGAAGAAGTTGTCTGTTGCTCGAATTTTGATGAGGCTAGTATTTTTTATTTTAATTTTTGGAGTAAGGCGATGTGGAGAGCCATGATCTCTTACGTCACATAAAAGTAGAAGAAGTTGTCTGTTGCTCGAATTTTGATGAGGCTAGTATTTTTTATTTTAATTTTTGGAGTAAGGTGATGTGGAGAGCCATGATCTCTTACGTCACATAAAAGTAGAAGAAGTTGTCTGTTGCTCGAATTTTGATGAGGCTAGTATTTTTTATTTTAATTTTTGGAGTAAGGTGATGTGGAGAGCCATGATCTCTTACGTCACATAAAAGTAGAAGAAGTTGTCTGTTGCTCGAATTTTGATGAGGCTAGTATTTTTATTTTTAATTTTTGGATTGGCGTTTGTTTTTAATTATTTTACCTGTTTTTTCGCCGCTTGAGGTTATTATTTTCGTGATGGCGGTTAATAACATCACACTCTGTTAAAGGAAATTAGTTTGCAGACAGTAAACTAAAATTATATTGTACTAACTTTCGGCATTAACATTTTGGTTTAGTCTATTATGTAATCTGTATTACTAGTTGTTAACTGTAATTTAGTTTGGTAGATTTCCACAACATGGAAGGAAAATTAAATCGAAGATTCCTACTAAATGATAATTCTATTATATATCAACAGTGTTTATAAAATCATTGGAGTTTGATGAATAGATTGATAATTTAATCCTGGAATCTTTCGCTAAGGAAGAGTTGTGACAACTTTCTCGCACTTTTTCACCTTGTATCTAGTTCAACAAAGGCTTCAGCAATTTGTAATAACGAATTTTAATAGAACACAGAGAAAATTCTTTTCTCGGTAAATTCTGTTTAGCTTCTGAAATTTTCCTGTTTTCCTCCTTTATCGAAGGAAAGGATGTGCAGTGGATATCGGCTTGGAACGAGAAATCGGGGAGCCGGGTTCGAATTCCAGTTGAATTTCCGGTTCACTTACGCGCAAATACCCTCTGGAAAGGTATTAATCCGTCTTTTACCACCAGTTATGGGATAAATAAAAGGACAGATTGGGTTCTATAGTCTTGGTTGGCAACCTCTCTATTGCAGAAAGTAATAGCAACCTAATGTGGGATAATCTTCTGCCCAGTCAGTCAAGTCTCTTTCGAGACATGATCGCCCAAAGCGTGTATCACGTATGGCACTTAACTGATGAAAGGAAAAACTTCCCGTTTTGACTTTATGTAATGAATCCAATTTAACCGGCGTCTGCTAAATTTTCAAAAATGAATTTTTGTACCGTGCAACAAGGGTGGGGGGAACTTTATATAGAATCCATATTTAAAACCTCAGAATGTTTTCAAAGGAGTATTCTTTTTATTAATCATATCACCCCGAGCAAGGCGGTGACGCCACTGATGTGCCGGGTGTTACGTAAGAGTGAAAAGGTAAGAAGAGAAAAAGGCGGAAACCACATCCTAAACAGGGAACAAGGGATGAGCCTCTACACCTGTTCAATAGATGTGGGTGGAGTGTGAACCGGGTGATAGTTTAGTCTATCTACTTCAATTGAAAAAAAAAAGAAGGAACGTGAAAAGATTGGAAAAGAGAAAACCGGAAACCAGATATTGCAGAGGACTGGGTTCACGTGAAATAAAGAGCGTTGGTAAATTTGCAAAGAACACTCGGAACTTTTCTTCCATATTATATATCAGTAAAACACTGATTGGGGTGACCAAATGATCATGATATTAATGAAACTACCATAAGCCACAGGGTCAAATATGAGGAGACAATCCCAGATTGCGGTTCTATTGTAATGTACCTGAAAATCATAGCATGCTTTGACCCAAGACTTATGTGTAAAATTGGGCAGATAAAACTGTTTGGAACCTATCAATGGCTGTACCAGCACAAAGTCATCATGACAGAGAATTTAAAGCGTATTGGTCTTGTTAAATTACAGATTACTCTAGAGTAATGGCAGGTAAATCAATCATTGATTCTGGATTTTGAAGAGATGCAAATATAGATGAATAAGTGTCTGTAACTATGAATTCAACGTCTCAGGAGACTTACGAATGACTACTATTCACTTACGTGAAAATACCTTTTAAAAGGGTATTAATCCATCTCTTTCCTCTAGATAAAAGAACAGGACAGATTGGGTTCTATAGCCTTGGTTGGCAATCTACTGTGGGGCAATTTTCTGCCTAGTCAGACATGTCGCTTTCAAGACATGATCGCCCAAGCGTATATAACGTATGGCACTTATATTTATAACACACGCATATATATATATATATTCTATACATATAGAAATATTAATTTTTTATTATGTTCCTCCAGAATCATAAAATTTGGCTGTTTTCCTCGAGATAAGAAATATAAAGATTCTCCATAAATTGTATCGTCTCAAGTGCTTTCTGCTATTTCTTTTGCCATTTTCAAGTGTTTAATCGTATCTAATGTTGGTATTTTTGCTTATATTTTAACTGTGAGAGCTTGGAATGAATGATTATTTTTAAAAACAAAAGAAAATATATCCCTACGTAACAGTGAAGCTATGAGAGAAAAAACAAAAGTAGAGATATATACACCCTTGGAAATGATTACAGAAGTAGCCGAAAGAGCTTGGGACGGTGAAAATTACGGTTACGCTTATATTTGTTAGCTCTATCGAAGCGGAAAAATACTAGGGTACTGGAAAACTTAAGAAAATTTCTTATTGGCCGTATTTAATGAAAGATGTTTACAAGAAATGTGCTTCAAGTATTCATTAATATATATATATATATATATATATATATATATATATATATATATATATATATATGCAAATATCTTGTTTTTCTCAATGAAGAACAGATTTCTTGGCAAAATAATTAAATCTTAATAAAGTTAACATTTTTTGACGCTTTAATTAGACTTTCGACTAACACTCTCCTGTTAGTAAGTTGCATGATATTCGGATAAAATATCGAATTTTGTCCAATTCCGACATTGAAGACATTCTACATCTGTCGAAAAAAGTGAAATCCACAAAATAATATTAATCATTTCCCATCCTTATACGATTGCAAGTAGCCGAGGAAAACGTGAATCGAGATAAAGGTGGCACGCTTGTTCAGGCCTCATGCGGCTTTCAGGGAAAATAAAATAAATGAAATAAGTAAGGAAATATTCTCTTTTAAGTTACTAAAATGAGACATTAATTGAATTCAATGGCACGGGTATGACAGTCCAATAGCCATTTGAAGGAACAATAGCGAAGAAGCATTGTAAAATGTTCATTATACTTGAGAAAATGTAGCATAATGTAACCTTTTTTTAACGGAGAAACAGATACCGACAGTTTATTTATTTATTTGCTTAGCGACATATCAAACTCCTTGGATTAATGTCAAAATTCAAATATTTTGTGCACAATTTTGTTTTGAGATAATTATACAAGTCTTACTAATGAAATCATAAATGGGGAAAAAAGTGTTGATTCTTACTTTTTCCAAGGGTATTTGCGTGTAAGTGAATACAACAGATCCACATGGAATTTGAACCCGACTATACGATTGACAATTCCGAGCCGTTATCCATTACACCACTCGCACGTTCAACTTTAGAGCACCTGGTGTTTTCAAGCAGTCACCCATCTAAGTACTCCGGCTGAGCGTTTGCTTAACTTTGATGATCTTACAAGAACCGTTGTTTCAACGTGTAGACCGGACAAACTGACAAGTAATGTATATATTATATAAATTATGGTTTTAAGTTATGTCATATTCTTAGACAAAATTGCTCAGTATTAGGGATTGACGTGTGTAAATATGAAATTGGACATTCAAGTAAACAGAGATTGGCGACAGACTGTTTAAAGTTTTAACGCAGTCTTTAGGCCATGTGTAAAGAGATGCTGAACAATAGTATAATATTGGCAGCAGGTATTGTCGCTTTATTGTATTATCCTAACAGTGGGTCGGCAGGATTAGATACATTTCAAAATATTCTGACGGTTATTGTAGTAGAAATAACTGTGGGTCAAAATGCGGTTATTCGTAAGCTATTGTATAGTATTGTTTGTTTACTGTTAATTGGTTATTTATTATAGATTATTCGAGGTATTTGCATTTATTCCTAAATACCTTTTGTTTATTATTGTTATTATTATTTAATTTACTTAGTTGGAATTTACTTAGTTGGATGTGCGTTGTGGTGCATCGGATATCGGCTCGAAACGAGAAATCGGGGAGCCGAGTTCGAATTCCAGCTGAATTCATTGCATTCACTTACGCGCAAATACCCTCAGGAAATGTATTAATCCGTCTATTCTTTCCAGTTATGGCTTAAATAACAGGAAAGAGAGGGGTCTGTAGCCTTGGTCGGCAACCAGTCTACCGCACAAAGCAATGGCAACCTACTGCGGGATAATCTTCTGCCCAGTCAGTCATGTCTCTTTCAAGACATGATCGCCCAAGCGTGAATCACGTATGACATTTAACTGACTGAGTTGGAATTATGCGTGCATTGTTAATGTGTTAATTTTTCTCTTATTTCTTTATGTGTTTATTTATTTATTTAACTAGCAGTATAGTCCGCCGTTGCTCGGGTGTAATGAAAGCTTTAAAACTAATCCATGGTCCTGGAGCTCAGACTCTTTAGATGTTGGCACGAAAGTCTAAAAAGCAATAGTTGTTTCCAGTTAAAGCGAAACCGTAGACTGAAAGAAAAATGAATGGATGTAAGTCAAATTTTGATTTCCTGGCATCGATTTATATATAAATATATATATAAATCGATGCCAGGAAATCAAAATTTGACTTACATCCATTCATTTGTCTGATATATATATATATATATATATATAATCGATTTTCTGCATTATTGTAACAACTGCAACCTTGAACCTTCTGAATATCGTTTCTAATGTCTTTGTATATGAGTGTGTCAAATTTGATTAAAATAGGCCCACTCCTACTATAACCCGATTTTTTCGATTATCGATTTTCGATATTTGTCGGGGGTACCTCGACACAAAACCTAGCTAAGAACACTCGGAGACTCTTATAGTACAACTGTGTAAATTTTCAAGAAAATCGGTTCAGCCGTTTCGGAGTCTATAGGTAACGGACACACAGACACACACACATGCACACGCAGACAATGTTCCATTTATAAATAAGTTTAGAGTTGTTAATTTTTTCATTTATTTGATGTGTTTATTTTTATCTTTTTGTGTGTGGTTTTATAGAAGGCTTATGAGAATACCAAGGGTGTGACATAAAAAAGGAGAAACGTGAATGTTTTATGGAAATTGGAAACAAAATGTCGAAATGTCCGGGATGCATAAGAAAGATTTTATTGAAGATTTGAATCTTACGGAACATATTCAATACAAGATGGAAAAATGAGATTCTATACTGATGTTCAAGATACGAACACATGTTAAATTTTGGCAAAAGGCAATTTTCTGTGACGTATTAGTTATCTAACATTGGAACGTACAATGTTAAATATTGTTTGCATCAACATTGTTTGTATGAAGAAACATAAGATAAAATGGTATAGGGAGAGAGAGAGAGAGAGAGAGAGAGAGAGAGAGAGGGAGAGAGAGAGAGTGGGGAGATAAAGAGAGAGACAAAGTGTGTGTGTAAGAGAGTGTAAATAAAACTATAGAGGACTCACTTGACTAGTTGTTCTTATTTAGCGACGTATCAACACCTCTATCGGTTATTTAATGCCGAAATCTTAACAGGTTGTATACTATTTTGGGGGAGATATAATAATGTTTTTAAGGATACAAGTCTTACTAATTAACCCATAGCTTTGCGGAGAAGAGGTAGATGCATTTATTTTCAAGAGTTATTTTGAATATCGAATTTAACACACCAAACAAGAACTGGAACTTATCTCTCTGATTTACTATTCTGAGTCATTATCCACTAAACCATCTGCAGGTCCAAGTTAACAGCATCTATAATTTTCAAGTGTTCACTCATCTAGGTATCGATCAAGCTCGACTTTGCTTAACTTCGGTGATTGTATGCAAACAAGTGTGTCAACGTGATGTAAGCCTGTAAAGAAAAAAAAACGAATGAAAGGAAGTGTAACAAAATGCCAATAAAATTAATTAAGTGGAAGCAGAAAATTAAAACAGAGCAAGAAAGAAAAGGGTTTATGCATTAAGATCAGCGGCGGATTTAAGATAACTCTAATTAAGTACCCGCTTCAGTCCTTGCAATTCGTAGGGTCCTAAAAATGAGAACATTTTGGCGAGTAGGGGTTTTAAAATTCTAACGAAATTTCATCAAGCTTCATATTGGAAAAGGATTGACTAAGCCTACACCTGACACTAAATAAGTATTAAGTAGAATTTCATGTAAAATGGAAAAAAGACAAACAAACAAACAAACAACAGATAAATGAAAAACAAAAAGAATTATGTATGAAATCTAAATTTTTGTTGAAGAATATTTGACAAGTAAGATAATATATTGAAATCTGAAATATATTTAGAACAAACCGAAGGGAAATATTTTAAAATGGAAGAAAAGATGTTTAAAAAGTAGCAAAAAATCAAAACGAGCAAAATACTCCGAATGCATTCAAGTGTTGTCTCGAATGATATATGGACACTTAATATCGGATGACGTGTCAACAATATATTTTGGTCAATCCTTCGATAAATTCGTATCCGTTATTCGTTTTACATACCTCCATTGTTGGCCGTTTTTAGGGAATATCAAACACATTTTCTTTCCGAGTCTTGCATTTGTTAAAAACATATAGAAAGATAATAAACTAGATAAAATAACTTGAAAGATTTAAAGTTTGCATTATAATTTTTCAAGTTGATATTCGTCAAAATACGATCATGAATTATCCATCAGTTTGATGCAAACGCTTCTAACATTTGTTTCAGAAACTTGTTTAATTATAAAAGTTTGCCTATTATTATCATGATTTATCCATCACACTCAGATGGTGCATAAAGCAGCAACTTTTTGTTGCTGTAACAAACTGATTTTTATGGGGCAGTGGTTGTTAGCCCTGTACCCAACACTGGAGGACCGGTGGACCATTCTTGGTCCTTACGTTTACAGTACATGGTATTCCCAAATAGTCACCCATTAAGTACTGACCAGGCTCGATGTTGTTTAACTTCGGTGATCGGACGGGAACTGGTGTATTGAACACGATATAGCCGTAGACGCATATTATTATACAATCTTCAAAATATACGGCTTTCTGAGACCGTTCAAAGACTTCCAGACAAATTGTGTTTACAATCATAAAATAATGATTCCTTTATGAATTATTTAAAGAATGTGATCAATACTTTGAAACTGCTCGAAGAAATATGAGCTTAAGAGAGCTTAAGAGAGTGAAACCAGGGTTAGTTTAGGGTGTGCGACTTTTGCGAATAGCTGTGGAAGAACTTCCGATTTTAGCACAGTGGTTCTTTGATCAGTTTGATGTGATGTCTATTCTTCAATATGGCAGCGAATGCTCGACAATCTCATCAAAGACTAAGAAGAAACTTGAATCAACCAAAACGTGGTTCTATAGAAGGATGCTGAGGATACCATAGACAGAAAACGTGAACAACGACAAGGTTTTAGAGAGAATAGAAACGTAAATGAAACTTATACTTAACGTCAGAGAGCTGAAGTTTCTGATGGGTGACGGGACATAGAAGGAGATTTGTTGTTCAATCTCTTATCAACGTCATTGCGTAATAAATGTTATTTTATTGTGCTATGCCATTCAAACGAGTCAGTTGCTCATTTTAGCTTTGCAAAGTAACAGTTCGTTTAGATCTCATCAATTCATAATGTAGAATTTTATCTCAGTGTGATGAACGAGAAAACTCCTTTTCTTTCATAGATTTTGTTTAGGTTAAAAGTTTGAAAAATCTTCTTTGTTTTTAGTTTTAATATACAGGGTGTCCATACAGTTTGCGTGCATATTTTAAAAAATTGTGACTTTAATTTAATGATACAGTCTTTCAGATAATAATAAAACAATGTTACATCAAGATGGAGCTTCTTATCACTTTGCTCTGCGCGTTAGATATTTTCTAAATTAGGAATTTTCGTAACAGATTGATCAGAAGGGGTGGACCATTTCATTGGTCTTCACGTTCGCCAGATTTGATTCCATTAAATTTTTATGGGGACATGTGAAAACAATTGTGTATGCAACGGAATCTAGTTCATTAGGAAATCTGTAAGCTAAAATAACTAATGTGATTTCAGGCATTAATATAAATCAGTTGGCAAATGTTTTCCGCGAAATGCAAAATCATATTACCCTTTGTATTGCTAATGATGGAGGACACGTGGAAACTTAAATAAAATTTTAATAAAACCTTAAAAAATATAGATTTACTTCTTTCTAATCCTTTTTACAAATTATTTCTATCGCAATCACAAATAAAGTTATAATTTTTTTAAAAGTGCGAACGAACTTTATGGACACACTGTATCTCTTTTTCACTGCCAGGGATGACCTTGGTTACAATGTATGTTAAAAACTAATGTTTAAACTAATGTTAAGTTCTAGAGTTTTATGAGACGACTAACCTCCTAGCTTTTGAATTTATGTTCACACATCTTAACTAAGCATAAGAACATTGAATAAGTTCTCGATGATTTTTCATGAAAAGTAATATTTTATTTACAAAAGTTGGGATTTTCATAAGAATGAAAGTGATGCCCTCCCATGCCATGTGCCATCGATCGGAACAATTGATAATCGAACGGGGCAATGTCTGGCGAATACGGTGGGTAGGGTAGGACTTTCTATTTAAGCGTTTCCAAGTAGGTTTTCACTCGTGTTTGCAACATATGGACAAGCGTTGTCATGTTGTAAAATCATTTTTCTTGTATCTGTTCGTATATTGGCCGTTTTCTTCAATGCTCAGCTCAAACACATCAATCTTAGTCGATAGAGATTACTAGTGATGATTACGCTTATTGTTAACAACCTATAATGAACTATATCTAGCTGATCCCACTAAATGCAGAACAGAATCTTCGAACCAAGGATATTCGGCTCTGCTACCAATGTTGATGCATGGTTGGGCTTACCACACGATCTTCTACGCTTAAGGTTATCGTAGTGCATTCAATTTTCATCACCGGTCAAGATGTGAAAAACCGTTCTTTTTTCTGCTGTTAATGCAACTGTTTACAAGGGACAAGAAGCCGTTCGACGTCTTTTGGCTTCAACAAGTACGGCACCCAATGTTGTTGCTTTTAAGTAATTCCTAAGACTCTCAGACGTTTGGAAGTGTTGTGTGATCAACTCCTTATGTTTCAGCCAGTTCGGCTTGCGCCTAACATGGGTTTTCATGAAATAATGCCTCCACTTCGTTTTCAAACTTTATCGCTGCGCCAGAGCGTTCTTTATATCTTCAACATTAAAATCATTACTTTTGAAACGTTTAAATCAGCCGCTGCTTATTTAGACAATTGGTCAACCGTAGTTACTTTTGAATAAAGTAGTTCAGTAAAATTCCTCACAAATACACGTTCTTTGGCACAAAATCCGGTATGTTTAATGCTATGAAAAACAAAGTTGTTTACACTTCTGAGAAATGATATGCACTGAATTTTACCTTTGCTTATAGCACTTTCTTGTAGATGCATTTCATCTAAAACTACATACACACAGTTCAAGGAACACCATCTGTTGGAAATCAGCGAAAACTTATTCAAGGTCCTAATAGTAAAGTTTAGTGTTTATACAATCAGGAGAATACTACAAGACACTTCTGAGGTTCCTTTCACATTACACCAAAGAGAGGCAATTCATACTTATGGAATAATATAATAAAATATTTTATATACCATTTAGTAATGGTAATATTAACTGTTTCTTTATAAGGAAATATTCAGGAATTATTGACCCTACCTATAAAATTAATAAAATCCTCAAATCAATTCTTCAAGAACATAGTTTTCATGAAGTCCATTAGCTTTTATCGCTCTTTCTATTATTGACTAGGGTTTCCTTCCTAATTTTTATACGAAATACTGTGGAATGACAACATCTTGATCATGTCATTATTTCCTTTTTATTCATTTTAGTTCTTACTGCTGTTGGAATTTGCCGAGTGATTTGGTTCTGTTAATTGTGACAGTTCTGTGTTTGTCAATATGTAGCGCCAGCCCATAATGTTCAAAGAAAGGATAGTCTTTGCTAAGACCCACAGCCGTCACTCGCTCAAAAGCCATTTTAACCACTGATCTGAGAAAACAGAGATTGACAGCTGATAGTTTAGATATTTCTGAACAAGTCTGGCGCTATGCATGATATCCTTATGAAACTTCAGATCAACGAGACATTTTAAGAACTTGTCATAAGTTTTAAAGCTAAAGTTTTTGTTTTGCTATCAATGAACAATAATATTTTTTTAAAAAATCTGCCAGGTATATCATGATCAAAATGAATTTCTTAATACGCTCTTATCAATAGCAATAATAATTCATGTTAGCAGATAGCAAATACAAAATATAGAATCACATGGAACTAGTAAGTGGGGCATATTTTACCGTTGAAATAGTAAAATATAACCGCTAGTTCTATTCTAAAAGGCTTTTTTGGACTCTCTACCTGTGGAACAGAGGATGTGCGTTGTGGTCTAGTGGATACCGACTCGGAACGAGAGATTGGAGAGCCGAGTTGAATTCGTTGCAATTATATACGCTCAAATACCCTTGAGAAAGGTAATAATCCATCTCTTCCCTCCAGTTATGGGTTAAATAACAAGATAGATTGGGTACTATTACCTTGGTTGGCAACCAGTCTATCGCAGAAAGCAATGCCAACCTACTGCGGGATAATCTTCTGCCCAGTCAGTCACGTCACTTTTGAGACATGATCGCCCAAGCGTGTTTCACGTATGGCACTTAACTGACTGACGTGTGGAACTCATTTCGGTTTACTTGTTTCCCTGATAGCTACAAACTAACAATATTTAAATGCAAAGTCAATTGTCATCTTCTATTTCTTTGAATTCCTTTCATCTTTTGCCCTATCTTCGGCTCTGTGCGAAGGTGAGCGGAAATATTTATAGGCAGAATATGAAGGAATTGATGCTAGAGCGGGTAGAACATGCATGCATTAATTTCAACTCTTCCTATTAATGATTGATGATTTCTTTTCATGTCCGAGGATGGGCTGAAATGTTTATAGGCAGAATATGAATGATTGATGCAAGAGCGGAGAGAACTTGCATGCATTAATTTCAAATCTTACCTATAAATAATTAGAATATAGAAAGTAACAAAATGTATGTGTGAATGTGTGTGTATGGAGTTACGCACTAGTTGATGTATGTTGCATGCGAATAAAAAATAGGCAAACTCCATAAGGCCATTTGCATTGGTGTGCATTTATATGAATCTATTTTCAAGGTGTATGATAAAATTTGTATAATCTTGAAAATTATTGATTCATCCGTGATTTCATCAGATTTTTATCACGCCCAGACACTAGTGTCTCGACTGAAAATTAGTTGTCTTACGGCCATTGTCTACGATTGACGTTACCTCAAGGAAGCGTATAAAAATTGTAATGCTGCAACGACACACTGGCAGTCCTTACAGAGAGATCGCAGATCTTGTTGGTGTCAGCCTATCAACTGTCTGTTGTACCATTAAGACGAAAAAACAAACTGAGTTCATCGGTCCAAAACATAAAGAAAAATAAAGCCAGAAAAGGAAGACGGCGCGTAGAGACGACGTATACGTGATCAGGGAAACTGTGAAAGATCCCTGGAAGACATTAATCGTTTAGTTTCAATTCATATGCGCATTGGTGTAGTATCTGTAAATTGTGACTAAATATTTATCCTTGTTATCTGTATAGTTTTGAATTCAAAGTTTTTCTTCTAGAATTGTTGAGCTCCTAAGGCGAAAGAGCCTCACTATTCTATCTATAGTTAGTAGGGGTGAAGAAAACGTAAGTTCATACCTTTTTTCTGCAAGTTAACGCAACAACTTTGGTTAGAATTTGAACCCGCACTGCTATATCCATTTTCTGCGTTGATAACTGATAATTTATCTCCACTTCCGATTCGCTAACTTGTATATATAATTTTAATTAGGAAGAAATGTGCTTCAAGTATTCATTAATATATATATATATATATATATATATATATATATATATATATATATATATATATATATATATATATGCAAATATCTTGTTTTTCTCAATGAAGAACAGATTTCTTGGCAAAATAATTAAATCTTAATAAAGTTAACATTTTTTGACGCTTTAATTAGACTTTCGACTAACACTCTCCTGTTAGTAAGTTGTATGATATTCGGATAAAATATCGAATTTTGTCCAATTCCGACATTGAAGACATTCTACATCTGTCGAAAAAAGTGAAATCCACAAAATAATATTAATCATTTCCCATCCTTATACGATTGCAAGTAGCCGAGGAAAACGTGAATCGAGATAAAGGTGGCACGCTTGTTCAGGCCTCATGCGGCTTTCAGGGAAAATAAAATAAATGAAATAAGTAAGGAAATATTCTCTTTTAAGTTACTAAAATGAGACATTAATTGAATTCAATGGCACGGGTATGACAGTCCAATAGCCATTTGAAGGAACAATAGCGAAGAAGCATTGTAAAATGTTCATTATACTTGAGAAAATGTAGCATAATGTAACCTTTTTTTAACGGAGAAACAGATACCGACAGTTTATTTATTTATTTGCTTAGCGACATATCAAACTCCTTGGATTAATGTCAAAATTCAAATATTTTGTGCACAATTTTGTTTTGAGATAATTATACAAGTCTTACTAATGAAATCATAAATGGGGAAAAAAGTGTTGATTCTTACTTTTTCCAAGGGTATTTGCGTGTAAGTGAATACAACAGATCCACATGGAATTTGAACCCGACTATACGATTGACAATTCCGAGCCGTTATCCATTACACCACTCGCACGTTCAACTTTAGAGCACCTGGTGTTTTCAAGCAGTCACCCATCTAAGTACTCCGGCTGAGCGTTTGCTTAACTTTGATGATCTTACAAGAACCGTTGTTTCAACGTGTAGACCGGACAAACTGACAAGTAATGTATATATTATATAAATTATGGTTTTAAGTTATGTCATATTCTTAGACAAAATTGCTCAGTATTAGGGATTGACGTGTGTAAATATGAAATTGGACATTCAAGTAAACAGAGATTGGCGACAGACTGTTTAAAGTTTTAACGCAGTCTTTAGGCCATGTGTAAAGAGATGCTGAACAATAGTATAATATTGGCAGCAGGTATTGTCGCTTTATTGTATTATCCTAACAGTGGGTCGGCAGGATTAGATACATTTCAAAATATTCTGACGGTTATTGTAGTAGAAATAACTGTGGGTCAAAATGCGGTTATTCGTAAGCTATTGTATAGTATTGTTTGTTTACTGTTAATTGGTTATTTATTATAGATTATTCGAGGTATTTGCATTTATTCCTAAATACCTTTTGTTTATTATTGTTATTATTATTTAATTTACTTAGTTGGAATTTACTTAGTTGGATGTGCGTTGTGGTGCATCGGATATCGGCTCGAAACGAGAAATCGGGGAGCCGAGTTCGAATTCCAGCTGAATTCATTGCATTCACTTACGCGCAAATACCCTCAGGAAATGTATTAATCCGTCTATTCTTTCCAGTTATGGCTTAAATAACAGGAAAGAGAGGGGTCTGTAGCCTTGGTCGGCAACCAGTCTACCGCACAAAGCAATGGCAACCTACTGCGGGATAATCTTCTGCCCAGTCAGTCATGTCTCTTTCAAGACATGATCGCCCAAGCGTGAATCACGTATGACATTTAACTGACTGAGTTGGAATTATGCGTGCATTGTTAATGTGTTAATTTTTCTCTTATTTCTTTATGTGTTTATTTATTTATTTAACTAGCAGTATAGTCCGCCGTTGCTCGGGTGTAATGAAAGCTTTAAAACTAATCCATGGTCCTGGAGCTCAGACTCTTTAGATGTTGGCACGAAAGTCTAAAAAGCAATAGTTGTTTCCAGTTAAAGCGAAACCGTAGACTGAAAGAAAAATGAATGGATGTAAGTCAAATTTTGATTTCCTGGCATCGATTTATATATAAATATATATATAAATCGATGCCAGGAAATCAAAATTTGACTTACATCCATTCATTTGTCTGATATATATATATATATATATATAATCGATTTTCTGCATTATTGTAACAACTGCAACCTTGAACCTTCTGAATATCGTTTCTAATGTCTTTGTATATGAGTGTGTCAAATTTGATTAAAATAGGCCCACTCCTACTATAACCCGATTTTTTCGATTATCGATTTTCGATATTTGTCGGGGGTACCTCGACACAAAACCTAGCTAAGAACACTCGGAGACTCTTATAGTACAACTGTGTAAATTTTCAAGAAAATCGGTTCAGCCGTTTCGGAGTCTATAGGTAACGGACACACAGACACACACACATGCACACGCAGACAATGTTCCATTTATAAATAAGTTTAGAGTTGTTAATTTTTTCATTTATTTGATGTGTTTATTTTTATCTTTTTGTGTGTGGTTTTATAGAAGGCTTATGAGAATACCAACCATTAAAATGTTCCAATTTCTAAAGTTATTTGTTATTGTTAAATGAGTAACTATTTCTTGTTAAATTTTCGCGTTATTCGCTGCATAAAAAATGTGTTAAATAAAGAATAATGGGATGTGTCCAACACTTATTTTCCCCACTGTATATATTGAATTATATATATAATGAATTATATTGATTGTTTAATTACTTAGTTTTTGGTCATGATAAGATTAGACCAGTGCACATTTGTAATAAAAGTGTTCAATACAATTATATTGTAGAACTTTTGAATATTTTTTATTTGTAAACGAGTTATTACGTGACCTAGGTTTCTACCATGAGTGTTGTCGTCTGGAGATTTACAATAACAGATTTTACCGCTTTTTAAGAACCACCGTTATGTAAGCGTTCTTAAAAAAAGCGGTAAACTGTAAAATCAGTTATTGTAAATCGCCTGGAGACACCACTCATGGGAGAAACCTAGGTCGCGTAATAGCTCGTTTAGAAATGGAAAATATAATGAATTATTATATATATATATATATATATATATATATATATATATATATATATATATATATATAATAAATTACTTTCATTTTCATTAAACGTAAATCATATGCACAACCAACAGCAACATTGCCTGATGATGAGAATCTATCTCGAAACATAGAAATTTTCGTGTCGCAATGTACAATTAATTCAATACTACATTATTATATAAAATAAATTATATTATAATTATAATGGGAAAATATCGTTTTGATTTACTGAATATTGCAATTTACATGAAGTTAGATTCTCGTAAATGATCTTATTTTTATCAATATTTCTTCTTCTATTAGGTGCCGCCTTCCTTCAAGACGTAGGTGATTATGGCTCTTCACGTCTCCCTGTCCATTATAGCTGTTAACAACCCTTCTGATATATCGCTCAAACCCCGCTCCACTATCCATCTGCTCGGTTCCATAGATACATCACGTGTTGCTATCTCTTTCTCTCTGCCCCTCTATCCTTCCTTTGGGAATCAGGTTCTACAAGCCGTCCTTCTGCACTACATATCTCCGAAAGCTGTCATTTTCTTGACGTTAAGTATCAGTTTCCGTTTTACTTTCATTCTCTGCAAAACCTCAGCGTTGCTCATATGATCTGTCCATAGTTTCCTCAACATCAGTAGTTTATCAAATTAGCATTTATCCCATATTATTACATATCCTTGTTAAGTGTTAACAGATGTAGCAATTATTTTCTTCGTTCTTATTCATTCATTTATATATATATATATATATATATATATATATATATATATATATATATTCTGATCTACATTAACGATCTCCTCGAAGTAATAATATCCCCAATAGGAATGTACGCTGACGACACCACCGTTTATTCTCGCCTCGAAAACACTCTACTGAGGTTAAAAAGCGAACCTCGCTGCCGAGTTTGAAAAGGACCTCCAGTCCGTGATGGACTGGAGTAAGAAATGGCTCGTGAATTTTAATGCTTCTAAAACGAAGCTGCTATCTATTAACTATCATAGTCAATCCTAGAGCAAAACACTATGCCTCCTTGGCCTAACACACTTAGCGAATCTTAAATCGAATGACACTATCGAATCCATTGCTAAACCTGTTACTAAGAAGGTCGGTTTACTGTGCAGGACCAGGAAGGTTTTCTCGTCTGAGTCCATCCTGCACAAATATAAATCTACCACACGCCCGTGTATTGAATACTGCTGCCACATCTATTCGGGTGCCCCTGCTATTCATCTCGGGGTTCTTGACAAAATTTAAAGGAGAATCTGTAATGTGATTGATACCAACTTGGCAGCTCGGCTGCAGTCGCTATCTCACCGGCGTGATGTGGCTTCTCTGTGCCTCTTCTATAAATACTTTCACGGATTCTGCTCCAATGAACTTAGATCATTGGTGTCCCCCTATGTATGAATTTACACGAGCTACTAGATTAGCAACTAGGTCCCACCCTTTTACAGTAAATCCGATAAAATCTAAACGCAAATTCTACACGAAAAGCTTCTTCCCACCTGCGGAATTCCCTTCCCTATACCTGCTTCCCCGACAGCTACAATCTCCAGGAATTAAAATATAAGGTCAATAGACATTTCCTATTTCACTAACTCGCATCCATTTTCTTAAGTTCTTTTTCCACTTCACACCCATTCCCGGTATTGTTATCCGTCTATTACCATCTCCTGATTTATAGAAAAATAAAAGTATACCTTTTGTATGTTTAAATAGAAATTTATTAGTAGAAAGGAATAACGTGAATGGGTAGAAGTTAAAGTTCAAGGAGAAACAGTATAAAAAAGTTAAGGGTTTCAAGAGTTCATTGTAGTAACTTGTGTGGATGCATGTATGAGTTTAACGTTGGGCACGAATGTCTTTAAAGTTACCGCTCAGTCTTAAGGGGTTCCGCGCTGTTATCAAGTATAAGAAAAAGTAGGCGGGTGACGATGAAGAGGAAGGAGGTGAGCGGTGAGAGGTGAAAGAGAAAGATTGAGACAATAATTGCGATCGCTTGACGTTTGTCAAGGGAACGTGTTAATTACGCTCGTCAAATTCTTTCTGGCGACAGTCAAGTTGCTCCGTATTTTATTTCGTTTGTGGGGCTCGAAAAGATCATTTGGGAATTCACTCCCAGATGTGATTCTGGCCTTTATATTGGACGACGAACAAACTTCGTCGGATTGCAAAAAGGGTCAGTAAAATAGTTGGTTTCTGATAATTGAAGATTATTTGAATTTTGTTTTTAGATGTTTCCTAGTTTTCTATTGGTCGAAAAACATTTCGCATCAAGGTGTGAAATTTAACGAGTTTTGTTTTGGATTTGCTTTTGCGTTTGTGCTTAGCAAAGTCGAGTAAATTGGTTCAATTTTAATAAAATCAATGAGTCAGTGCTTAGCACTTGTATTTTAAATGTAGATCTTGTTTTATTCGTTCGCTACAACGGTACGAAATATTAATTGAAGATTTAATAAATGAATTGCAAACTTTTACATTATCAAATATAGGGTTTGTTTTGTAGAGTATTTTTATTTTTTTGAGTTTCAGTTTGAGTTTTGTTAACCGGCATATCAACCTCTGTGGGTTATTTAATGCCAAAAAGGTAGGCCTTAAGATATTTTTTGTAATATTCAGTTATATTGAGAAGATTGATTTTATCAGATTTTGTTGAAAAATCTTTTATTTTTTTTCTTCAAAAATGGTTACAAACTCTTTCCTTCAAAAATGTATCGTTGGTAATATTTCTAATTCAGAAACATATTTTCTTATAAAAGTCTATTTTTATACTTTCATAGAGTTTTGACATCAGTTTAAAGATCAAACTGTTCGCCCATAGCTGGGACCCTAACAGGTGCTACCACCCCAGGTCAGGGTGGGCCTATGAACAACAGCAATTAAGAGGTGGTTCCATGCTCCTCACAACCTCCCAATTGTCATACCAAGGACCATTTATTTTTTAAAATTTGCTTATCAGACTAAATGCTTAAACATATGTATTATTAGCAGTAAATATTTCACAATTCTGACGGTATTAAAATACATAAATAAAATATCTTTTAATGTTTTAAAATTTTTCGTAGCAGTCTCTTTCTCTCTCTCTTTCTGTATGTGTGTGTGTGTGTGTGTGTGTGTGTGTATTAGGCCATCATATAGTCATCAAAATCTCTCCAAAAATTATTTAACATTTATCTCTTCATAGCTCGTGTACAATTTACAATTCACTCCATGTATTTTTTTCGTAACTGAATTCCTAAGCAGCATTAAAACATTCTTTCCGCATTATGCTGGTGTTAAGGTCGCTTTCAACCTGCAACCCCGGAGGATCGTTGGCTGGTTTGGATTAATACAAGTCTCTCATTGGTGAAAAATCAATCTTAAACGCGCTAAATAGAAGAGAAAGTTGAACACAATCAAATAGTGAAAGAAGAAAATTGTCTATGGCGAAGACAGTTGTAGGATTTCTAGCGAGTGTTACAGCCGCAAGAATTGCTTGGATCGCGTGATATCAGACATCCATTTATTCGGCCGAAAGCGCGGATGTCACTTAATTTATTCAAAATCACGCGATATCCGCTAACTTTATTTGGTTGAATTCTCGAAGAAAATGGGCGTCCTTCTGGGTAGCAGTGAGTTCCGGGATCTTACATGGTTCGAAGTCTTTCACAGGACGCTCATCCGACTTTAGGATATTTTATTCTGATGAAAAGCTTTTGCCATGCTTCTTCAGTTTCCCATTTTTTTCTCAACAGCCACTAAATTCTTGTGAATCTAACATTCATTCTACATTGGACTAAGATAGGTTCCCATGAATTGTTTTTTTTTGTCTTAACTCGTGAATAATATTAAGTAAACCCTGAGAGAGAAATAATCTTTCATTAATTAAAGAAGATAAAGCTTTTATTTACTCATTTAATTTAAACCGAGTTTTTAAAACAAGCTTCATGGAAATATATTTCGTCGTGTCTATAAAAGATAATTATTGTGTCAAAAATAATTATAATAAAGTAATTAAAACAATTATATTTATCATTAATTCACTTATTCTAAAACAATGAGAATCGACCCCACTTTTTTCCTATGCACATTCAAACATTCTTACTATCCAACAAGTAGTTCGCAAAGACAGGGATAATTTGAGAGAGATGTGGCACAAGGTCTTTCTTTAATTTTTTTTGTTTTTTGTTAATCATATCACCCCAAGCAAGGCGGTAATGCCACTGAAGCGCAGGGGGCTACGTAAGAATGAAAAGATTGGTAAAGAGAAAGCCGGGAACCACATTCTAAACAGGGAACAAGGGATGAGCCTCTACACCTGTTCAATAGACGTGGGTGGAGTGTGAACCGGGCGATAATTTAGTCTATCTACTCCAATTGAGGAAAAAAAATGAAAGAAAAAAGTGAAAAGATGGGAAAAGAGAAAGCCGGAAACCACATCCTAAACAGGGAACAAGGGATGAGCCTCTACACCTGTTCAATAGACGTGGGTGGAGGGTGAACCGGGCGATAGTTTAGTCTATCTACTATGAGCGCGCACGCCCAGATCGTGGTCAAATATTACCTAGACACCGTGTAAGCGGTGGATAGGTTCAAAACCGACCTAAAATCGTCTTAAATTGGTCTTATTTGGTCTTAATTTGGTCGTTTTTGGACCCCAGCTGAAAGGCCGGGGGCCAGGTATTTCGCAAGGATAGGTTGTTAGTACGTTAGTCAATACGAATTTTATTTACGTTTTTCTTTTCAGATCATAATAATTACATTTTTCTTCTAGCACATTTAAAAAATTCGAAAGAAGAAAACTCTTGATACGTTTTATATTATTTAACTAAATTATCAAGACACTCATTACGCACATCTACTTAAAAAATGCAACAATAAATGTATACATTTTTTATATTCTTTATCTTATCATTCTCTCGCAATCCCACACATATTTGGTCCATATTTGATCTCAAGCTCACAATTTTATTGAGTTTGAGTTTGAGTTTGAGTTTGAGTTTTGTTTAATGGCATATAAACATCTGTCGGCTATTTATTGTCAAAAAGGTAGTGTTTTAAGGTATTTTTTTATTGTTCGATTCATAGTGAGAAGGTTGATTTAGTCAGATTTTGATGAAAAACTTTTATTACTTTTTTTAGAAAACTGTCTTTTAATTTTCTATAAAAATGTATTGCTGGTTATATTTTTTTCCTTTAAAAATGTATTCTCGGTAATATTTTTCCTTCAGAAATGTATATTTTTCTATAAAAGTCTATTTTTATACTTTCATGGTGTTTTAACGCCAATTTGGGGGTTAAATATTTTCCCATAGCTGGGACCCGGGAACAAAAGCAATTAAGAGGTGGTTCCATGGTCCTCACAACCTCTCAATCAGAGGCCTTACTGCCGGATGCTGTTTACCGTTATACGCAGGACCTTAACTAAGGTTTACTGTGTCTTGTGTGTGAAAAAGCACAAAACAACATGATTATAAATAATAGACGTATTATTGTTTTCACTTCTTGCTGTTTTTCATTTGTGTATATATAAACGTTAGCGAAAGTTTTATAATTATTTATCCAAGAGTTATAACTTCACCTAAAATTTCAAGTCTAAAGAAAGGTGTTTTACCCAAAGAAGAACTTTGGTATTAAATCAAATAAAATAATTATGATCCGTCAAAAAAATTTTAAAATGAGGATACACAGTTTCTTAGTTTTTTTTTTTAAACAATTACCATTATACAAATACAAAAAAGGATGCGGTAATTTAATTGAGATCGTAGGAGGAGGAATGCGACCCAGAAATCTGTGGAGAACTGGTTTGCTATTTCCAAATACAAAAAAAGACAAAACAGATATATGCATTCATGATAAAGAAGCAAAAAATGGTAAAACGATATTCTTAGAGATATACAGTTATCTTCTTTCTATCATGCACTAAATTACTAGAAATATGTTCAATCACACAACTGGCGCCTACATATCGAGCTAGGGAATAGCAAAAGTTCTCAATACTTCTGCTTATTTGATGTATTACTCTCATCTTTGGCCTGGAGGATTCATTTGCGCTTTTAACAAAAACCATGTGCTTCTTAAGTCATTTCCATTACACCCTAATAGAGTTTATGAGGTTGTCTGACGATAGCTTATTTGCTTTCTTCAGTTTCTTTTTTTGTGTTTATCTCTGGCGTTTATAAAACGTTTCATTTAATACAGTTTTCGATCATATTTAAGTGTACGTTGCGTCTCAAAGAGTTTTAAAATATTCTCAGTCACTTACTATTTTCGTTTTACAAAATATCGGTTCAATATAAAATACAATTTTTTTTATCTAAACTTATTTATAAATGGAACTTTGCCTGTGTGTATGTGTGTGTGTGTGTCTGTTACATATAGACTCCGAAACGGCTGTACCAATTGCCTTGAAAATTTACACAGTTGTACTATAAGCGTCTGCGAGTGTTCTTAGCTAGATTTTGTGTCGAGGTACCCCCGATAAATATCGAAAATCTATAATCGAAAAAATCGGGTTATAGAAGGGGTGGTCTGATTTTAATCAAATTTGATACACTCATAGACAAAGACATAAGAAACGATATTCAGAAGTTTCAAGATCGCAGTTCTTACAATAGCGCAGAAAATTGATAATATATATATATAAAAGGCAAGACATTTGTGTGTGTGTCTCTTTATCTGTCTGCATATCCTTTTTACAAATTCACAATTTTTATCCGATTCTCACCAAACTCACAAATATTATTTAGATTGAGTCTGAGCTCCAGGACCATGGATTAGTTCTAAAGCTTTCATTACACCCGAGCAACACCGGGCTATACTGCTAGTAGGTAATAACTTATACATTTCTCTAGATCTCTGAAGACTATTTAAGAATATGAATTTTTTTCTGATGGCAAAAGTCGATGTGCATGTGGGTAATGGATAGTAATGGAAGAAGAATTCAGATAGTCCTGTTTTAATTCTACCCTGCCGCTACTGTCATAAGTAATGTTCAGACAAACTACATTCTTTACTTCCACCAGTTCTAACATTCACGGTTAACACACACCATTCCACGCAAAGTATAGCAAACCCCACTCATTCCTCTCATATTCCATTGATGAGATGCAAGTTCCACTTGAACCACTGCCTTGTGAAACCGACTCCAGAGGAGATGCTTCCCTGATCTATTCAATTCAAGAGTCTAGTATTTGATAAACATTGTTGTAATAAATACATACCAGTCTGCTTTGGGATGTACCTTTGATTCGAGACATACTTGATAAAACTAAAGAACATATTTTTTTAAAATTCGGTGTGAGAGTATATTATTTTCAAATGCTTAACCTCAAAGTCAAGTGAAGGGTAATTATTTTTTAGGCTTTTAACAACTTTATTTCCTCATCACTACGTACGTTATATATATATATATATAGGGAGAGAGAGCGGAGTGTGTGTGTTTTAGAAAAGGAGGGAAAATTTACGAATTTTGTGTGGAAGTGAAAGTTTAGCTACGCTTCTAAACATTTAATGCTCGGTTTTAAATGACAAAATGTAATAGTGACGAAACATAGCTTACAATAATTGAAAGCTCTAATGAGAAAATGTTCTGAAAGAGAAATCTTATATTTTTATAAGTTGAAATCCAACAGAAAAAATGACATGAGTCTCTATCGAATAGGATGATAACGAGGTATATTTATGAACACAACATTCAAACAGTTAACTGTGATTTTTTTTCTTTTAAACTTATCCCAAAAGCCCTGCTTCTTGAGAAAATATTGAACCTCAAACTCACACCCGACCACATGTAGAATACGATCCATGGCTAACGATGCTGGTAAAGGGATTGGATCTTTGTACCGCTCTATATATCGTCTACCTTTATAAGAGCCAGATCAGGCTGAAATAAAGTAGTTCCAATGTTTAGGCGGCAGCTGTCTCACTTTCTAGTTTTGATAGAGTTGGAGAAGAATTATTGTCTACCGTCCTACTTCCCACTCACAAGTGGATTGACGAGTCTCTCACTGATTTATCAATACTGCAATGGAAAGCGTTCGGACAAACTACATTTCTTTGTTGCGCCAGAGGTAACCTTAACAGCTAAGACCCGCCATTCCATTTACATAGTAGAGAACCATCCACAGTTCTCCCGTATTCCATCGGCAAGAAAAAAGTTTCAGCAAAACACCTTCCTATGAACGACTACCATGCGGAGCCAACTTCAAAGAGGACATTTCCCTGCTCACTACACTATTAAGCTGTCTACGTCTAAAGTCAACCATTATCTTTCTCTCTTATCTATTTAAATTATCCTTCAACTTAACTTTCTACATCGATTGAGCCTCTGGCTTTGTACAGGGTGGACTTACTGTAAAAACAATAAAAAAACAAACAAACAAAAAACAAGACAAAAGACAAAACCGCAGGAATAAAAAAATGAAAAAAAAAAAACGCAAAAGAATAAAAAAACTATTACTAAGGTAGTTCCGAAATCAAGGAATCTCATTTATTTCCAGGGAAACTACGACAGACAATGAGAGAATAATTTTGGATCAAGTAAGCTGTTGCACGACTGCTAATTATAAGGAGCCCTACCCATTATAGGTATTGTCGAGAAGATTGAACGTTTCTCACCATAACACTAGCATCGACCTCTGTAGTCCTGTGTTAACAGAATAAAATAGAAAGCATTTCTTTTGGCGCAACCCACGTAAAGTGAGCATAAATTGTTATTCGTCATCAACCGATGGTGGCATAGACGGATTTTATTCCAAATCTGAGGACTTTTATAATGAAGCATTTATATTGTTAATTAATGTATAGACAAGCGTCCGTATTTATTCTCTTCGCCGTCGACATGTGATCAACACTAATTGCTTGTAATTCCTACATAAGTGATTTTCCACTTAACTCTAATATCAGAGGTTCTGTGATGTGTACATAAATAAATAGATCAATTATACTAAATTAATATACTGAATAATTTGTTCACATACAGTTGCCTAGCTACGGAATATAATGTGAAATCGTTTTGTTTGCATTACATATTGCTATTTGGTAAAACATTAATACTGCACTTAACGTAATGTTTATCATTTTACTTTTGAAATTTCGATGATAAAGCCGTACATTCTATGCTAATAGTTTCTTCACTTGCACTTTTGCTTGAAGAACTGTCTCCGGGCTACTTACTTTCGATTTTTAAAAAATTAGATGTTATATCATTCGTCATCATCTGTTTTTACCTGTTCTTTTATTGTCCTTCCTTCTCAATAATGTTTCGTTTTTTTTCAGTAACACCTTGCATCATAGTGGCTTTATCGCCTTGTTTTGTATTAAATTATTAAAAGAAAACACATTATTAAGGATGAATAAAATGTTTTTTCAACTTTGACGACACGTCTAATAAATAGGCTGAAAAGATTTCTTATTGTTATAACTTTACTTTTAATTGGTACACATGTTTTTCTGTTAATTTTGATCTTTGTGTGAATGTCAGAAAAACACTTGTCCATCCGTTTGTGTAGGCAGAAGCACACAAATGCGTGCTGTTTTTTTCCTAGCCAATAAAATAGATCGGTTTAAAGTTTCATCTGACTCAGTCCCGATCTGTCTTGTCGTGAAGCTGGAACGTTACGTTCGCTTGTCCGTACTTGCCGTCGTCTGTCAACTCTAATACTTAACTTGTGAACGTTTTGCCATATTATTGTTTATTTGGCTGCTTCACATTCTTTTTGATGCTGTTCTTTTCTTGACTTCTCTTGTTATTGCACACTTTGTCAATTCCGTGTGTTAGATAGTTCTGTGATACATTTTGCATTTCACCATGATTAATCATTTCACAAGAACTTCTCAATTCAAACAAATCGTTATAAATTTTAATGTTTAATGAAATGTAAAACAGGGATCGCAACTCAAACGCGTGTACCAAAATAATAATGATTAGAGTAAAAATTAATTCTATTCCAAACTTCTTGCTTTTCATTCATCAATGATCTTCAAACATTGAAATGCAAGACCGATCGTTATCTTATGTTCCTTTGACATCAGTTCTTTTATTCTCCTAATAATTTTCTATCACTTTCAGTAAAACCCTTGAGTCTTAGTAGTTTAATGACCTTGCTTAGCGTGAAATGATTAAAAGAAACACGAAATTTGTAATGAATTAAATTATGATGGACATTTTTTGAAAATATTTGTAAAATGATTTCTCTTTCTGCAGTTTGTTTTACTTGCTAAATTTTATGAAATTTCGGGAAATTAAAATTTCTGTCTTTTCATGTTTTTATTAGTTAAAAGAAGGAGAAATTTAATCATGAATTTGTTTTTGTCAAACAGAAACTCCATTTACCCAAAATCTGCTCTGAGTTGTGAAACAAAAATATAATAAAATTAAGACATTATTTTTTTTTAATAATTTCACCCCGAGCAAGGCGGAAATGCCACTGATGTGCAGGGGGCTACATAACTGTAAAAATGTTAATTAGAAAAGAGTGAGGAGTACAAACTAGTTAGGAAGGAGCAATAGAAAGCTGAAAAAACAGGTGCGATGACAGATAAATAGGTGGAGAGAAAGGGAAGGTTATACGGGGGTGAGAGCTAGAGTCCAGTGGTTAGTAGATGAGCAATGACTTTGCATTTAAATTTCTGGAGGTTGTAGCCGTCAGGAAAGCAAGAATACGGGAGCGAGTTCCACAGGCGGGAAGTGCGAGAGAAGAAGCTGCAGGAGTAGAATTGTCGTCTGCATTTGGCTAACCTGACTGTGAATGGGTGGGACCCAGTTGCCAGTCTGGTTGCACGAGTAAACACCTGTTGAGGAGGCACCAGTGACTTAAGTTCGTCCGAGCAGAAGCCATGGAAGTATTTATAGAAGAGACAAAAGGAGGCCACATTTTGACGGTGGGGAAGTGGCTGCAGTCAAGCCGCCAGATCAGTATCTATCACATTACAGACTCTCCTTTGGAGCCTATCAAGAACACTGAGGAGAACGGCAGGGGCGCCTAACCATAAATGGCAGCAGTACTCTATGCACGCACGGATGGTTGACTTGTATATATGCAGGATGGATTCAGGCGGATAAAACATCCTGGATCGACATAGTGACCCAATCTTCTTAGCAGTAGATTTTGCTATGGATTCAATATAGTGGTTCCATTTGAGGTCTGAGGACAGGGTAAGTCCGAGGAGGCGTAGTGCATTGCTCTCCGGGAAAATCGCTTGGTCCATGCTTATGGGAGGCAAGAGAGGTTGCCTGTAATGGTTGACAGACAACAGCTTGGTCTTAGACGAATTGAAATTGACAAGCCACTTCTTGCCCCAGTTCATCACAGAGTGTAGATCCCGTTCAAGCTCAGCAGCGAGATTATGTCTGTCCGCCACGACAGGTTTCTTAATTGTGCGGGAGTATATTGTAGTGTCAACTGCGTAGATGCCTACTTGGGACTTGATCTCATCTGGGAGGTCGTTGATGAAAATAAGGAAGAGCGTTGGGCCCAGGATAGAGCCCTGTGGGACACCAGCATTTGTGCTGTAGGATGAAGAGGCACACCCATTCAAAACGACCTTCATTTTGCGGTTATTTAGAAAATAATGGATAATTAGAAAAAAACTTTTAATTGCTTTTAGAAATAAGAGACATTAAGGACACCATTTGATTTAAAAAATTTCGATGAATAATGAATTTTTACCCGCTTTTTTTATTCCTGATGAAAATTTATGAACGGACATTATTATGATCTTAACATTATTTAGGCCCATCTTTTGGGATGAAATGGGGAAAAAAAGTTAGAAAAAATTTAAAAGGCCGGGTAAAATGTGACACCTTGGTTTTCTAAATACATTTTTATCTTTTTGTTAATGTATCTCTCGATTTCTCCCACTCTTATTTACTGGCGTTTTTTACTGTCTGCTAGTCCAACACACTTTTTCGTTCCTCATTCTTTACCTCCTTTTTTCATTTTTCCTCTCCTTTTTCCTTCTTCCTTTTTTTCTTCCAACCCCTATTTTCGTTGTCGTTATATATAATTGTAATTTATTATAATGGTTATGTTCACCGACAATACGGAATTAGATTTAGCCGTTGAAATGGCTATACGATCTCGGAAGTTTTGAAGTTTTTTTTTATATATAGTAGAGAGAAACTCATGGAGAGCGTGGCAGCAGAGAGTCCTCAGAAGAGAAGCCCCCGTCAATCAAGTGTTTCGGCCCTTATCTCCTGACACTCTAGCGGGGTTGGGCCACACCCGGTTCATGACTCCGGATGTCCCTCTGCTGCCTTTTTTTTTTTTTTTTTTTGGACGAGCCACGGATGGGATCCGTGACCTTCTGGATATGCTCATTTTCACTCAAAGACTCCCGCACTAACCACTTAGCCAAAGGTACACCTGATATTTGTAGGAAAGTTAAGCCTTATGGAGTTCACTTTTATTCCTCATATATCTATTGGCTTTATAAAAATAATTTTAATTACATTAAATCCTCTGCCTAGATCAGGTTTAATATTTGATTTTTAATAATTAATATTAATAGGTCTTCTCTGGGAGTTTACCATCAAGCTGCTTCCTTTTGGATTATTTGCTCCTATTACCTAGTTGAGCTCTCTTGCATTTAATCCTGGAAAAATATCGAAACTTCACACTTTATTATGAATAAATTTACTTCAGAACATTCCTTGAAATATTCCATATCCAAACCTTTACCCTTTCAACATCCTCCTCCTGGAAAAAAATTGAGAGATCTATAAAGAGATTATGATAGAAGGTTTACTTTTACCTAAAATTGGCTGACTACAGACCACCCAAAGAACACATACAATCTCAAAACAGAAAGGACATCCTCTCCTTGTACATTCCTGGACTCCTTTGAGAAAAAAACGTATTTAGTCTAATTCCTAAGATTAAATTGTGCAAGTCATCCAATTAATTCCAAAAATTATTAAAAAAGAACATTATCACCGTAAGAAATTCTAAAGACCTTTGGATTAAGTCAGTTAAATCTAAAACATTTACAAATGCAAACTCTCACACTATATCAGTCTTCTTAAAGCTACCAGCAATTACAAATTCGATAGATCTTACAACGCAGCATCCGAAATCGACAGAGATACGGCCAATTCAGATAGTGATCTAAATATTGCTGATAAGATCGTAAAGATCTCCATCAAGGACGCTTAAATTTTATTTAAGTACCAAAAACCTAGTTTTCTAAATAAATTATAAAATAGTTTCATTAATCCCACAAAATGTGATTTAGGCTTAGTCTCTAGGTAAATCATAAAAATAATAACCAAGAAATTACAATCCTTTCTTCACCCAAATCCCTGAAAGGACTCTTCTGTTACCATTAAGTGGTTCATTTCGATTTTTAAAAAAAGCTAAAACATTTTTCCTTAAATTTGATATTGTAGAATTATATTCTTCTGTCTGCAAGAACCTCCTAGATTGTTGAAGTAACTTTGCTAATAATCATATTGAGATCACCGATAGGGACATTAAAATTGTTTTAGCAGCTAGAAAATCGTTTCTAACCTTTGACCATTCCACCTGGACCAAAGATCTCTACAATAGTTTTGAACTAACTACCGGGGCATATGATTTAGCCCAAGTTGCTGATCTAGTAGGTATTTAGATAATGAATACCTTAAGTAGAATTGTAGACCTTAAACAAAGTAGATTATACCGTGATGACAGCCTTTTGTTGGAACCTAATAGCAATGGGCTCTAAACTAATATAATCCATAAGAATAGTATTATCGCTCTTAAATTTCTAAAGTTTACTCTAATGTAAAAATAATCAATTGTTTGGTCATTACCCTTAATAATTAATGATGGTTCCTTACCTCAAAGAAAATGATACCCTAGCTATATTAATGTTAATTCAAACCACTCTAATACTATTATAAGCAAATACCTAGCATTGTTAACACTAGAATTCACAGATTATCTTCCAACCTAAACATTTTTAATGAAAATAAAAAAAATTACAAATAAATCCCCCCAGAAAAGCGGCTTCAAGAATAAATGAGTATACATAAAACAAGTTAATTCAGAGTCATTTATTGTGAGAAATAGACGTAGAAAAAGAAAAGATAAAGCTTAAACCCACCCAATTCTGTAGAATATCTAAAATCAATTTAAGGAAATATTTTCTAAAATTAGTAAGCAAGCATTTCAATATCAATAATCTACTACACAAAATCTTTAACAGAAATACTCCTAAAATTAGTTATTTCTGCACATACAATATTGACAATATTATAAATTCCCTCAATAGTCAAATTTGAAAGTATTTTGATAATGCTAAAATTCGTATTTTACCTTTTTTCAATTTTAAATCCATTAACCACTGTCCGGTGGAAGGCAAATGTAGCTCTATCTAAGTAATTTATCAAGCCAATATCTCGACCATAAATAACGTAAAGAATTATCAGGTTTACATGAGAATTTAGGCTGGAGAATTTAAACAACTTTATTACTCTCATAAACACTCCTTTTCCGACCCCATTTCAAAATTTTAAACTTCTCTTTCCCGAAGATTTTGGCAAATGAAAGGAGACTCAATCCAATAGTGAGTTAGAGACTAATAGGTTCGGCCCACCCCCACCAATAACCTTTACAATAAATGCAGTCTATGTTTAGTTGAAAATATTAAAATAATAAAATACCATAAGGATAATTTACATTTAAACTTAAGAAAAGATTTCATAAGCAAATATCGTCATAAAACCACATTTCTAAATTTTTCAATTTTAAATTTAAACATTAACCCCAATTTAACTTTCCATTAAAAAATCGTTTTTTTTCTTTTTATTAGCAAGATAATCAATCATAATATTATAATAAGTAATTAATATCTTTTAACCCTTATTTTTCTAGTCCAATCGTTCAATATTAGTCGGCGCTAAAATTTTAAACTTAATTAATCTAAAATTTATTTTCACCAATATAGTTGGTTTATTTCCTTGTATTAGCACTACACTACAGGATATTTAAAATAACAACCCTCGTTCTTTATCACTCTAGTTTTATGTTTATTTTTATTCCGGAATAATTTTATTTTCAGAATCAGCACCATCAAATTAGCAGAAATACGTGTTTTGTTTCTTGGTATCAAAAATCGTGTTGACCAGTTTTTTTTTAGTATACTCTTAAAATGCGATACTTATAAGAAAATACTTCTCGAATTATCGCATTTGCCAAGTAAATAACAACAATCTGTTCTTAATAAAAGCTGTTTCTTCGATTGACAATCATGGCTAGAAACAGTTATATATGCAAGCAGAGTTACAAATCCTTTTTTAAAAATGTAGTAGATATTTATTAAGTTCCAATTCGACGAGAGACTTTCGGGAACTATAGAAATCATATCGTTTCTGAGGAAATTGCTTCTCATTTCTTTTATCCTACCTGTAGTTTTCTTTAACGATTGCACACTTTGGTCTGTATAGGGTATAAAAGTATTAATTATGTTCAGCTGTTGAAAATTGGTTGTACACAATATAAAACAAGGAGGATATTGAAGAACCATAAAGACCTAAGTTCATATTAGCATATTCATCATTTTCAGGTCGGTAAGCAAAAATATCCGCTCGCTAAAACAGCTGTGAAAACAAATTAGACGCGGTTTACGTCCGCTTCTGGGATGGTCACCCATTTTGATAAAATAAAATAAAAATTAAGAAAAATAAATATTTTGAGACCATTGATTTTAAATAACGCTCATAATTTATGTTCATAAATAACGTCAAGTCAAATTGAGATGAAGTCGCATAACAATCGACATCATAATTTTAATGGCAAGATGAAACGTTTCCTTACAAGGAAATATTCGGTATTCATTGACCATTACCATTTTACAAGGTAAGCAAAGTTCTGTTCGTTTTTTGATTAGGCGTTGAATGAAGTTGAAATATATAAAAATGCGTGTAGCAATTTTTTTCAAATTTGGACAGCCGGAATTAGGAACATCAGATGTTATAAAAAAACAAGCGCACCATGCCCGGCCATCAGTTATAAGCCGGACAGCTGTGAAAAGGATGGAAGTGTCTAGCGATCTCGTTCGGAGCTGTTTGCTTTACAACTTCAAAGTGGACTTATCAGCAGCTGCATCAAGTCGCCGCGTTTGAAGATAGTGTTGTGGATGAACGTACTGCAAAGCGTTAGTTTCAAAAATTCAAGTCGTGAGATTTGTCTCTCCATGATGAGCCTCGCAGTGGACAACCGCACGTTTTGAATGACGGAGCCCTGAAGGTGGTCATTGAAGAGGACAGTAGTCTAACGTGTGGTGAACTTGCAAGATAGTTCAAGGTTTCCGATGAAACAGTTAGACTTCACATGCACTGCCTAGATAAGACGTACAAACTGAGCAAGTGGGTTCCGCAAACGCTGTTGGAGGTCCACTAGGGACAACATGTGGCAGCTTGCGTATCGTAGCTCTCTCGCCACCTTACCGCATCCTTATTCAATCGAGTGCTTACCAGTGATGAAAAAAGGTTCTGTACAAAATTCCCAAGATTTCCAGACATTGGTCGTCTCCTCAAAATACTGGTTCATTATGAACTGCTACCAACGGGACAAACGGTCACTGGAGACCTATACTCGCAGCAATTGAAACGTGTGCAACAGGCATTGCGCCAGAAGGAGCCAGCACTGGTGAATCGCAAAGGTGTGCTTTCCTCCATGACAACGCGCGAGTGATCAGGTATACCCTACAGCAACTTGGGTGGGAGACTTTGTGCCATCCACCTCATTCACTTGACTTTGCGACATCCGATTACCACTTTTTCTACTCCCTGGATAATCATCTTCGTGGAAAAACCTTCACCAATGAAGCAGACTTGCGCAAAGCCCTCACGGACAACTTTGCGTCATCCCCACATCCCGAGTTCTACCGCAAGATCTACCGTAGCTGGAGACATGTTGGCAGAAGTTGCTGGATGCCCATTACTTTGAAGACTAAATATAAGTTACACATACTTTGAAGCGTTTTATTTTTTTCCTTTAAAAACGGACATAACTTTTCTGGTTACCTTGTATCTCAGACAATTTTTATTATATATTACAGAGACAATTGTTTTTCTTACAACATCAGGACTGAAATTATTTCTGAAGATTTATATTATTATGCAATACCGATAACTCTCTCTCTCTCTCTCTCTTTCTCTCGTTATCAGAGTAGTATGTATGGGTTTCCCCTGAGATCATGCCGAAATACACTTTGAAATTAGTGTCCATGAGTGACGCCGAGTGCAGGGTTGACATGAGGGATATCTTCATACTCGGAAGTGGAGATTTGTGATTCACACAATATCAGTGATTATTCCGATAGTTCCATGTTGTCAGTCTAGCTGCACCAAGAATGTGCCCGTGGGAAAAAAAAATCTGTCAGTGAGAGATATATAAACACCATCTCCAGAGAAGAGAAGAATGTCTCTCTCTCACTCTCTCTCTCTATATATATATACACACACACACACACACACACACACACACACACACACACACACATATATATATATATATATACAGATTTTTGTGTGTGTATCTGTTTATCTGTCTGTATGTCCTTTATACAAATCCACAATATATATATATATATATATATATATATATAATTATCCACAATATATATATATATATATATATATATATATTGGGGATTTGCATAACAAAATAATTATATAATTATATATAATAATAGAAATAAATAAATACTATCAAAAAATATATTTTAAATTTAAAACTTTTTAGTAGGTTTTCCTATATATATATATATATATATATATATATTATACTAGAAAGCAGATTGTATCAGTTTCAAATGTTTCATTTTTTAATCTACCATTTCAACATTGTTAAAATAATAGAGACTAGAAAATAGCTTCTTTTATTGATGAATCGTTTGCGGTACTTTACGATACTTTTCTGTTCTTTCCAGTCCTTTTATACCCTTCAAGAAGTATAAAAAAAGACCATAAAGACAACTTCGATTCCTGCCTTAATGTGGTGCGACCATAAATTAGCAGAATTTCTCAGCTGCATGTCTTTTCATTAAGATTAAAAGAGACATTAAACTACATATAGCCGGAATCGGTAGTGCATATGTAACTTGTATAGAGCCAGGAAGATTTTCCCGTTTGAAACAATCCTGCACATATATAAATCTACCATCCACTCGTGCATTCAATACTGCTCCTATATCTGGTCGGATGTTCCTGCTATCCACCTAGCGGTCCTTGACAAAATCTAACTGAGAATCTCTAATATGATCGATCCCGACTTGGCAGCTCAGATACAGTCACTTTCTCAACGGCGCAATGTGGCTTCCCTGTGTCTTTTCTCCAAATATTTTCACAATTTCTGCTCAGATGAACTTAGCCCACTGATGCCCTCTATGTATGAATTTACTCGAGCCACAAAATTAGCAACTAGGTCCCACCCATTTACTGTGAAACCAATAAATTGTAAATGCAAATTCTACTCCAACAGCTTCTTTTCTTGCACTTCCCGCCTTTGGAATTCCCTTCCATTTACTTGCTTTCCCGACAGCTACAATCTCCAAGAATTTAAATGTAAAGTCAATAGTCATCTCCTATCTCCCTAACCTGCATCCTCTTTCTCGTGCTCCTTTCTCTATCCACTCCACTCTCATCAGTATTTTCATAATTCTCTTACACACTTCCTGACACGCCCTATGACCTGTCACAGTTTTTCATAACTTTCCTCCTATGTATCCCCCTGCAAAACAGTGTCAGTAAAATGCCTTGCTTGGGGCGATATGATTATTAAAAAACAACTCTATACTATTATGATGTGTATATAAAATGGGGGAACAATTTTACATCAAAATCAATATATAAACTAATCCCTCACTTTATGGCCATAGTAATCCTTCTCTTACCCACTTCCAGACACCCCCTAAAACATGTCACTCTTTCTCATAACTTTCCTCCTATGTAACCCCTTGCAAAACAATGGCAGTAAAATGCCTTGCTGGAGCGATATGACTATAAAAAAAATACATAAAAGTCCACATATTTCTTGGAATCCCTGGATTAAATTCTGTGCAACGTAACGCTACATTATTGACTGCATCAACGACATATAATTTTTTTCTTATATCACTTTATTATATGTGGGGCAGTAATCGTAGCATCATATTTATAAGAGGAAGCTAATGGGAGAGGATCGAAACAACAGATGCCAACCTAGAAATCTGGGTGTGAAAGACGTGTGGGCTTTACATATCTTTTGTAGCACATTCATGTCTTCTTACATTTTTAGTCTTAATTGGTATAGAAGAAAAAAGTGCGAGAAGCTAGGAATGTCTCGTTTAAAGTGTAGATTTATTGTTGCTATTATAATTAATATTTCTTGCTTTATCTAAACTTATTCGTAAATGGAACTTTGTCTCTCTGTGTGTGTGTATCTGTTACCTATAGACACCAAAACGGCTGAACCTATTTTCTTGAAAATTTACACAGTTGTACTATACGCGTCTGCGAGTGTTCTTAGCTAGGTTTTGTGTCGAGGTATCCCCGATAAATATCAAAAATCGATAATCGAAAAAATCGGGTTATAGAAGCTGTGATCCGATTTTAATCAACTTTGATACAATCATAGACAAAGATATAAGAAACGATATTCAGAAGTTTCAAGGTTGCAGTTCTTACAATAGTGCAGAAAATCGATAATATATATATATATGTAAAAGGCAAGATGTTTGTGTGTGTATCTGTTTATCTATCTGTATGTCCTTTATACAAATCCACAATTCTTATCTGATTCTCACCAAACTTCACACAAATATTCTTTAGGCTGAGTCTGAGCTCCAGGACCATGAATTAGTTTTAAAGCTTTCATTACACCCGAGCAACGCCGGTCTATACTGCTAGTGTATGATATATTAAATGTCCATAATGATATTTGTGCCATTACACCAGTTTCGAATCTAAAGTTGACTCTCTTCAGGCGAATAAACTTCTGACTTTACATATCCAGATCCGTTTGTTTTTCTGATGGCTAAAGTATCGTGTATATTTAGATAAGTGGTAAGCAGGTTTGACAGTTCATATTCGTTCGTGTTTGTTGGTTTTCTTTGCACACTCGCGCGGTAAAGCTCTTCCGTCACCTTTCGTTGGCTACAAACTTTTTAAACTGACCTGCGACATTTGATTTCGTCTTTATACTTCATATATATTGAAAAATAATGTTGGTATGTAAATATATATGTAAAACAAATACTGTTAGTATGTAAAACTCCATTATATATGGAAGTTTTGAATGAAAGAAAACGTTAGGAAGCCAGAGAAAATAGAAATAGCATCGAAAAACAGAAGTTAAGGGAAAAATCAAAAGATAAAGACAAATAAAATAGATATAAAAAAACATCCCATAATTTTTTTTACAAAAAGACAAACAAACAAACAAACAAAAAGTTATTATTAATGTTAGTAGCCTCATGCTTTAATGCTATTGGATATGCTCTGAGGAAAGACGCTAATTGAATTTGGTTGAAAGAAAATAAGATAACAGTCAAAAATATGTTAATGATAATTGCTTGAATACAAGCAGAATCTGTTTAGAAAGATTTTGATTAGCTGTTCATTTTATTGAGAAAGATGAACAAAGGACATTGTTATTAAGAACAGTTTATGGCATGTAGCGCACAAAACATCTTTTGGGTCTAATTCTGTTATTCACATGTTGTGCACTTTACCAACCGTATTATATATGACACAAGATCTCCACCTCAGAATGATCCAAACGTGGGGCATATCTTTTAAGATAAATTAGTTGCTTTGTGCTTCAGTCATGGTTTTCAAAAGGTGAATACATTTCTACTAAAGATACTTCACGTAAGTAAAACTTGGGCCCATCTAAAGCGAGGAAACAACATGTGGAAAATTCTCGTTATCTACCTCAACGCAATACGTGACAATTTAGTACATTTTAGAGAAAAGAAAGGTGAACACTTTCATTTGAGATGATAATTCAGGAGATCATATTATATATTCTGTGACCCTCGGGATATAATTTCGCTCAAAAACAAGAATGCGGGCTAGAAACAAAGGTATAATTATAATTAAATAAATATTATTTTGTGTAAACAGCAGGAATGTAGAAGCTGGTGTTTGTCTTGAAGGAATATAATTGTATTTTGGAGAGCGAAGAGAAATTTAATTTATTGTCAGGAACAATGACAAACAACGTGTAGTATCAAGGTCAGAAGATATAAACCATGGAAAAACAGAAATTATGATGACGCATCTGTGACCCACAGAATATAATTCGATCAAACAGGAAATATTAAACAATGGCACAGGAATGTAATGACGTCAAAGGTAGTTGTCCAAGGATAATAATTAGGCAAAAACAAATACGACTGGACAAAAGATGGCGTAATTTAGTGGAAGTCGACGTATTTCAGCTTATAGGGTATTTCAGGGATCAAAGTGTTTAAAATGGCCAGAGATCTCGGAGAGAGCGCAGGTAAGAGAAGACAACAGGCATTCAACTCCCTCGTATGTGCGTATATGCGTGCTTTCCTCTGAATACTATTCCACACTAATGTCACCGAAAGAAATAAAGATATAAATAATATTTTTATATATACGTCTTCGTTCTTTATCATTTTTTGGTCAAGATGATCGTCATTTTGGTTTGCAGGTTATACAACAATATGAAGTATTTATAAAAACAAAGAAAACGAGCAATCAGAAAGTACAAGGAAGAAAAAGACTAACAATTTCGAAACATAAATGAATAACAGAAGGAAAAGTCTATAAAATGAAGGAAGAAACAAGAATAATAGATACATAAAAATATATTAAAAATAAAAAATAAGTCCAACGTCAACTGCCATATTCCGTTTCCTTGAACCCTATTTTTTTTCTTTTCAATCCTACCCAATCTCAGTCTTCTCATTCTCTTTCACTCCCAACCCCTGTACCCTCAATGTTCTAGTGGCATTACTTTCTTTCTTGAAGTGAATCGATTAAAAAAAATCAGAAGAAATGCAAAGGAATAATGCTAAAAAATAATATTAAAAAATCTAAATTCAAAAAGAAAGAAAAAATACGTAAGGTTGAAAACATTTAAAAAAAAGAAAAGAATACTTAAAAGAAAAATAAAGGAAAGAGAAAAAAAAGACAACCACTTAAATAAACTATTTGCTTAATTTGTTCAATATGTTACAACTCAGAAAAAATATAAGAAGAGAAATAACTAAGAGAAAATATAAGAAGAGAAATAACTAAGAGAAAATATAAGAAGAGAAATAACTAAGAGAAAATATAAGAAGAGTAATAACCAAGAGAAAATATAAGAAGAGAAATAACTAAGAGAAAATATAAGAAGAGAAATAACTAAGAGAAAATATAAGAAGAGAAATAACTAAGAGAAAATATAAGAAGAGAAATAACTAAGAGAAAATATAAGAAGAGTAATAACTAAGAGAAAATATAAGAAGAGAAATAACTAAGAGAAAATATAAGAAGAGTAATAACTAAGAGAAAATATAAGAGAAATAACTAAGAGAAATATAAGAAGAGAAATAACTAAGAGAAAATATAAGAAGAGTAATAACTAAGAGAAAATATAAGAAGAGTAATAAGTAAGAGAAAATATAAGAAGAGAAATAACTCCCTGTTCGATTTTATGTTTCTTTATATGTCTGGCTTCTTTAACCCTATATCGATCGATAAAATCCAAATATATTTTGCAGTCTTTGTTTGATACATACACTTATTTTTAATTATTAAATTTGTCAGTATGGTTATTTGACAAAATATTCTAGACGGGGGTTAAGTTCCATAAACATGGCTTCGGTAGGGTTCAATAAGAGAGACAAAGAAACTGATAATTTAGAACGCGAGATCTTATTCGATTTGGTTAGCTAAAAGCATAGATTGCGAAAAGCATGTCTCATGTCGTAACATGAGACATGTCGGGAAAAGGAATGGTTGCCCCTGTCGTATTTAACATATCTTCTTGTATAAGCGAATTCGTTTTAGATAGAGGTTTTCTTTTTCAGCTTTCTTTTAGGGATGAACTATAGGTTGGAATTTTTCAGAAATATAAGGCCAGTGCTCGATGTTCACGTATCGATTGGTATTGAATTCCTAAATGTAGACAATATGAGATACAAATCGATATATCGGATTAATAGAAGGTAACCGAATGACAAAATGCAATAAAAAACCTAGTTTATGCGTTTCGCCCTTGGAAAGGACATTTTCAGAATAATAGCGGGTAATTGAGTAACAAAGAACCCTTTGTTATGCATTTCCACCTTTGAAATGGTGTCTTCAGACTTACATCTATCTATCTATCTATCTATCTATCTATCTATCTATCTATCTATCTATCTATCTATCTATCTATCTATTTCAGTCTGTTCGTATCTATCTATCTATCTATCTATCTATCTATCTATCTATCTATTATAATTTGTTCTTATCTATCTATCTATCTATCTATCTATCTATCTATCTATCTATTTCAGTCTGTTCGTATCTATCTATCTATCTATCTATCTATCTATCTATCTATCTATCTATCTATCTATTATAATCCGTTCTTATCTATCTATCTATCTATCTATCTATCTATCTATCTATCTATCTATCTATCTATTATAATCCGTTCTTATCTATCTATCTATCTATCTATCTATCTATCTATCTATCTATTGTTTAATTGTGATAAAGTTTAGCGCCAAAAGTCTATTTCATGTGATTTATTGATAAAAAAACGTTAAGACAACAGGTTTATAACGGAAAATGCTATATAGTGGAGATAGATCAATGATAATTACAAAGAATTTGTCTATTTCACTGAGTAGATTCATGCCGTGAGGACACCGTAATGATGTTTTCACACGTCACGGCAAATAACCTTGATGTATGGGATATATATATATATATATATATATATATATATGTTCTTAACCGGACTAAACTTAATAATAGCCAGAAATATATAGAGATTCGATGACATCTTTATTTAAGATATAAAATTAGACAACCGGTTTCTCCCAGAACATTATCAAGTCCTAACTTTTGGATTTTTTATAAATAGCTACAAGATGACATGGGAAAAAGGTGATATATATATATATGTGTGTGTGTGGGGGGGGGTCGTTGAGTGGTTGTGTGTGTATGTGTGAAAATGGAAATTACATCGACATCTGATTTTAACAGATATATTTACCAAATTTAAAAACGAAATATATCTTAAAGAGTACTTTTATTCAATAAAATCGCCATTAGTTCAACCACAGTCTCCAGACGACTTCCGAATCTTCAGAAGCACTTCTTGATGGTTATCTGATTTAAATTCGTAAATACAGCCAAGATCCTTGCCTTTAGTTTATCCTTGGTGTTACAAGGAGGTTTTTGGTTTCTTGCTCAACTGGGCCTGACGAATAATAATTAGAAGTGTCCCAGTCTAGTGACTTAGGTGTTCAGATTTAAGGGGTGATGCGATCGCAGAAATTGTCAGATATCCATACCTGGGTTGTGTAGCATGGTGCAGAATCCTGTTGTCAGATATAGGGTCTTCTAGAAGCCAACCTCTTAACCCATGGCAGCACTATCTACCCTAAACACGGCCTTCGTGTTGAGTCTGAAGCCCTCGCCAACAAACCCATGGGTTATTTTCTCATCTGAACGATCGGAGTGAGATTTCCCAGGTTTTGTACCGTTGTAATCATCATTAGATTCAACCATAGCTTTTAAAATATTCTACATTTTCTCCAGATGGACACCCAAACACTCTAAAAGTTTTCTATTAGAGTTTCCATTGTGAATGCCAAGTGATACACCATGCCGCTTCCAAATTTTCAAAGTCTGCCGTAGTTCCTCAAAAACGTAAAATATATTCCAGAAAATGGAAAGCCGCCAAACTTTTTATTTCCTATCAGAATAACCCCATCAAATCTAAACTAGCGATGACTAACATAGTCTATGTATTTCAATGCCCAGTACAAGACTGCATTTCTTCTCACAAATCAGTTATCTATATTGACACACTAAAACCTCTTTGAGAAAATGTCTTAAATGCAAAACCAAAAAAGAAATAAAAAAAACCCAAAACATTAACCCATAGATTATAAGAACCATTAACGAATATTCTGATCGAAAATACATGAATATGATTTTAAATTACAGTATCAAGAGCTTCTCGCTGTCAGAGAGGCACTATATATCAAAGAATTCTCTCCTACTGTCAAACTTACGTTATTTAAGTGGGGATAGAGTATTGGAAGATTTTTAAAATTAAAGTCGCTCACGCTCATCTTCTATAGGATGTAACACTTTATCAAATTTAAATGGTCTTGTACCATTCTAAAGTCCGAGTTTTTTTTGAGACAGGAAGTCACGTGACAACAGCTTTCTTGTGATAACTGGCTCCGTAACGGTTCAACTATCTTCTCTCAAGGGACTCATCTGCTTATATTGATTCTTGGAGTGATTGTGATGCACCCCTGGGCGCATTTAGCATTTCCAAATGACCAATAAGTGATTTTCCTTTTGGTCACCTGGTCAAATTTGTCTCCTTTTCTTCCTGTATGAGCGCTTCCAACTATGATTCGAGAGACGTGGAACATTTTTTCGACATTTCCCAAAATCCACCGGGGGCGCTCTTTTTTTAATTGAAGCCTGTTCGTCTTCGTTTCTTTCTCTCCTGTGTAAGTGCCTCTCAACACCGCCTGAGAACCAAAATTTTAATTTTAATTCTTATGATAGAACTCACAGTGCCATATGAGAACAGAATGGAAGCAGCTCAAATCTACAAGACTGAAAAGTATGCTGATCTGGCAAACAGCCTGAGGAGAGAAGACTACCAGGTCAAAGTCCTCACTGCAGAAATTGGAGCTAGGGGGTTTGTAAGAGCGTCTGCATACAGCCTCATGAAACAGCTCTCAGTTGCAGGGAGGGAAAAAACCAGAGCCCTGAAAGCAATGGCAGAAGCGGCAGAGAGGTGTTCAAGCTGGATCTGGTCAAGGAGGAATAAAAGTGAACTTCATAAGGCTTAACTTTCCTACAAATACCAGGTGTACCTTTGGCTAAGTGGTTAGTGCGGGAGTCTTTGAGTGAAAGTGAGCATATCCAGAAGGTCACGGATCCCATCCGTGGCTCGTCCCAAAAAAAAAAAGAGAAAAAAAAAAGGGCAGCAGAGGGACATCCGGAGTCATGAGCCGGGTGTGGCCCAACCCCCCTAGAGTGTTAGGAGATAAGTGCCGAAACACTTGCTTGACGGGGGCTTCTCTTCTGAGGACTCTCTGCTGCCACGCTCTCCACGAGTTTCTTTCTACTTAATTATTATTCTTTTCGCTTTTCCGCTTTTGGTTCGATTTCCGATTTTTGTGAGAAAATCTTTGACAGTATTCAAGAGTAATAAAAAAAAAAGTTATCTAACTTATGTGGTCGAAACATATCTCTCGCATAGCTCTAGAAAATAAAGAATTAAAGAAATAAAAATTCAGTTATCACTTCTCTTTCTTCTCTTCTTCTTTTCCTATATTCTTTTTTTTTTCGGTACCAAAAATAGTGATACACTCAGCGTCTGGAATACATCATTGGTCATACCGATTCGCTTTCGGATATCAGTGTCGCACTTTCCGTCTTCTGTTAGACCATTTTCAAGGTAGTTAAATTCCTGTACCTTCTTGATTTTAGTATCTCCTGCATGTATTTGGCATCTTTTACTAATGGCTAAGCATTCAGTTTTCTTGTTTGTTTGTAGTCATTTATTTCCACTTTTTTCAACTACCTTCTGTAGGATGTTTTGTAATTTCCCTCGCGTGTCTACTATCAGCACCGAACCATTTGCATATCATTATAGCCGCCGATAATGGATCCTGGCATGACTTCTAGGGCTCTCAGAATACTCTCGCTGTACAAGTTTAGATCTGGCAAAAAACACATCCTTGTCTTACGCCCCTTTCTATCTTAAAACACAATTACATTTAAATATTGCGTTCCTTGTTCTATCTAAAGACACACGGCAAGACGAATATTCCATCTTTAGCCCGTTTATGCCGTAACGTTACATAAGAGCATTGATTTATGTTTGTGACTTTAATTATATACTCATTTCATATGCAAAGCTGATACGTTTCAATTTAGATTTTTAGAAATTATTTTATAAAAAAATTATAGTTTTCTCCAATTGTTATCAACTTATGAGTTTGTGCATAGCGGTGCAGTGGATATCAGCGCGGAAATATAAGTAGGAGAGCCGAGTTCAAATTCCATTTGAATCCGTAACATTCACTTATGCGCATGAAAAGTATTACTTTGTCTCTTCATCCTCCAGCTATGGGTTAAACAGCGGAACAAATTGGGTCTTACAGCCTTGTTTGGCAATCAACTTAACAAAGAAAGTAACCTACGGCGGAAAAAATCTTCCCTGTTAGTCATGCCTGGAAAAAAAATTTCGTCAAAGAATGTATCAAGTATGGCACTTTACTGACTAAAGGAAAATATAGACATAAACATTTTTCTAATGACTTTTAAGACCATTTTTGCTAATTGCAACTAAAAGTTGCATAATAGTAATACTTGCCGTTTCTTACAAGGAAAATTTGGCACTCGTTGCATTGTTTAGTTGAAACATATCTTAACTAAGAACTTCAGGCTTTATTCACTCAAAGTCATTTTTCAAGATTTATCTTAGGAAGCAGTTGTATATAGGTGACAGTTTAGATATTTCTGAACGGGCTTGGCGCCATTCATGGCATCCATGTAAAAGTACCGCTGTGATGAGACGATTTAAATACATGCCTCACATTTTAAGGTTGATATTGTAGAGAACTAGCAGTATAGCCCGGCGTTGCTCCGATATAATGAAAGCTTTAAAATTAATCCATGGTCTTGGAGCTCAGACTCTTTGGACGTTAGCACGAAAGACTGTTTACATTTCCGCACTTGCTTCATTTTGGTATCTCCGATTTGTAAGTTACCCTTTGGCCTCATTGGTTTGCTAGCAAGCATGCAATATCTCTTTTTGCAGTTGATGCATAATCCGTTCTTTTTGCTTTCATTCACTCCCTTCTGCAGGATTTTTTGTAGCTTTCTTTCTGAGTGTGATATCAACATTATCTGCATACCTTATGTTGTTAAGTCAGTGGCTGCAAATAATGAATTCTGGTAGGATTTCTAGTTCTTACACAATCACAATGTCTTGTAAGTTGAATAGGTTCAATGAGAAAACACGTTCCTGTTTTTATACGCCTTTCTATGTTTGTACTAGTAGTATAGCCCGGCGTTGCTCGGATGTAATGAAAGCTTTAAAACTAATCCAAGGTCTTTGGACATTGGCACGAAAGACTAAAAGCAATAGCTGTTTCCAGTTAAAGCGAAACCGTAGACTGAAAGAAAAATGAATGAAGTCAAATTTTGATTTCCTGGTATCGATATTAAATTGTCTGCACTATTGTCAGAACTGCAACCATGATACTTCTGAATATCGTTTCTTATGTCTTTGTTTATGAGTGTATCAAATTTGATTAAAATCGGACCACTCCTTCTATAACCCGATTTTTGATTATTGATTTTCGATATTTATCGGGGGTACCACGACACAAAACCTAGCTAAGAACACTCGCAGACGCTTATAGTACAACTGTGTAAATCTTCAAGAAAATTGGTTCAGCTGTTTCGGAGTCTATAGTAATGGACACACACAAACACAGACACACGCATAGACAAAGTTCTATTCATAAATATGTTTAGATAATGATCCTCCATATCATGAAAGGATAGGGTACATCGTGGAAGCAGAGGTTTAACTGCTCTGTTAAACTGCTCCCTAGAAGTCACGCAGGTAATTTATATATAGCCAGAGGAAGAGTTCATTCCGCATAGGAGGGCACAATGACACAAAGGGTATTTGCGCGTAAGTGAGTGTAATGAATTCAACTGGAAGAGATGCCAAGATAAAAAATGTTTGAGCAATAAAGAATAGAGGCAAGTGGAAATCCTTGATAACCTATGTCCTGAAAGGAAATAACAAATGAAGAAGCATAATAATAATAAGAAGAAAACCAAATGCCTTTGTATCATTTCAGCTAGGTGTAGGATGGTCAGTGACGACCAACGGTCTTGTGCCAAAATTGTATTTTTCAATACTTTAAATAAATACGCCAGCTGCTGCTGCTGAAATCATTATGGTTTAAACCATGATAGCATAAAGATGAAAAATTCCGTTATTTTGTATCAGATACTGCCGTACATTTTTATTTTAGAAAAGTGGATTGAATACCCACTTTATTAATCCTTTCCTTTTAGAAAAAGTTACTTTTTCCATAGATTTATAAAGTATACACTGTGCCCCCACGACCCAAAAAAAATATTAGGACGGCAAGGTCAATTCCTTTCATTTTGTTGCTCACTGAACACATTTGGGATCAAAAGATGAAGATGAAGTTTTGAATTTCAGCTTTTATTCTTTGGTAGTTTTATCTAAATATATTAAGCATCTTAAGAAATAACACCATTTGTTTTAAGCCTCATATTGTTCAGGTGAGAAAAATTATTAAAACACGTGACTTGATTGACAGATGCATTTCTTGTCCAGGTCTTGATTATCTCATTTTTTAAACATTAAATAGCTCTAAATAACTACTCTTTGTTTTACTAGCAAGAAAGGGAATCGATCAGATTCATCCCACAGTCATTAAGCTTAACTAATCATTTCGAATGTCCTGAAAAAGAAAAATAACTACTCGTGTACTGAGCAACAAACATAGAACAGTTTTCGCAAAGAAAAGAACAGCAGTTGATGACATAAACATTGTTACTGCTGTGAAGAAAAACCCCAAAATAACAGTCAATGACATCACCAACAATTTCCACAGTGCAGAGGTAAATGTGTCATCATCCACTGTTGAAAAATGAATTTGAGTGCAAAAATAGAGACACCATACTACAATTGCAAACAACTCCATCGCCCGGTTCACACTCCACCCATGTCTATTGAACAGGTTAAGAGGCTCATCCCTTGTTCCCTGTTTAGAATATGGTTTCCGGCTTTTTCTTTTCCGATCTTTTCACTATTACGTAGCCCCCTGCACATCAGTGTCGTTACCGCCTTGCTCGGGGTGATACGATTAAAAAAAAAACAAAAAAATACTCATCATCAGTAAGAATCGGGAGGCCAGATTGAAACTTGCAAAGAAGTAGTGAGAAGAAGAACAAAAGTTATCGAAGAAAGTTTTATAGACCGATGACACCAAGAATAATATCTAACAAAGTGATGGAATGGCCAAAGTGTCGAGAAGGAAAGGGTCTGCTTATGATCCAAAGCATACAGGCTCATTTGTAATGTAGGGTAGACTGACTGTCCTGGCTTGGGGTTTCATGGTAGCTTCTAGAACAGAATCAGTCATACGGATTGATGATGTAATTCAGTATCGTAGCAACGGAATAAATACAGAAGTATACAGAAACATTTTATCAGATAATTTGCAGAGAAATACGACATAACTATTAAGATAGAAGTTTATCATGAAGTAGGACAATGACACTAAACGTACTGAAAACACAGCAAAAGACTTCATCAGAGGAGAAAAGTGGATAGTTTTAAACTGGCTTAGTCGATCTCCTGATCTTGATCCAACATAGAATGTGTTTCATCTCCTGAGAAGAAAATTGAAAGAACTCTCACACCCGCAAAACAAACAAGAATTTAAAGGCTGAATTAAAAGTCTAGAAAATCATCACAAACGAAGAAAGTAAAATGTTGTATGTTCGTTGTGGTGCATTGTATATCGTCGCGGAACGAGAAATCGGGGAACCGAGTTCAAATTCCAGTTGAATTCAATGCATTCACTTACGCGAAAAAACCCTTGGGAAAGGTATTAATCCATCTTTTCCTTCAATTTATGGGTTAAATAACAGGGCAGACTGTGTTCTATAGCCTTGGCTGGCAACCAATCTGCCGTAGAAAGAACTGGCAACCTACTGCGGGATAATCTTCTGCCCAGTTAGTCATGTTTCTTTCGAGACATGATCGCCCAAGTATGTTTCACTTATGGCACTTAACTGACTGAAAATGTTGGTGATGTCAATGGGTCGCAGACATGATGTAGTTATTGCAAGTAAGGGTTAAGCAACGAAATATTAAATGTTCTTTACTTTAAGACTATCTGTTCCTTTATTTTTACTTACCAAAAAATTGGTTGATTTGATACAAAATATGATATGTCCTAAGGTGCTTCATACATCTAAATTTAAATACCAGGAAAATACACTCTGAATTTGAGAACTTTTCTTTTGTTTTATAATTAAGTATATTTGAAAGAATACTTACTGTACGCTTGCCTTGAAAACTACGTTAAAGTGTGTGTGCGTATGGTGCAATGGAGAGTGATTTGGAATGAGAACTTCTAGTCGAGTTTGTTGCAGTCATTTCCGCACAAATAAACTTGGGAAAGTTTTGAATCTATCTATTCTTTCCCTAACTATAGATTAAATAGTACGATTTGTGTCTGAAATAGTCTTTGATATCTGGAAAATATGTTAATGCAATATTTACTAACAAAAATATTTAGTGCTACTATAGCGTGAAGTCTTCCTCACAATAGCCCGAGGTCTACCTCCCGTTTTGACTGTAGCGTAAGGTCCCCTGCAGAATCGAACTATAATATTCGTGTTAGACCTCACCTGACCGGATGACCAAGTGAGGAGAGGGGCACCGTAGACCTCCGTGCTGCACCTGGGTGGACGATATATTAGGTAAAGCTCACACAATAGTAGCACAAAATAATTTAAAAATAAACTTATTAAGTTGTAAAGAAACTGTAGGAGAAGCAGATCAACTCCGGGAGTTAGACCTAAAAGGTTCCGGGAGGTCTAGTGGAATTGGTTAGATAATAATAATGAGCATAGCCATACCCCTATATATGGGCGTATCTGGAGATAAAGGAGGGATGGTCACTTGTGAAAATTACTTCGAATGAGCAACTATCAACATTATAGCAGCAAGAAATCAATAAATGAAAACCATACGTATTTCTGTTTTTTTTTTCGGAGATTTCAATGCCGACAAAAAGCACCAGTTAGAAGAACTCAACTACTTCAGCTAACTGATGCCTTCTTTCAATAATAAAACCGATACAGATATTGAGAGAGAAAAAATATCTAAGAATAGCCTTTTATCATGGGTTCAATAAATCTAAATTGAAATATTTCCGCTCGAAACTTGAGTGCAAATGAATTTCTTGCTTCCTGTGAATTAATTATGACGGGTTTTTATTCCTTGGTTTCTTGCTACGCCAGGCTTAATTGTACATTAGTAGCTGTCTCATCTCAGGTTAATGACTTGTTTTTACACTTTCTCTGCAGTCAAGCTACACAGTTTTCCAATTAAGCTGCGACTCCTAAGAATAGCTCATTCGTAACTTATCACTCACACACGGACATACTAGTATGGTTGTGTTCTTTTTATTTTCTATTCGATAATTATTTCCGATGTATGAATAACCTACGTACATTCATCATTAATGGCTACAGGCGATTTCAGATTGAAGCTATTTACAATCCACGGATATTTCTGATTAGAGCTCATAAAATCCCCAATGGCGGTCAATTCGTTGTCTTCAACAAATATGTTGTGTAGTAAGATAGTATTAATTGAGAAATTCTAAAAAAATTCTAAGATATACTTATGAAAATGTAATCTTAACAAATAATCAGAAAAGCATTGAGTAAAAATAAAACGAGGTTGTTAGTTGAAATTAATCGGTTTTTGTCACTTCATAGAAAAAAATTAGTGAAATATAGTCAAATAACTTAAAATGCACTACTTTAAAACTTCTTTAGATGATATTTACCTGCATGACGTAGGTGATCATGGCTCTTCACAACTTTTTGGTCTCTTTAGCTCTTAATAAACTTTGTCTTTGTGTCATTCTTCATAAACTATTTCTTTATACATTTAATCAAACCCAATAAGCATGTTATTTTTTTTTCATTTCTTGTCCTCTAGCTGTCCCGTGAGTATCAGATTTTCTGGACCCTCCTTCCTTTTTATGTGGTCCAGAAATTTCAACTGTTTCTTCCCGATGTTAAGTGTAAGATTCCTTTTTTATTACCATTTTCTCTAAAACATCATCGCTGCTCACATGTTAAGTCCATGGTATATTCAGCATCGTTCTGTAGAACCACATTTCTTATGCTTCAAATCTATGATTTATCTTCGAAAATATTATTCAGAACTCACTGCTATACAGGAGCATAGATATCACGTCGCACTTAAGTACTCTTTTCGTTGCTTCTAGTAAGATTTTCCCATTTCTTATTACTCTGCTTAGCATTTCGAATGCTGCTTTGGCTAACCCAATATTCCTTCAGGTTTCAGTCCTTTGTTAAAACTCTTCCCAGATGTTTACATTTCCGCACTTGCTCCGATTTGTAAGTCACCCTTTGGCCTCATCTTTTCGCTAGAAACCATGCAAGATCTCTTTTTGCAGTTGATGCATAATCCGTTCTTCTTGCTTTCATTCATTACCTTCTGCAGGATTCTGCAGGATTTTTTTAGCTTTCTATCTGAGTGTGATATCAACACTGTGTTATCTGCATACCTTATGTTGTTAAGCCAGTGGCTGCAAATAACGAATTGTGGTAGAATTTCTAGTTCTTACACAATCACAACGTTGTATAAGTTGAATAGGTTCAATGAGTAGACACGTTCCTGTTTTTGCACGCCTTTCTATATTTGTACTCGCAGTATAGCCCGGCGTTGCTCGGGTGTAATGAAAGCTTTAAAACTAATCCATGGTCCTGTAGATCAGACTCTTTGGACGTTGGCACTAAAGACTAAAAAGCAATAGTTGTTTCCAGTTAAAGCGAAACCGTTGACTGAAAGAAAAATGAATGGATGTAAGTCAAATTTTGATTTCTTGGTATCGATATCAAATAGGTTTTTTCGTCGTAAACTGAATTTTGAAGGCTAAATAAATCCTCTGAGTAAATGGTATCATGGCTGAGACTAAGAACTACAATTATACCTACTTAGAGCCAAACCTGAAGCAAAAACTAAAATAAAAGGGCTGAAAAAATACAGACATACAGGCAGATAAACAGACACGCACACAAACATCTTGCCATATATATATATATATATATATATATATATATTATCGATTTTCTGCACAATTGTCAGAACTGCAACCTTGAAACTTCTGGATATCGTTTCTTATGTCTTTGTCTATGAGTGTATCAAATTTGATTAAATTCGGACCACTCCTTCTATAACCCGATTTTTTCGATTATCAATTTTCGATATTTATGTGTGGTATCTCGAAACAAAACCTAGCTAAGAACACTCGCGGACACTTATAGTACAACTGTGTCAATTTTCAAGAAAATCCGTTCTGCGGTTTCAGAGTATATAATAACGGACACACACACACCGACACACACACAGAGACAAAGTTCCATTTATAAATAAGTTTAGATTAGATATTTGCTAAGTCATATAACAAAGCTCATCATCCGGACTCTGATAAACAGAGCGCGCAGCAGAATCGGCCCGGAGATAAAACAAGAACAGTGTGGCTTTGTTAAAGATACCGTAAAAAGGAATGCTACCTTTATACTATCTGAAAGAGCAATACAAATGCAGAAGAACCTTTATCTGTGCTTTATAGACTCCTGGCAAGGATTTTATTTCTCTCAGAATTGTTTTCCAGTATAAATTGAATAGATCCGGTGAGAAAACACATCGTTGTCTTACGCCTCTTTTTATTTTTGTATACCTACGACTTGATAGTCCTGAGCAAATTGATGAGAAAGCGGGTCTTGGGAGAGATACCAAGAGAAAAAATACTGAGAACGACAAAAGACAGAGCAAAGTGGAAGTCCCCGATTGCTTATGTTATGAAGGGAACCGGCACATGAATACGAAGAAGATATCTGTTAAACTCTTTTTTTTATTTGTATGCAAGCAGTTTGCTGCCAGTATAGTTTCTTGATTATTCTATTTTGTTTCCAAGATATGTCAAGGCTGATGCCCAGATTACTGTGACATCCCTTTATTGAACTTATTTGCGTACTCTGCAAAACATGCATACACGTCTATCTGTATTTGTGTAGCTTTTTCTGAGCCTACATATTGCGTTCCTTATTCCAGTTTCAGTCTCTCTGACAAACTCGCACTATTTCTGTTCTATTTCTGGTCTGATTCTGCGGTGGGCTCTATTCAACAGAATTAAGATTATAAGTTTTGTTACATAGCTCCTTTAGCTGATTGTCTGATGGAGTTCATAGTCATTTACACCAGTGGATATCGGCTCGGAACGAGAAATCGGGTAGCCGAGTTCGAATTCCAGTTGAATTCATTGCATTCACTTACGCGCAAATACCCTTGGGAAAGGTATTAACCTGTCTCTTCCCTCTAGTTATGGGTTAAATAATAGAACAGATTGGGTTCTATAGCCTTGGTCGGCAACCAGTCTACCGCCGAAAGCAATGGCAACCTACTACGGGATAATCTTCTTCCCAGTCAGTCATGTCTCTTTCGAAACATGATCGCCCAAAGCGTGTATCGAGCATGGCACTTAACTGACTGACTGACTTCTTAGACAGTGCTATAAAAAGAAATCTACTTAAGTCTTTTGGTATATCGCCACTCTTGTAAATTTCACTTCCTAATTCTGCCATCTTGTCTATTCCGAGATCGTTTTAGACAACTAGCATTTCTATTACAATTCCGTCGGGCTCTTCCGCTTTATTTCTGTTAAATTTGGCCAGTTCAAATCCCACATCAGAAGATCTAATTTTTAGATATTTAGCCTAGTCTAATCTTTTCCTGTCAAATTTTTCTTATTGCTATATTTAAGTAAAACTGTTATTCCTATTTTCCAGTTTTAGTTTTTACCTCGCTTTATTTTTTATACACTTTCTATTATTCATATTCTATTATAAAAGATTTTGATATTCTACGTATTCCTTTTATTCTATTTTCGTCTTTTTATCCATTCTATACGAATGCAATATTTCTATTCTAAATCTTTTTCACTTTATTTCTTCTACTTCATTTATTTTCGTTTTCTTAATTCTAATCTATTCTCGTTATCTTACTTTATATTCTTTTTATTCTATTATATTTTCATAGTGTCATTTCTATTCTACTATAATAATTATATTCTATTCGTATTTACATTTTATTCATTACATTCTTTCTTACTATTCTAGATTTGATTCTTTCTATTCTCTTTTTAATTTTTCTATTCTTTCATATTCTATCTATTCTTAGTCGTTTCTGTTTTATTCAAATTACTGTTCTTATTTTCCAATTCTAATTTATTCTTGAAATTATAGTTTGTATTCTTTTTCTCTATTTTTCTTTTTTATTCATACCATTTGAATTCTACTATATTCTTTCTATTCTAAATGTTTAAAAAATATTCTATCTCCTCCTTGAGATTTCGTACTTCTGTTCTATCTTTTGTTTTTATTCTAGTTTTATTCTAGTCATTATTTCTTGTCTCGTCTCTTTATCTTCTTTCGATTCTAGATTTTAGTTTTTTATTCGTTCTCGTTATATTTTGGGTAAGGTTCAACCTGCTACAAGCACCATGTAACATAATACAACATGCCTAATTTTCGAACGGTGAGAGACTAATCCATCTTCCCTATCTCAATTCACTGTTGATTGGTGGGTAGCAATCAACCCAGCAGGAAAAAAAAAAACGAAATACTACCAAAGAAAGCATGGATCTATACTAAGAACGCTATCATGAGGCCGATTAAATTCTCTTGATGTATATGCCTAATACACGGTATATAACCATTGAGAGAGAAAAAAACAAAGTTATTATTGAATGATTTGTGCACGTAAGATAAGTAAAGGAATGTTTTCTTTTCTTGTGTGTTATTTTCTGACCAATATTTGCTGCATCATTTTGTTAGCTTTATTCTTTACCGCATTCATTATATCTTTTTCTTTTTTGTGCACCGTGTCCCTTCAGGACGTAAGCGGTCATAGCCCTCCACATTCCTCTTTCTTTTGTAGCTCTTAATATATTTTGTCTCATTATTTCTCTAAAACTCTACTCTGCCATTTGCTTAAGCCCAGCAAGTATCTCACGCACTATTTTTCCCTGTTTCTCTTTCCTTCTATCCGCCATGTGTGTATTAGATTCTGCAAGACTCCTTTCTTCATTAAATATCCCAGAAACTTTGGATGTTTCCTTCCGTTGTTAAATATAAGTTTTCTTTTTTTTCCCATTCTCTTCAAAACTTCATCGTTGTTAGGTCGTTATTCCTCCTGTAGAACTACGTTTCTATTTCTCTAATTAATCTTTGAAGAGATTGTCTAGCATTCGCTGCCATATAGGACGACAGATATCACGTAAAAGTTTAATGTTCATTAACGTGTAATGAATGCAATTACGAAATATAATGCCTTTTTAACATATAACTAAATCCCATGCCTGACATATAGATGGCGCCACTAACAAAAAATTGATTTTTCTGAAGTTCTAACGTTCAAATTGCACTTGGCAAAAGTATCTGATTATTAGTTTACAAATTACAGTTATTTAAGTGAAGCAACTGTTGCAAATTTTCAAAACAATGGGAAAAATCTGAATTTCGCGTGTTGATAAAACATTGCTTTCTGGTGGGAAAATGTACTGTTTAAGCAAAGTAATGGCTTCATAAGTGTTATTCGGACTCTACTCCGTCGGAATCAACGCTGAAGTGGTGGTATACTGACTTCAAAACAATCGTACAGAAAAAAATGATGCTGAACACTCAGGTCGCCCAAAATCGACAGTTGTTCTGGAAAACACTCAAAAACTCGTTTTAGCCGATCGTAAATTGAACATATCAGAAGTCAGTGTATTCACCTTTTTTGCATGAAGAATTAGGAGGCTGTGTTCAAAGTGAGCACAGCGTTTGCTCACAGTCGATCAAAAATAACAACGCGTCGACGATTCAGAACGTTATTTGCAACCGTTTCAACGCAAAAAGAAGGGTTTTTTTACGTAAATATGTGACAATGGATGAAAAATGGATTCACCACTTTACTCCGAAGTCAAACAGGTAGTCAGCTAAGTTGATAGCAGCAGGTGAAAGCCGTCCAAAGCGACCAAAGACGCAAACATCAGCAGGCAAGGATTTAGCTTCTGTATTTTAGGATGCACAAGGTATTTTGTTCATTAATTACCTTGAGAAAGGAAGAACCACCAATAGTGAATAGTATATAGCATTGTTGGTGTATTTGAAGAAGAAATCGCCAAAAAAAAAACGGCCACAAATGAAGAAGAAAAACGTGATCTTTCACGAAGACAACGCAATCTGTCACAAGTCGATTGCAACGGTGGCAGAACTACATGAATTGCACTTCAAACTGCTTCCGCATCCACCCTATTATCCAGATCTGGCTCTCAGATCTTAAAAGACTGCTACAAGGAAAGAGATTTGGCTCCAATAAGAAGTGATATCAGAAACTGAGGCGTATTTTGAGGCTAAAGACAGCTCATTCTACAAAAATTCATCAAATTGTTAGAGAAGCGTTGGAATCAGTGTATCACCCTAGAAGGAGACTATGTTGATGAATTTTGTCTAAAAGTTGTTGATCTATTAGTTAGGCCCTGGATTATCGGGTGATGTATTACCTTTTCATAATTTTATAATTTATCGTAGTAGAGAAAATCTAAGAAGTTGAATTGAAAATAAGAAGCAAATTGGATAATAATAACTGATTTTCTCTCCGATCGGTATTCGGAATTCTCTATTTTAAATCATGGTTAGAAGTTACAATTCACAGATTAGGTAATAAAAGGGGTGATAATCATGTTTAATTTCCACACAAGCAAAAATGTACCGTAGCTAAATTTAGTTTAAAAATTATTTTAAAATTCGGTAAATATTCTGCTTACCATCATATGTTAAATATAATGATTTTTATTGATTTTATACTCACAACCATATAAAGTCAATAAGATTTTTAATGCATTTCACAATGAAAGAGGAAACAGAAATTATATATTAAATAGAGAGGAAGGAAGGTGTTTCAGCATTATGGATGGGGCATTTTATGTTCAAAGGTCTAAACTAGTGGTGACACACACACACACACACACACACACACACACATATATATATATATATATATATATATATATATATATATATATATATATATATACAGGATATCCCACTATCTTCTGCCCAGTCAGTCATGTCTCTTTCGAGACATTTTCGCTCATTTTCGCCATATGTGATACACATTTTCATGTGTATCACATATGGCATTTAACTGACTAACTTTCATTTAAATAACTTTCTTTTAATAACGATTCAAAATGGCAGCACCATTTTAACACTAATCCACTTAACTGAGTGGGACACAAGCATTCTTTTGTGAATTCTAGTATAAAAATGCAATTTTAATATTTTTTCTAGTTCTTTTTCATTTTCACTTAGAATCGATGCCATACCGTCAGCAATTGTCTAATTGCTTTATATGAATGCCCAGGATGCTTCCAACAGTTTTCCTTCACTCAGAGTAGAAATATGTATACATCTTTTTAATAACGTGAATTAATTACAGATGAACATATTAATAAATGCTGAAATTATAAGGTTGTAACACATAGAATATTACATTTTGCCGAATATAAGAATCCCACTATTGAGAATAAAAAAAAACAAAAAACATTTCATAAGATTTTACGCAGATCGCAAACGAATAATTTCTATGAATTGGGCGTTATTAAACGAAAATGAATAAGAGTTTTTATTTAGAAGCAGCTTTCGTGTCTTGTTAGTAATCATTTAACTTGATGTTTCCATCAATATTGAAACTTTCTGTTCTGTTCTATGCTAGAAATACTATCTTTTGACTTTTAATACGTGCTTTACTTTCGTTTCAAATAATTTCTTGGGAAATCAGTTTGATCTTACTGTATATATATAACTGACATTACAATTGCCTTTTTATTTGCTTTTAACATCTGCTTGAATTTCATTACTACATTCATTTATCTTTTGATCTAGGAAGGTTGAATGTCAGATGTCCATTTATAACCTTAGAAACTACAGCAATAAAATTTACTAAATCATTTTAAAGGCTTAAAACTTTACTGTTGCTGTGAGGATTTAAGGTCAAAGACGAGTTTCTTTCAATAACAATGAAAACCATTTTCAATTTAATATTCAAGTCGTGGTATTCTGCTACTTGAATAATTCTGCAGCTTAGAGCCTGACCAAAAAGGCGCTGAAACCAGTTTGTCTCAGAAGTGTTAACCGATTTACATCAATTCACTTTATTTCTGAAGAAAATTCTATCATGACAAAACGACGATTCTTATATAGAATTTATTCATCTTGCTAGAAGAAATAATGTTAGAAATATTCAAACATAAACATAATACCTAGAATACCGACGAAGTTATTGACATATATATATATATGTTTTATAGTTAATGTTGTTGATGTCTTCAAAGATTGTTTTAAAAGGTTTGAAATTAAAATTAAAAACAATTTTAATCGGAAATTTTCAAACTTAACTAAAAAAAAAAGATCTAATCGTAAAAGGATAAAGAAATAAAACTGTCGTTTATTTTTAAGAAGCTTTGGGTTTTTTGTGGGTGTTAGGGATTACATTTGTAGGGATTAAAATAAAAACACAAAATAAAATAAACTAAAAACACAAAATTAAATAAATAAAATAACCCCAAAAAATGAATAGTAATCCCCCAGGAGATATTTGATAGGAACGACCATCCACGCCTGCGTGAGAAGAGTGCTTCCTGGCGCCAAAAAAAATAAAAAATAAAAATAAAAACAAAACAAAAAACGCAAAAATAAAAAACAGAAGAGAATCTTTCTTTTTTAGGTGGGACTTTTGACTTGAAAATTCCCCTCAAAAGATATGTTATATATTTAAACAAAGTAAATATATGTGCCGTGGGCGTAAAAATGTTTAAACAACAAAAAACATCTGCAAAACAGATTTAAACTCGACAATGAAGAATATGGCTAATTTTTTGGTTCGAGAAATACACACATAAAATATTTATTTCACTTTTTATTTAATAGACGAAGGCAGTTATATCGTGGACAAAGAAGACGGCAGGTCAACAAAGTTCATACAAGGAGATTATAGCAATATACACAAACAGATCGATTCACTTATCTTGGGTTTGAAGTCCGGTTATGTGGCGTCGAAAAGTCTATCAATGGTAGCGGCACGGGTTTCCCTTAGCGAATGAGGGAAGACTCGCGAATTGTCATTTTTTCGCCTTTTTTATTCTTTCGGGTTGGCTCAAAACGAGCAGTCTCTTTTGTCCCGCTGGAGAGTTTGCGATTGGCTGTCAAATTGATTCGGCAGTCACGCCTCATTAATCAAATAGACGAAACAATGCGTGGATCTCCCTTTGCAGTGACACATTTTGTCATTTCGAGTCTGTAACTCATGAAGATCACTTCCGTTTATTAAAGCAGTGTACTATCTTACTTCGTTAGAGAACGTAACAGATAGTTACAAACCAGTAAATAGAGTTAAGTTCTAAAAGTATTTCTAGTGTCTTCGTCATCTTTCATTCATATATTTTATTTTCAGATTACGTGAGCAACGAAAGTCATTCCACACATATTGAATGTTTAAGTAAAAAACCGGATATACACCCCAAAATAACCACAACATACATGCATTTAAAAGCATGAAATATTTATGTACTGAAATGCGCAAACTAAATATTTCATAATTACTTTTAATCGGGACATAAATCTATTGTCCTGTTGCTCAAAAGCTAAATTTCCTGTCCTGGCAAAAACAAAAAAAAGATTGAAAACTTTAATTTTTCCAACATCTTCAAAATATTTATATTTAGAAACCGAAAAAAGTTTCTAAAATTATATACTTCGAAGATGTTGGAAAAATTTCTTCTGGAAATGGAAATTATTTGAAAGAAAAAAAAAACAATGAAAGTAAATTTTCTATATTCTGAACGATTCCTGATTTTGTTAGTGTTTGTCTTAATAAACTTTCGTATCAGTAACTTAAAAATAAATTTACCTCTTAATATCTACAGAAAAATCTGGTATTCATTTTAAAATTGAAAATAAAATTCAGTTATTATTTTAAATTGCTAAAAGTATTTGCTATTAATTACAGTTTCATAAAAAACTATATTGATTATAGCTTTATAAAAACTAACTGTAGGATTTGATAGGTAATTTTTAGTGGCGCTTGGTTGTGGCACAGGGCTGAAATTTTATAATCACCGCTTAGATATGGTACAAGGCTAATAGTATGGGATACCCAATGAGGATCAAACACACTACTCAGTTGTAATAGGTTCATAGCGAGACAAGCTTGCTACCCATTACACCACGTCAAGGTGCCCCTGTAGGATTTGATGGTATTAAAAAGATCAATAAGATTATAGAATTATAGGATTAAATACAATATTTTAAAGTTAATTATAGAATATTTATTATAGCCTATTAATGGCCACATATCTAGAATGAGTTATAAAATTAAAATGTAACATAGGTAATGCATTTCTTCTTTCCCCTAAGTATGGGTTAAACATCACAAGACAACGCGTTGTCTAACTTTAGGTAAAATAGAATCCATGAGAGGAACAATTCTGAATTTAAAACCATAGTGAATGTCTAGTAAACAAAACAAGATCTACATTTAAAATTCATATCTGACTCATTGTTAGATATAAACGAATTTCCTGGAATTTACAAACTTTGCTTAACACACACAAAACTTGCGAAATTTTACACCTCGATGTGAAATGGTTTCGTCCAATGGAAAGCCCAGAATCATATCCGGGAGTAAATTACTAAACGATATAAAAGACGAGACAAGTTGACACCCTTCAGAGAGTTAAGATAACGAGAAATTATCACGTACCCTCTCTCATCACCTTCTTCTTCATCGTTCACCTCTCAGTTCCTGCATTTCACCATTCACACTGAGCAATAACTTCAAAGACATTCCTATAAAACAAACACTCATGCATACATACATATACATCCCTTATACGTATGCATAAAACTTTCCATCAATTTACTACTACGAACATTTCTACAACTCTTGATACCCTTAACTTTCTAACTGAACATTAACTTCTACAATTCTTGTGATTATTTTCTTTTAATAAACTTCTATTTTAACATGCCAAATGTACACTTTCATTCTTCCACACATTCTAACCTGCTGACAACTTTCTGTTGATCTCGAATCATAGTAAGTTGTAGGCAGTTTGGGTATGTTTGACACAAGACCGAATCAAAAAATAATCTTAACCATCTCCCTACCACATCAAATACAACTTGAAACAAATTACTCTATATTTCCATGGAAGTTATTTTAATTTATAGATAATAACAAAAATTAAACTGGGTATATATATTTAAATTATGGGGTGTTGTATCAATTAAAGATATTTCTGCTGCCGATATGTGTTTTTATTTATTTATTAGCATCTAAATATTTAATTTTTACTTAATTTAATTGAATAATTAAATATGTCAACCACCTCTCCAAAAACAAAACAATAATCATTATATATTTAATAGCTTAATATGCGATAAAACACATACAATGCATTACTTATTTAAAAATAATTATATTCTGGCACTGCTACTAATATTCATTAGTTAGAACCAGTTTGACTGTAGGATTGTGTGTAGAGTCCGAGGCCTTGTGGGAAGATGAATGGAGTTACAACGTCACTTTCAGTAGTGATCTCTCCAAACGTCATGATGCTGGCTAGATATATCATCCAACACTTTCTGAATATTCTGAATCTAATTGACACCCAAACACTCTGAAATGTTCGTATTGGAGATCTCCTTGCACGTATGACATACATTACATTATGCATTTTCTATATTTTCTGGCCAAGGAAATTGCGTCCTAGTTTTCTTTTCCTCACATACGGTGGTCAACTGATCTTGCTATAGAGTCGACAACATAAAGAAAACAAACATGGCGCATACATGAAATTAAAAGAAAAACATAAAATAGCGACAATTAACATATTGCACCCTCGATACGAAGTCATATTCGTGTATTTTAATCGCTAAAAAAACAAAACAAATTGATTTAATCGTTGGCTTTTTATTCGTACTTCAACAGGTTTTACGGAATACTCTAATGTCATTGTCTACCCTCTGCTATGATGTGTTCAATTCCAACATGATTATTCTGAAGCGGATAAGAAATTAATTAAAAGCAACCTTCTTCTTCACTTTTACAAAAATTCACAATGGCGTGTGAAATCCTTTTTTCCCAAATAGAAAAAAAAGATTGACATTCTGCTTGAAACCAGATTTCGAAAGTAGGTGTTAAAATGATTTTAACCAATGGGAGCGACTTGCAAGACTTGTGGACCTAGCGATCTAGTGCTAAATTCAAAAAGACTATATAAATGACCTCGGCGTCAGTCAAGAGACAGATGGGAGCCGAGAGACGAAAGAAATAAAATGTAACCAACTTCAAATCGACCCAGAAATAAGGTCAGTTTGCACCTTGTTCTCCTTACTATTACGAACATTTTATACGAACTCTTGATACTTTACCTTTCTCAGTGAACATTAATTTCTATGAATTCTTGTTATTCCTCCTTTTAATAAATTTCTATTTTAACATGAAAAATGTATATTTTATCCTTACATTATTCTACACTATCCACACATGCCATTCTGCCGACAACCAACCTTCTGCTGAGGAAAAAGGTTCTGATAATAATTCTGATGATAAATCTGCATAAAACTTGTAAGCTGTAAGGATTTTGGTTAAGTCCGACACAAGGCGAATCCAAGAAACATTAACCAGCTCTCTATCCTACACTGGTGACTCTCGACGTACGAGGAAAACGCACCCCCACGCACACTGTTGACTCCTGACGTACAATAAACACGAACCCCCACGCACACTGGTGACTCCCGACGTACAAAGAACACGCATCCCCACGCACACTGATGACTCCCGACGTACAAAGAACACGCACCCCCACGCACACTGGTAACACCCGACGTACAAAAACACGCACCCCCACGCACACTGGTGACACCCGACGTACAAAAACACGCATACCCACGCACACTGGTAACTGCTGACATACAATAAACACAAACCTCCACGCACACTGGTGACCCACGACGTACAAAGTACACGCACCCCCACGCACACTGGTGACACCCGACGTACAAAAACACGCACCCCCACGCACACTGGTGACTGACGACGTACGAAGAACACGCATACCCACGCACACTGGTGACTCTTGACGTACAAAGAACACGCACCCCCACGTATACTGGTGACTCCCGACGTACAAAAACACGCACACCCACGCACCCTGGTGATTCTCGACGTACGAAGACCACGCACCCCCACGCATACTGGTGACTCCTGACGTACAATAAACACGAACGCCCACACACACAGGTGACTCTTGACGTACAAAGAACACGCACCCTCACGCACACTGGTGACTCCCGACGTACAAAGAACACGCACCCCCACGCACACTGGTGACTCTCGACGTACAAAGAACACCCCCCATGCACACTGGTGACTCCCGGCGTACAAAGAATACGCACCCTCACGCACGCTGGTGACTCCTGACGTACAAGGAACATGCATCCCAACGCACACTGACGTTCAATAAACACGCACCCTCACGCACACTGGTGACTCACGACGTGCAAAGAACGCGCATCCCACTCTACAATTCCCAACTTGCTTAATGCATTTACTAACGTGATGCTGTTTTCTCCAGTTATTCTTACTTCATACACGTTTTTATATTCTTCTTCGGCTATCCAAAACAAGCAACACCTTGCATGCAAATATATCAGTACGTCTCCCGGAAACGAAAATACTTTTATAACACAGGTAACTCTTGTGCTTCTTTTGTCCATTGATTTAGAGATTTATTTTCTTTGCTTCTTTGCCCATCTCTTGATATCGTGTATTATTTGAGATCTTGATTATATTCCTGATATTTTTTAATTTTACTTCATATTATTATGTATATATTGGTCGTTTTGGTCGTTCTATATTACTCTTGGACCTGCTGATCCGTAACCATAGCTTCCTTTATTTCCCTCTCTAGTCCTTATTTTTGGTGTTGGTTTGCAAGATTATAAGTGACATTTACTACTTGAAGTTCTTCATCATACTACACCTGATATTCTTGAGATGTTATCTTTTCTGGATGGGCTAATATTCTGTTTCTGTTTGGGGGGTGTATTATAGCCGTGTTGCTGCCCTTTGTATTATAAAATTAGCTCGTTCTCAGTCAGTCAGTTAAGTGCCATACGTGATACACACTTGGGCGATCATGTCTCGAAAGAGACATGACTGACTGGGCAGAAGATTATCCTGCAGTAGTTTGCCATTGCTTTCTGCGGTAGACTGGTTGCCGACCAAGGCTATAGAACCTAATCTGTCCTGTTATTTGACTCATAGCTAGAAAGGGAAGATATGTATTATATTATTATGTAGTAATAAGTGGGGGATCAGTTTATTACTTCATAACAATATAAAACAGATCACCCACTTTATGCCCCGTAGAAGCCTTAATCATATGTTCAACTATTATATTCAGTCAGTCAGTTAAGTGCCATACGTGATACATGCTTGGGCGATCATGTCTCGAAAGAGACATGACTGACTGGGCAGAAGATTATTCCGCAGTAGTTTGCCATTGCTTTCTGCGGTAGACTTGTTGCCGACCAAGGCTATAGAACCCAATCTGTCCTGCGATTTAACCCATAACTGGAAGGAAGAGACGGATTAATACCTTTCTCAAGGGTATTTGCGCGTAAGTGAATACAATGGATTCAACTCCCACAGTCTCCCTGTTTTGATTATTAATTTCTTATCTTTCATATTACAATTGAGAAATATTCAGTTGGAACAAAATTCCGTAGCGTTTATTGATGGATTATGTCTGAACACATAATTCTGTTTTATATATGACTAACATTTATGACATTAACATAAACATATTTTGAAATATCACATTTCAACAGGTTTTACGAAACGAAGAGGAAGACTGACTAAAGTAACATGGTTGCTCGCCACTTAATGTTCTTTTCATTGGAAAAAAAGCAACACTCTTCAGAAAAACTAAAAAAAGATATACACTGTTTATAAAGAGATGCTATCTATTGTTGGTATGTGGTTCACTGGGATTGGAAGTAAACATTCTGATCTAGAAAACTGAGAACGTTCCAGCATGTCTGCTGTTGGTGGTGGTAACCAAATCGAAACGGCTGATTAAATAACTGATTCGCTGATCAAAAGGAACAAACAATATTTACATAAATGATCACAAGCGATGCTTCTTTTTTTTGAAACAACGTGAACCCCCGCCCAAAAAAAAAAATTACATTTGAAAAAACATGAATCTCTGTTAAAGGCCCAGAAAACAATTTACAATCGAAGAATATAACACTTTTTATCTAGCGTCCTTGGAAGGCCAGTGTATATTAAGATTTCCTTTCACAAACTCAGACAGTTAATTAAAAAACTATGATTCACAATTCGGTCAATGAAGAACAGAATCCTATGAAGAGCTTCTAAAGATAACCAATCGGAAGGCTATCATTTCCCAACATAACATTGCCAATCATTATACCTTTATCACAGACACTGTAAGATAATAGAAATACTATTAATGAGCGGGAAGAGAACATCTGAAAAAGAAAATTAACAGCAATTAAAAATGCATTAAAAGTTTTGAGGATTAAAAATGAGTGGAAAGAGAGAAGTGGGAGAAAATATATTATAATTGATATATATATATATATATATATATATATATATATATAATATATTTATATATATATAATATATATATATATAATATATATATATATATATATATATATATATATATATATATATATATATATATATAATATATTAGCATAGAACTTACGGTTCCAACTCGCAAATTCACAACTATAACAGGTTGGTATTTCATCACCAGTATAGTACTGCGTTTAAATTCATAAAATCTAGGTACCCGGTGAAGAGCATAGCCGAAGAATTACCATGGAAGTACTTACAATATTGTAGTGGAATAAATCATGAATCAAATTTAAGTGGATAAGAGTGCTGGAAAAATGGCACGCAAGTGTTTTCATAAATTTATATAAAAATAAATAAATATTATCTGTGAATTCAGCTTAAAATTGCTGCAAATACATATTCCGAACCAGGGAAATGTAAATTATTAATTTAACTGTAAAGTCTCAACAGTCTACATAATTACTGATTAAAATATTCTATATTCTTTATTTTAACCAGATTTCGATAAGATTAAACGCGTAGGGGAAAAATACGATTAGTTTAATTTACAGAAAAGTAGAAGAAATAGTGAACAGTTTAATCACAGTAAATAAACAGTTAATATAATATACTTTCACTTTGTCCAATGATTCACTCCTAAAGAAAATCAATGGGAAATAACTTCTATATCTGAATGGTGCTATTTTAAAATTATGTATCGTTTAAAAATTACACTGTTCAATTTGATTGTTGTCTATTTATGATAATGAAAGATAGACAACAAGTCGATCGGTTTGGTTAAGAAGAAATATTTAATGCTGACATCAAATAAAACCAGAAAATAGGATGTAAATAAGAAGTAACGAATTAAGATGTAAATATAAAGCATTTAAAATATAAATATTAAAAACAAAAAGGGTAATAGATATTAATGCAGAAGACTTTTTAAAATAATTTATTTACTCGTCATTATTGAATTGGAGAAATATTCAAATGGTTCTTTTTTTGTCATTTTTTACTGGTTTTTAATATAGCCCAGATAAAACCAATATATTATGCACATTATACAGTGAATGAAGACTTTAGTGATTTATCTTTGGAAAAAAGGTATTCTTTATTGTAAATAAACAATACTTGTAAATAATACATGATTAAAAAATAACACTATTCAAATGTAAAATTCCCCTTTAATTTTTTCACATTTTATGCTTGAAAAGATTCGAACAAATCTTCTTCTATGTGTCTTCTTCTACGTGTCTTTTCAGGACATAAGCGATCATCGTTTTCTACATCTCTCTACCCTTGGTGGCTCTTAGCACGCTTTCTCCTGTTACCCCACCAAACCCCCGTTCTCTCATCCACCTGCTCAGGTCCTTCAAATATGTTATCGGCTGCTTTCTCTTGTCTCTCTTTCCCTCTATCTGGCCTGTTAGTATCAGATTCTCTAAACCTTCCTTCCTCATTTCATGTCCCAGGAACTTTAGCTGTCTCTTCCTAATTCTCAATATTAATTCCATTTTCGTTTCCATTCTTTCCAAAACTTCTTCATTGCTCACATGCTCGATCCATGACATCCGCAGCATCCATCTGTAGAAACACATTTCAATTGCTTGGAGTTTTTCCATCATCTTTGATGAGATCGTTCATCATTCACTCCCATATTGAATAATTGACATCACATAGCAATCTAGTTGCTTCAAGTTTTTCGAACAAATAAAGATGAGATTTTACAGTTTTTTAGGATGCCAGTTCTCGAGAAAATGATATTCGCTGTTATTTTGCTTTCGAATAACAAGCATTGCTAATTCGAATTATAATCATTAGGTTAAAATTCCAAACAACCGTCGATACGTGTGATAAGTCGCCTTCTTCCGAGCTAGCTGAAAACACAATCCCACAGAGAGCAAAGTAAGGATTCTATTAGTATTCATGACGAATCTACTGTCGGCCTTGCCTTGGGATAACGCCATCCTTTTTACTTGACAGGTGACTGGTCATCGAATCTTCGTAGATAAACGAATACTTAACAAGCTATTAGTGTTTGATGATGCGGTGCACTAATCTAGAACGATCTGTCCCGTTAGGATGGGTGGCTATGATGAATTGGTTCCCGGTAGTTCGACATCGATCAATCGTGGCATGTCCCTTTTTAGCACCAACACTTTATTTATTTCATCCTATGCAATTCTATAGTTCTTTCCTGTTTTTGCTTTTCACGTCTTTCTCTATCGTTGATTAGCTTTTGTTACTTCTTAAACTCAATTCTGATTTCTTTTTTTATTGTTTTTGCTTATTACTTCTAAACCATTTAATCTCGTTACAATCGCCAAGGCTGAAGTAATAAGAAAAGTGACATTCTATGTCGATTGAATGCTTTTAAGGTATTATTATATAATGGCTAACGTGTGCGCAATAAGGATTTATTTGAAACTGACTCGTTAGATAAGCTATAAGGTATTAAGATATATTTGCCATATTTTACATTTCTTATTCAAATATAATTCTTAACAATAACATTAGACAAGTTTTCATAATAAAATTAATTACACACACACACAAAGAAATAATTAGTTTTTGGTCATAATTAAATTAGAACAGTACATAGCTGTATTAAAAAACTGTTCAGTACATGTATATATTAATTGACCACTGTTGAAACTTTACGTTGGAATATGGATAACAAACATTAGAGCCTTCCATATATGAGATCGAGGAGAGATTGTTGTACAAAGTTTGTCAATTCAACGTCTGCTTAGGTTTGAACGTCATTGCTGACTTAATTTCATTCCAGATCTCAAGTGGAATCCATATATAATCCAGTACTTATTCTACCGTTCCAAAAAGTAACTAACTACTGCCATTCTTTATCTCTACAAGAGTCAGATTAGACCAACAATTGTGTATTGCTCTCGTATCAGAGATGAAACGGTTCAATCCTAACTTTCAAGCGGTATTGTGACGGAGATGATTTAATGTCTACATTGAAATCTCCTTCCAACAGATTCAACATCGCAAAGCTATCATTATTGCCATAGCAAGTTTCCAGATAAGATCCTGTCTTTAGTTCAGCCTAGACGTGTAAATCCAACACTCATTCCCTCCCTATTCCAAATGTAAGAATGTAGTTCTACCCATTCAGTTTTTTTCCAAACAACTGCTACTTTGTAGAACAGACTGCCGTGTGCATATTTCCCTGAATATTTAACTCTTAACCTCTTTATGTCAGAAGCCAATCGTTATCGCTCACATTATATCATAATCTTCATTTCTGACTTTTTCATCTTACAAGCCAATGACACACCTCATTCAGTAACCTTCTGCTATGAACGAAAGTCCATAAAAAGATAACGCGGACTCGGATATTAGGCTGAATAGTATATTCTTGGAAACGTAGTACAAAGGGAATGGTGGACTGGAGAGTACTTTCTCTTGCAGGCATCCTAACACATTTATTCACTCACTCTGGGGCTATACTCAGAGACTGTATTTACTAGCCTTTCTACGCAGCCCGGATGTGACACATGGTCATTTTATAGTGGGAATTCCCGGCCATATAGCCGGCCCAAAAAATGTCTGTCTATTTTTCCTCAGTCGTGGTTCTACCCTTCGGCGGAACCACGACTGGGTTATTGCTCTCTGCTTGGAAGCAGAGAGCGCCCTCTACCCGAAAGCAGAGAGTTTGACAGTGTCATAGAGTCGTCAATATAATGACGGAGACTCGTAATTTACTAAGCGCAGCTTAGATGTGGCACAAGGCCGAAAGTATGGGGCACCCAGTGAGGATCGAACTCACAACTTCATTGTAATAGTTCTAGCGAGACAAGCTTGCTAACCATTACACCACCTCGAGGTGCCCTCTACTCAGAGACTGTATTTACTAGCCTTCCCACGTAGGCCGGATGTGACACATGGTCATTTTATAGTGGGAGTTCCCGGCCATATAGCCGCGCCAAAAATATGTCTGTCTATTTTTACCGAGTCGTGGTTCTACCCTTCGGCGGAACCACGACTGGGTTTGTGCTCTCTGCTCGGAAGCAGAGAGCGCCCTCTACCGAAGGCAGAGTGCTGACAGTGTCAACAGTAGCAGAGGCAAGTCTACTACTCAGAGACTGTATTTACTAGCCTTCCCACGCAGGCCGGATGTGACACATGGTCATTTTATAGTGGGAGTTCCCGGCCATATAGCCGCGCCAAAAATATGTCTGTCTATTTTTACCGAGTCGTGGTTCTACCCTTCGGCGGAACCACGACTGGGTTTGTGCTCTCTGCTCGGAAGCAGAGAGCGCCCTCTACCGAAGGCAGAGTGCTGACAGTGTCAACAGTAGCAGAGGCAAGTCTACTACTCAGAGACTATATTCACTAGCCTCCCCACAAAAGGCCGGATGTGACACATGGTCATTTTAAAGTGGGAGTTCCCGGCCATATAGCCGGGCCAAAAATATGTCTGTCTATTTTTACCGAGTCGTGGTTCTACCCTTCGGCGGAACCACGACTGGGTTTGTGCTCTCTGCTCGGAAGCAGAGAGCGCCCTCTACCTGAAGGCAGAGTGCTGACAGTGTCAACAGTAGCAGAGGCAAGTCTACTACTCAGAGACTTCTCACTCAGAGTTGGTAGCCATATTATAAAGGTGTGGAAGAGTCCATCTGTAGGTAGGTCCCCACAATACCTTCACACTTGAGTGTCTCCTCATCCTTTTATAAGGTGAAAATTAGTACACAAATAGGATATTTTAAAAAAGGAAACAATATTAAAACAATATTATTCGGATGAACCACCTTTGTTCATAGAAGTTCTGACAATGGGATATACCAATTATTTCTATTGGGGAAATGTCATAATTCCATATAGTATTCATTATATATAACTGCTAGATGATCTAAAGAACCTACATTTTTAAAGACAAGCAATGGCAAGGAGAAAGCATGGCTGATACTAACCTCTAGGAGAGTGACTCATTACACTTTCTCAGGCTAACATGTTCTGCTGACGTGTAAATAAATTTTATATTGACTAAATTGTCAAGTCTACATCTGGGAAAAGTTTCACTGTGTCGAGTTAGACATTTTTCTTGTCAGAATCCCCCTTAATTATTTATAAGTCTACAGTTATTTCTTGATTCGAATATTGTTGACGTAGCTGGTTTGGTGCTTCTGCTATATATTTAGAGATTATTCATAAAAGCCAGCAAAGAATCTGCACTGTTACTGGTCCTAATCTGGCACTTAGGATTCAGTTATTTTCCTAGCGCCGTAATGTAGATACCGGCTTGGAACGAGAAATCGGGGAGCCGAATTTGAGTTCCTTGCATTCACTTACGCGCAAATACCTTTGGATAAGGTAATAATTCGTCTCTTCCCCCAGTTATGGGTTAAATAACTGTATAGATCGGGTTCTGTAGCCTAGCTAGCAACCAGTCTACCGCAGAAAGTAATGCGGGATAATTTTCTGCCCAGTCAGTCATGTCTCTTTCGAGACATGATCACTCAAGCGTATATCACGAATGGCACGGAACTGACTGACTGGTTAAATTATCATCAAGGTCTGATCATTTTAAAGTTGAAATGGATAGATGTAACAGTAAGTCCTATTCTAACAGTTTCTTTTCTCACTCTTCTCGCTGATGAAACACTCTTCAGGTTTTTGCATATCAGTCCCCTTTGAATTGCTCAAATTTAAATGCTATGTCAATCGTTACCGTTTACCGTTACTTAATTATTGTTCATTTATTGTTCTCTTTTAGTATATTTTTCTTATATTCACTAACACTCAGTGTTACATCTTAGAGGATTTATTGCCTTGTTTAGGGTAAAATGATTAAAGAAAATTTTGGTATAAAATTTCATTATTATTCATTTATTTACAATATGCTCATCTTTATAATTAAAATTTTGTCTAATGTTCTCTCTGGTCTTCATGCGTTTTCGAACTGAACCATTTATTTTATCTCAAAATGTACATTTTTCTTGAAGGGGAACATTCTAACCTCATCGATTAAATAAAGTGTTCTTGAATGAGATCATTATAAAATTAAAGTGTGTTTACAATAAAAAAATAAATAGAGATTAATACCCTTTGAATTTACAGATAGTAAGATAGTAATCAATATTGCGTGATAACAGTGTAGTGGACCTGAAAGTTTATTCGTGGTTCATCACCAGTTAATGATGGAGTGTGGGATTTAATTTGGCCCTTTTTAGTTTAGTTAATCTGCCAGAGGATGTGCGTTGTGGTACAGTGGATATCGGCTCGGAACGAGAAACCGGCGAGCCGAGTTCGAATTCCAGTTGAATCCATTGTATTCACTTACGCGCAAATACCCTTGGGAAAGGTATTAATCCGTCTCTTCCTTCCAGTTATGGGTTAAATAACAGGACAGATTGGGTTCTATAGCCTTGGTCGGCAACCAGTCTACCGCAGAAAGCAATGGCAACCTACTGCGGGATAATCTTCCGCCCAGTCAGTCATGTCTCTTTCGAGACATGGTCACCCAAGCGTGTATCACGTATGGAACTTAACTGACTGACTGAATATAATAGTTGAACATATGATTAAGGCTTCTACGGGGCATAAAGTGGGGGATCTGTTTTATATTGTTATGAAGTAATAAACTGATCCCCAACTTATTACTACATAATAATATAATACATATCTTCCCTTTCTCGCTATGAGTCAAATAACAGGACAGATTAGGTTCTATAGCCTTGGTCGGCAACCAGTCTACCACAGAAAGCAATGGCAACCTACTGCGGGATAATCTTCTGCCCGGTCAGTCATGTCTCTTTCCAGACATGGTCGCCCAAGCGTGTATCAAGTATGGCACTTAATTGACTAAATCTGCCAGAATAAATGTACGTAAATAAGGAAAATCAAGATGGTACGTACGAATAATCATTTATATTAACATTAATAATGCTGTCTTATCCACAGTAATAATAACATTAATAATGATTGGCTCAAGATTGGTAAGAAGAGTTCAGCAATGTTTCTTTGCCTGGTACAAGGTTGATAAGAAAGGTTCGTGGAAGAACTTAAGTGTAATAAGTACTGTATGTTGAATATATGAGAGTAGAATCGGTGATATATAGGAGAAGGTTTTAGTTGTAGTCGTTGATGTCTTTGATGTGACTACTCAGTTAAATGTGCGTTTCACTGTGTCTTCTTCTTTGTGTCTGGATCTACGAAATATTTTTTGAAGAAGAGATAAAGAAAGAGAACTTGAGAGGTTTAGAGTCTGAGCCAAGAGAATTTGTCTGACGTAGTCGGGGAAAGTACTAGATGGGTTATCTCTGAATAGAATTGGCAAAATCATGCATACTTATAATTTTCTATATGTCAAAAGAGGATAACTTTCAATTGTATATTTCTTTTCTTTGATTGGTTAATATATACATATTATTTCTTTTAAATTGTTTATCACTCAGAAGATATGCGTTGATCTCCATGCGCAGAAACTCAAATATGTCATTCTGTTTTAAGTCGTTGAAGAGATAAGTTCATGTTCATCACAATAGCTTCCCGCCTTAATTAATCTTCAGGCTATAGTGCATGCACTTGGAGTAGCGATTATGTATATGAAACCGTCAGATTAAGGCAAATGGCGGAAGGTAGAAATCCGGTCTTAATACTTCTTTTTAAAATTATGTGCGATGTGGTGCAGTGGATATCGGATTGGAACGAGAAATCGAAGAGCCGAGTTCGAATTTCAGTTGTATTCCTTGCATTCACTTACGCGCAAATACCACTGGGAAAGGTATTAATCCGTCTCTTCCCTCCAGTTATAGGTTAAATAATAGGATAGATTGCGAGATAATTTTCTGCTCAGTCAGTCATGTCTCTTTCGAGACATGATCGCCCAAGCGTGTATCACATATGGCACTTAACAGACTGACTGACTAATTTAATGCATTTATATATTTTATTTACTAGTTTTCTATATTTTGTATTTTACATAATGTTTACAAGAGTTACTTTATGGGTTTTTCTCGTAAATTATAATTTTGTTGTAAGTAGCGTCGTAAACATTTTTTTGGTGTCTACATTTGGAAGTGAGATCTGATTAGAGCAAGATAAACACTTTTAGAAAAGATAAGAACTCGTATGAAAATACAAATGCTAAGCAACATTTCTATTATATACTTTCATGAGTTTGTGTGTTGAAAGATTGTAGGCTGTAAAATATATTTGAGAAGACTGAAGAACTCATCTGCCGAATAGTAATGAGAATAATAACAATATAAACAAGAATTTTAATTTGGGAATTCACAGAAATTTAGACGTCATCTTTGACATTTTTCCGATCTCAGTCCTAATAATCTAATGCAAAATCTCTTTCCAAAATCTTCTCTTTGATTTCATTGTTTTATCATTTATTTCTCGTTCTTTGTCGGTGTCTTTTTGTTTCCTTGTTTCCTCCTTTTTTTTTTCATTAACTTATTTCCTTTTACCGATCAACACTTTCCTTCCTTTTTTCTTTCTTTTTCAGTTGTTTTTTTTTATTCCTTTCTCTTTTACCGTTGAATTAATTTTTTTCTCTTTATGTTTAATTTTAAAGTATTGTTGTCATTGCATGTTTGATATTTTTTTGTATTCCGACCTTTTCTAACACAGTTAATTTCATTTTATATGCCGTTTCTTTTTTCCACTCGATTTCGTATTCCTGTCTCATTTCCGTCTAATTCTCGGTTAAATATCTCGACAAAAACTCAAATACTTTGCGGAAAATTCTCTAGTGATCAAAAACAGAAGACTATTGATCGTACAGGGATTATTTGATTCTCTGTTTCGGTGTTTTATCGGGAAATGCCAGATAAAAGATAGTATTGCACAATCAAATGATAAGAACAGAGAAGACAGTATGAATACATATTTTTCGATGTGAAGATTAAAAATAAAGAAAGAAGCAAGTGACTTTTAAAATATGTGCAAACGAATTATACTAAGATTGAAAGGGGCGTAAGACAAGGATGCGTCTTTTCACCGGATCTATTCAACTTATACAGCGACTCTATTCTGAGAACCCTAGAAGTTATGCCAGGATTCGTCATCGGAGGTCACAATTTAAACAATATAAGGTACACAGATGATACAGTGCTGATAGCAGACACAGAAAGAAAACTACAAGACCTTCTACAGAAGATAGCTGAAGGGAGTGACAAGAAAGGACTACAAATAAACTGCAAGAAAACCGAATGCATGGTCATCAGCAAAAAGAGCAGCCCAAAATGCCAATTACAGGTGAAGGATTTTAAAATCAAACGGGTACAAAAAATTAAATACCTAGGAAGTGTTCCAACAGAAGACGGAAAGTGTGACACTGAGATCCGATGGCAAATTGGCATGGCGAAAGAAGCATTCCAGAAGTTGAGTAAAGTATTAAGAAACAGGACAATTTCAGTAGAAACAAAGAGGAAAGGACTGGATTGCTATGCGATGTCGGTTCTTCAATATGGCAGTGAATGTTGGAAAATATCTTCGAAGATGAAGGAAACATTGAAGCAGCTGAAATGTTGTTCTACAGAATGATGATGCGGATATCATGGACCTAGCATGTGAGCAATGACGAGGTTTTAGAAAGGATGGAGCCGAATAGGAAATTAATATTGAGCATCAGGAAGAGACAACTAAAGGAAGGAGGTCTTGAAGAACCTGATTCTAACAGGCCAGATAGAGGGAAAAGAAACAGGGGAAAGCAGCTGATAACATATTTGAAGGACCTGATCAGGTGGATGACGGAACTAGGGTTGCATGGTGCAACAGAAGAAAGCGTGCTAAGAGCCACTAGAGACAGGGAAATGCGGAAAGGCATAATCGCTTACGTCCTGAAAGGACATGGCACATAAAAGAAGTAATTAATGATAAATTAAGTTAATTAAAACATGTTAACGCCAGAACAATCATATGAGTATGATCTTTTGCATTTTGCTATATATCTACTAGTAAAATAAAAGCTATTTTGTGGGCTATATTGTAAGGATAAGAAATTAAGAACTAAAAGCATTGTGGAAAAACCCAACTAAGAAAAATTCACAAGTCAGTACGTAAAGCAAATTCTGAATACTGACTGGATTAAAAACAGAGAATTCATAATGACGTATTTTATTACCTAGATGTGAAAAGCTTCGCTGGAGCCGATATCATGAGAAGTTTAACTATTTCAAACACGAGGCTAACCTGTCAACACTCAGTCCGATATGAGAGCGGTTAACTGAGGAACTCGTGGCAATGTAACGAAAGAAAATTCAAGAAGCCAATTCGGACGCAGGTCACAGTTTCATTCGACCTCTTCTTCTAATTTCCTTACAGTGTATGGAATTACGTCACTAATTGGCTGTCACGCAATCCACGTGACAGCTGTTTAGTGAGGTCATCCCATACAGCGACACAAAAGCGGGAGTCAAAATTCCGTTGTGTTCTCAGCAGCCAAAGTGACAGACTTCTTTCTTTAGCCCCCCGACCCCCGGTCTTGAAAGAAGTTATACCTACCTCCTAAGCAGCTTATAATTCCATAGTGCTGTTTCTTTTGGGGAATATATATTTCCCAGATATAGAAAGAAACTCTAGTTTGCATTTCTCAATTTGGAAAAATCCAAGGCACACTGTTTCACGTTCGTGGAATATGTTCTCCCTTAGGACATTGATGAATCCGGATTTCTAACTATGGCTTCTCCAGACACCGAAGTTACTCCATATTATAAGACCCTTCCTTTTTGTTTCTCCTCATACTCTGCTTTACTGAGTAAACATATATGCTATATTATTCTCCTCGTTGGACACGTATATATATGTACAAATTGTTGTGTATATATTGTAGTAGTAAAAAGCATGTTTGTCATTCTTTTTTCTTTCAGTCATTCCGTTCCGTCCGTGAACTACGGTGTTATACTATCACGAATATAATAATGCCCATAACGAGGGAAATACAAATAGGACAATAAGACCATAGCTACCATAGCTCTTTAGGTTTACAATGTTTAAGGATTACGAAATAAAAAAACGTTCTCTTAAATAATAAAAAAATTATTGGAAAGATATAGTATTTCTGGAATAAGATATATTTGGTAGGGTTATTTGACAGTCACAAATTTAAAAATAAACAGAAAAGATACAAAGTGTGGCGGTGTCTTTTCATTTTCATTTTCATTTTTTTTTGAACGAGAGAATTCCAGGTAAAAACATTTTTTTCTTCCAAATACTTCAGTGTAGAATTTTGGCTTGGTAACAAAAGGTTGAGAAAACGCTTGTATGAGAGTGTAGCGTCTGACGAAGCTATATAAGGACTTGACTAGAATCTGTGGGTTAATGTTTTGATTTCGTAGCCTATAACAGAGTTAGATAAAAAAAAGCCTAGTACAAACTATTTTCTTCACAATTTCCATGTATCCGACAGTAAATTATTTATAACTGATGTATACATTAATGTACATCTTTGTGCAAATTAATTGAAACAACTGCTTTACTTTCCTTTCTTTTAGTATACGGCTTGTTTTAGATCCACTTGACTTTCAGGGTGTAATCGATTTCTTCTCTTTTCTTCAGATTAGGTCATATGCGGTGGTATACTGTAATGTGAATCTATTTTTGTGGTGTATGATGAAATTTGTTTGGCCTTGAAAAATAAATTGAAATTGGCCTTGAAATACACTATTGTCCTACGGCCATTGTCTGTAATGACTGCTACTTCAAGGAAGCGTACGAAAGTTGAAACGCTGCACGAACACACTGGCAAGTTTTACAAAGAGAACGCGGATATTGTTGGTAACAGCCTTTCAACTGTCAGTTGTGTGCACGAAGACAAAGAAGCAAACTGGATCCATCGGTCTAAAATGTAAAGAAAAATGCGGCCAGAAGAGAAAAAACAATGTTAAGAAGACGACGTATACGTGATCAGGGAAAGTGTGAAAGATCCTAGGAAGGCATTATTCGTTTTGTTTCAGTTAATTTGAACAAGGGTGTATTTGAATTGTTTAGTATTAATTCAACTTCCTGAATGTTTACGATGGATTCTGATAATGGGTCACCATCCTTTTTATTCCAATTTCAGATCTTAGTTTTTGTTAAAAAATTTGTTTTTAAGCCGTGATTGAATATTAAACTCTGAATAATTATGTAATCCATGATATAACCACCATCATTAGTACACAGGCTTCGAGAGGGAAAACAGTAACGCTTTTTGATCTATCTATCTATCTATCTATTTATCTATCTATCTATCTATCTATCTATCTATCTATGTACGTGTGCGCGTGAAAATAAATGTCTGGATGGAAATCTGTATAGAGGTGTTTGCTCCGAAAACGTACTTTTTCTGCCTGATAACTTTTTCTTCATATGCATAAAAGATAGGGTCGGGTGATTTGTTGTCTTATTGCTTTTTAACCCGCTGCAAGTTATTTAAAAATAGAAAGTATTTTTATATGGTAATCATCATTTTTGAAGATAATAATGGTTTACTTCTTATTAATTAACCAAAATAAATGGATGGTCAAAGAGTTCATGGCTTCCTAAAAAGTATTTCTGCGTAAGTAAATGCACACCTAAGATTACAGATGCTGTTACTCCAAAGTGGTCACATATATAGTTACTGACCAGGCTAGACGTTGCTTAACTTTGCTTATCATGGCGGGGACCTGTGCTTCAGCGTGATGTGGCCGTAAGCCTTGTATGTATGAAAAATTAGTTCCGTGATGGAATGAAAACAAACACTGTTTACAGTTTAATTCCTAGACGTCAAGACAATATATAAAAAAATTAGAGTTTGACTTATGAATTACGTCAAATTTAAAACGTAGCAAATATCATTCCCTTTTTTTGTCATTTTTTAAAAATTATTTTTAACCATGTCATCTATTATTAAGACTGTTAAGGGCTAAACGTGATACACGCTTCTCTCTTTCGATCCATGACTGAAAATATCATGTCACTTTCATTCCATAACTGACTAGGTAGTTTTTTCCGCAGTCGTGTGCCATTTCTTTCTCTTGTAGACTGGTTGCCAATCAATGCTACAGAACCCAATCTGCCCTGCCATTTAACCTATAGCTAAAAAGAGAAAAGAGATGGATTAGTATTTTTCTCAAGGGTATTTGCATGCAAGTGAATGCAACTGGTATTCAAACTCGGCTCTCATTATTCTCATTACGAGTCGATATCCAACACACCGCATCATTATATTATTAGTGTTCTGAAAAAATATAAATTGCATTTATTTCGGAATCTTTCTCTTCAGAATTTACGTTCAATATCATAAAAATACCTCTCTTCTCTATAAAAAATCTCGACCCTCCTTCCCAAACTTTTAAACAGATGTTCAAACACCAACAATTTCTTTTGGAAAATTCAGTCAGTCAGTTAAGTGCCATACGTGATACACGCTTGGGTGATCATGTCTCGAAAGACTGGCTGAATAGATTCTCGCGCGGTAGGTTGCTATTACTTTCTGCGGTAGACTGGTTTCCAATCAATGCTACAGAACCCAATCTGCCCTGCTATTTAACTCGTAGCTAAGAGAAGAGATGGATTAATCCTTTTCTCAAGGGTATTTGCATGCAAGTGAATGCAACTGGAATTCGAACTCGGCTCTGCAGAATTCTCATTACGAGTCGATACACACCGCATCATCATATTATTAGTGTTCTGAAAAAATATAAATTGCATTTATTTCGGAATCTTTCTCTTCAGAATTTACGTTCAGTATCATAAAAATAACTCTCTTCTCTATAAAAAATCTCGACCCTCCTTCCCAAAATTTGAACAGATGTTCAAACACAAACGATTTCTTTTGGAAAGTTCAGTCAGTCAGTTAAGTGCCATACGTGATACACGCTTGGGCGATCATGTCTCGAAAGAGATAAAACTGACTGGGCAGAAGATTATCACGCAGTAGGTTACTATTGCTTTCTGCGGTGGATTAGTTGCCAGCCAAGGCTATAGAACCCAATCTGTCCTGCCATTTAACTCATAGCTGGAGGGAGAAGAAATAGATTATATTACATTATTATATTAAATATAATTAGTGGGGGATCAGTTTATTACTTCATAACAACATAAAACCGATCCCCCACCTTATGCCGAGTAGAAGCTTTATTTGTGTTTCCAACTATTATATTCATTCAGTCAGTTAAGGGACATACATGATACACGCTTAGACGATCATGTCTGAACTGAATAGATTCTCGCGCAGTAGATTGCCATTACTTTCTGCGGTAGACTCATTGCCAATCAAGGCTATACAACCCAATCTATCCTGCTATTTAACCCATAGCGACGATTCATACCTTTCCCGCGTAAGTGAATGTAACAAATTCAACTATACCACAACACACATTGGAAAACTACCTTGTCTGATTGAGAACATTTAAGCAACTCCTCATATATAATTATTATAAACTACGCGTGGGTTTAAGATTTTTGAAAACTTCAGATTTGCATATAATAAAATTTATTAAAAGCCTTGAAATTTATTTAGCTTTAACTTTATTTTTGTCTATTATATTGGCTTTTGCATTCTCCGGTGCAAAAGATTTTTAAAGAATTAAACTTTAATTTCTCTGATTTCATATTACTTAAATAAAGATTGCAGTAATCAAAATATTTGGTCGTTGGTACGAGAGACAGCACTAAATGGAAAGACTGGATTCAGCCCAAGAGAAAGAAATGGTGCCAAATGTACTGATTGGACCATACAGCCTATAGCATAGGTAATTCGATATGATAAATGTAATGTTTCTATCTGTTGCACTGTCAGTAACGATTGTATTCGACCAATGCAATAAATTCACACTTTATTTTCTTTAAAAATTAGCATTGAACTATCACTTTAACAGAAGATGTAATTGTGTCCTCCGACAAAATGACCTTTGAAATTCTACAATTAGAAGTCAGAGGTGATATTTCTTTCAGTAAGATAATGGGAATTGTCACATTGCTCTTTGAAATTTTTCGAGATGAAAATACCTTTACCTAATCGATATTTAAAAGTTGCCAAGATAATTAGATATTGAATTCAATAGATTTCTATTTATGGGGAACATAAGCTGTACCTTTCTTCGACAGAAGTTGGCTCTTTACATGATCTAGAAACCAGGATGAATGTAATTGAAGCTAAGACTAAAAATGAAAAATAAAACGTATTGGCGGAAAACCAAAATATTTCATAGTTCATATAAATAATGATCGAAGGCATGTAGATGTTTAATAATGCCAAATCGTTTTTTAAACTATCCAGATTATTGTCGTCATCGGTTAAGTTTTTGATAATACAAGATGTCGGCCGTTGTAACTTCTGAATATCCTCACGTGTATATTGATCCAGATAAACTAGGTATACACCTATTAATGTCCGGAGAGCACAACGACCCAGACGTTGTTAGAACAACAACAAAAACGAGGAAAATAGTCCGAGTTTAAATGCGAGAGTCATTCAATAGATGAATATTTCGGTATAAGGACATCTACGAGGGTCATTCAGTAAATAAGGTGAATCTTTTGGTATAATGATTTCTTATACAGAAAGAAGCTTACTTTTTCTTTATTTTTTCAATGTAGTCTCCCAGCAGTGTCATACGTTTTTCTCACTCGTGCACAATCTTCCATATTCCCTAAGCGTAAAAAACTTTGGACTGATGTCTCAGCCAATCGCTCACAGCACTTTTGACTTCATCGTGACTTTCAAACTTCGTGCCTCTTGTGAACGCTTTCAAGGGACCAAATAGATGAAAGTCTGAAGGGGCAAGGTTGAGGCTGTAAGGGGGATAAGGAAGAGACACTGCTGTGACAACTCGACCATCTTCTGTTTGTGCTCTGTAGTAAGCAGTTTTGGCACCCACCGACAGCTGACCTTCTAGTAGACAAGGACAATTTTGTGTGCTGTCCCAACAGATAGGCTCAAAGTTCTTGCAATGTCATCCACTGTCACCCTTCTGTCAGACTGAATGAGGTCATTGGCTGATTCGATCACCTCAGGAGACCTCATTTCTACAGGCCCCTCAGGCCTGTCTTCATCCTAAACACCGCTCCCTCCTTTTTTAAATAATTTAGCCCACTTGTAGACATTTTTTGGCTGAGACTTGTGACACCATACACAGTTGACATTCACCTATGAATTTCAACTGGTTTGCACCCTTCAGCAACCAAAAACTTGATAACTGGCCTCTGTTCAATCCTGGAGCCTGCTTCTTGGTCAGCCATCTTTGTTAATCTCCAAAACTCTCAAAGTTTTTCTTCAATCTGTAAAAAAAATAAATCCCTTTGAAAAAGAAGTAAAGGAAAAAAATTTAAAAAAGCTTCTATCTGTATTAGAAGTCCTTATACCGAAAAATTCACCTTATTAATCGAACGACACTCGTAGTTTACATAATGATAACTCCTCATCACAAAACTTATGATAATCTGGAAAATATTTTTTAAAGAGACTTTATTTATAAAAAATACTATTATCATGTATAGAGCTGAAGGCAACCAAATTTAGAATTATAACAACTCCATCTATCTATAGATATCCAAATTATAATAACTCTATCTATCTGAAGATATTTAAATTTAGAATTATAATAACGTTATCTATCTATCTATCTATCTATCTATCTATCTATCTATCTATCTATGGATGGCGGAGCGGGGCTTAGAAGCGATACAAAGATAAAAATATTGAGAGCTGCAAGAGACAGAGCCAAGTGGAAATCCATGATTGCCTACGTCCTTAAAGAACACGGCACATGAAGAAGATAATCTTTTAAGTAGAATTAAAAAGTTCGAGGGAAGAAATGAATCTTTTTAAGCAAGTGATGAGTGAGAGAAATTAATTTTCAAAGCTGATTGTCCGACTGGGTTGCTAACCGCCATCATATTGTTACGTTACTATGAAATCTTAAACACTATCAAATTAAAAAGAAAATAGAAAATTTGGAAAATTGCATGTTTAAAATGGCAGTTTTTTAAACTAATTTTGGCAGCCTAAGATATTAACCAATTTTGATATTTTAGATTTGTTACTTCTAAATAAAGATACAACTTATTATTACTATTAAGATTATGATTTCAGAATTTTGATTTTTTCACTCAACCCTTATATATATATATATAACTCATTCATCGAGTTTTATTTCACTCCAACATAATGCAGAAAGAACTGGATGGCATTTCTGTTGAGGTCAAATAAAACTCGATCAATTGCTTAATTATTTCAATTGCTCCTACAATTTCTGTTTGTATATCTTTGCTTGAACCAGCTGATAAATCACTGGAGTGAGAGGCATAGTGAGAGTAGTCGTGGCTCTATGTCTAAAGGAACTTGGATGAGTTCCACCACGGAATATGTAAATGAGCGTCGCTTAATCGAGGTTAATTCGTTACCTCTGTTTTAAATATCTTTTTATGAGCACCTTGATATTTAAAACAGTAAGACTTATAACTATCATTTTGTGCATTCAAGAAACTAAGTTGTTATCTCCAGCATAGTTCGAAGTTGCGTCCTCCTTTGCAGGAGAATCTACTATCTTATGTGGGGGTTAACAGTTAAGGCAGTGAGGAAATATTGTTTATTAAGTCTTCCGAATACTAAGGTCTGTAGATTAAATTCAAAATGCTTAAAAAGACAAAACAAACAGGACGACTATTAAAAATATAGACGCACAAAAATAATGATCGGAGTAGCAGAAAATAAAAAATCTATTGACTACATAGCAATTAAATTTTTATGTTTCCGTTATGAAAAAAAATAGTGCATGTAAGCTTTCGAGTAGATCAGAACCAAATCATCTGTATTATTTAAGAAATAAATTGAACCTTTTTTTCGTTTTGACGCTCTCTATGACTGAACTGTTTAAAGCATTCTCGATCAGACAGAGGAAAACTGAGGTTCAAACTCAGCCGGAGAACGCTTTACACGAAATCGATTACCGCCATGTTATTGACAATGTTTATAAAAATGGCGTCGATTTAATCAATTTGGAGTATATAGTCGAGTTTGTTTTACTTCTAGTAGCCGTTCAGTAGGTAAATTGTTTCATATTTTCGGACGAGTATATGTACGGTTCGCCTCTAAAGTGGCTCTGACTATCGCCAATCAGAAGCATTTGCAAGGTTTTGTACCGGGCCCAAACGTTATAAATTTTTCCAGTGTCTGAAAGCGCTTATCGAGGGTGGACTAGAAACTGATCATCTCTGGTTGGGTCGGCGCGGTGAGGTGGGTATGATGTTGAGAGACCCGAAACCCCCTAGTGATCCTCGCGATGACATTACTGACGACACCCTCTAGCGTCCCCACTACAGTGCGTATGTTTGAAATCATATATATATATATATATATATATATATATATATATATATATATATATATAAGGTCGCCGATAATGCGAATTCCTTTCGTCGAAATGGCCATGAGATCTCGGTAAGTTTGATATATATATATATATGTATTCGTTAACTTCATCAATTTCTTAACTAACTTTTAAATCGAATTTTCAAAAATATAAAAATTAAAAAATTCTTGAAGATTTTATTTCAGTTTTGATTGAAAGCTAAATGATTAACTATGATTCTTGTGTATTTGCAAACCGAAATTATATTGATTGGAATGTACAAATTTTCAACTTTTTTTTAATCTATCAATTTTTGGGCCATTTATGAGGAATCAGCACATTTGCAGACAAATGTTAATTTTAGGCTTTAAAACCTTTGCAAAATTAAATATACATCTGTGATATTATTTTTTAAAATATAGCAAATTTAATGTTTATTTAATCTGATTTAAACAAGTATTACTTATTTATAGCATGCCATTTAGAATAAAGCTATTTCTTACACAGAGTTGAACAATGTAACCTTTACATCGCATTTGAAATGAGAGATGATCTAATTGTACGGCGATCACAAGTGACATAATTGTACAATTTTTTCCTGTATTTGAAAGAAACCGTGGAATGCATGATTTTTAAATGTACACATAAAACATGACCATACAAGAAACTTCAAATACACACAGACACACACACAAAAGGCAAAAATTATTTTAAAAATACGAAGACACGACGATTAGTATTAAAGTTTTAATTTTCAATTACTAAATATAATCTTCACTTAATAAGTTTATAAACTAACCACAACAAATCTGTGGAGTATTTTTTAAATATTTTGAAACCTTATAAATTATCATAAGTAAAAAAATGAAAACAATTTTTTTGAAAATTCATTATGAATCGAAAACTCTTTTTTCTTCGGAATATAGCGTTCTTAATATATATTATTTATTAAAGCAATTAAAAGCTCATGAAATTAAATTATTTCATAGTTTTATTGCATTCTTAATTTACAATATGGTGCAGATTTTCGGAAATAAAGGCAAAGTGTTTTTAAAAAGTAATAGATGATTTACATTCTTCAAAGAGGTCTGCGTTTAACAAATAAAGCCAATTTTCTTAAAATTTCATGAATTTACGTGGAGTTGGGTAACAGATGTAAAAATATTTTTATTACAATTTTTAAAAATAATAATTTAAAAATAATTTAATTCATTTTTCAATAAGTCCCGAAAGTTTAATTAAAATCCGAGAATTATTTGATTTTTGCAAGATTTTTCAAATTAATGTGTTTGTCACCGGAAAAGAAACCTCAGTTATGCAATATTATGTTTTCCTTTCTAAACTCTCGTAAGAAGAATTTTTACCAAAATTTTGAACGGGTGAGAAGGGATTTAAAAACTTAAAAAAAAACAATTAAAAATTTTTTAATCTTTCCTCTTAATAATAACATAAACATTTTGATGGAAAATATTTCTTTTATTAAGTATGGGGCTTTTTTTTTATTCTAACCCTGCTATTTTTTCAGCGATTTAGTGGCGATAGTATATATATATATATATATATATATATATATATATATATCAGAAAAGGTGATAGGTGATGTAATGTTTTTTAGTGAGAGTTTATAGTTGGTAGTAAATACTGTTATACATTCAAAGTATTTTCTTCTTAAAGTATAATGTTCTTTTTTAAATTATGCTGGCATTAGTGAAATGAAAGTTATGTCCCACGCCATTTTGATGTAAAACGATAGAATTAGAAAGTATGTCTAAACATAGAATGTTATGTTTGTAGTTGCTTGTTTTAGATCTCGTGTTGTCTCACGTACGCATTTTTGTACTGTAAAAACTTTATCCGATATTCCAGCATTTAAAATGATGTTTGATACAATTTTATCCTGATTATATCCCCAATTGTCTTGGAGATGTTGGTAACGATCTTCGTTTTATGAATGGCTAATTTGTTTGCTGGATGTGCGTTGTGATGTAGTGGATATCGACTGGGAAAGATAAATCGGGGTACCGAGTTCGAATTCCAGTTGAATTCCTCGCATTCACCTACGCACAAATACTCTTGGGAAAGGTATTAATCCGTCTCTTCCCCCCAGTTATGGGTAAATAATAGGACAGGTTGGGTTCTATAGTCTTGGCTGGAAACCAGTCTACCGCAGAAAGCAATGGCAACCTACTGCGGAATAATCTTCTGCTCAGTCAGTCATGTCTGTCTCGAGACATGATCGCCCAAAGCGTGTTACACGTATAGCACTTAACTGACTGAATTTGTTTGCTAGTTTAATTGAAAGGTCGGTGGAAGGAAGTCTTAAGAAATGTTTGTTGGAAATATCAGTTTTGTGGATTTTGTAAGCTCGTTTTTTAGCATTGAAGACGAAATGGTTCGGGTAGTGGAGAAATTTGACTGTTTTCTCAATATATTTCTGTTTTTTAGTTCGACTTACCTAAATGCATAAAAATATTCTTTTAATTTACTTTATTATATTAACCTAATAAACATAATAATGAAAATCTAAAAGGTTAGAACTTCCATCGAATTCACACATTAATTTGAAGCAAACCAACTTTCTACTTTTACTCAACATTTTATGAATACGCAACGATGATAAATCAGATTTTAATATTTACAAAAAACTCACAAACAAAATGACCTCATAAATTTCTATTCTTACCACAAGCATAGAATAAAATCTGGGCCGATTATAGAATTTTACGTTAGATCCCTTCCAATATGTAGCCCTGAATAACTAAATGAAGAGAAGTATATTGAGAAAACATTAAAACTAAACTGTCATTTGACACAAAAGCCGACGAGATCGGGTCTTTCTCATCGTCCTGTATTTCAAAAGTGAACGTAACAGATTTAACTGGAATTTGAACACGACGTCCATATAACTCAAAAACATTGTCAGATAAGCTATCGTGAAATTTGCTATGGTTTATCAATGCACTTTTCTGGAAACTATCTCATGAACATATCAGGATTGAACACCCCTTCAAAGACATACATTGACTAACTCTCTCGTGATATGGGATGCAATATGGAAGAATTACCAGCTGTCATGGATGTCTGGAATTATAACGATGCTGAAGTAAATCGGTACGTCTGCGTGCTTTAACTTTGCTCTTTCTAAAACTTTTTGCATTGTATCTATTTTTGTGTCAAGTGGCGAGAATCTTTTTTTAAACATTCGAGTCAGCAGCCGTTATGCACTGAATTCCCCAAATTTTAGATATTCATAAAGGGCAAATGTCAAACTTTCTTCTGCGTTTTTAGACGAGGGATCACTTGTGTTTATATTTTTTGGTAATTTTTTTTAGAAAGAAACAAAACTATTATAAAGAACCTGTCAGGTAAAAATATCAAAATTTGACTTTCTGTCATCCACTGCCTTCAATAACAATGTTTATCCAGACATTTCTTGAGAAACACAGTTGCGTGTGTTTCTTTATGGTTTCTCTTAGATTTAATGTATGTGCATATGTTTCTGTAAATGTGTGTGTGTGTGTGTGTGTGTGAAGTCAGAAAAAAGTCGTTAATAGAGAAAGATATACTGATAAATACTAGGCAGATGGATAAAGATAGAAAAGCAAAGACGAAAAAAAAGAAAAACTGAAAAATTGCAAGTGAAGCGCTTGTGTATATTTGCGTAGAGAGACGAAAAAATATCAGCTAAAATAAAAAAAGTTCAGGAAATTTAGCAAAATAATAATGTATATGCAGATTTGTTTTCATTTCTCTAACGACAGTACAATAAAAATATATACTTGGCTGGAATAATTATTCGTCGCGTTTTTCAAAAAATGGTATTGAATACATGATTTTGTTTCACACGTGACACACACATAAACACTCTATGGGTGCGTAGAACGTTTGCTTACTGACCATGAAACCCGGGTTCGATTTGCCAGAAAAGTGACTTCTTGATGTTATCTGATTGGAAGAGGAACTCCCAAGCTGCGGCACCTTTGAAAAGTGCCTGGAAACCACCCTACGGGTTGACCCAAGCGTTGTAAGGGAATTTGCAAAGAAGGCTCTCTTTGAGGAGCTGTCGATGGTTGTGCAAAGTCGAAGTCACCGAGGATTTGAGTGAGCTGGCCTTGTTCAGACTGTTGTTAAGACCGGATAATGCGTTTTTTCCCAGCAACTGTAACTAATGTCCACTCAGAATAGTTACAATAAAAATCACAGGCTGGCTCTGTGGGTGTTGAGCAAATATAAGTGTGCCTGAGCAGACATCTGCAAAAGGGATTAGCTAGCGGTCCCGGTAGAAGGGTATCTTTGAATACTAGTGGCCAGCTCTTATTATTATATATATATACTAACAGGTAACACTTCAACGCATCTTGATATTCCATTCGTGTATCTAATGGGAATTTTAGCTAATTAGACAATTAAATAGTGGTAAAGTAGATTAATGGATTGCGGCTCGAACTGGTAAATTGGAGAGTCGATTTCGATTTCCAGAGGAGTTCATGACATTCCCTTGCATGCTAATGACAGTTATGAATGTTCTTCACCAAGCTATAGGTAGATAGTAGGACAGACTGGGTTCTGTAGCTCCGGGTGGAAACCAGTCTAGGTGAAGTAAAACTTTGAATTCAAATCTGTACGTAGATCTGTTGAAGATCTTACTAAAGACAGGATAGTTCGAATTGTCTCGATAATTAAGTTAATGGATATGCATTGTGGTGCAGTGGATATCGGCTCGAAACGAGAAATCGGAGAGCCAAGTTCGAATTCTAGTTGAATTCATTGCATTCACTTAGGCACAAATACCCTTGGAAAAGGTATGAATCCATATCTTCTACCTTCAGATATAGGATAAATAGGAGAACAGATTGGGTTCATTTGCCTTGGTTGGCAACCAGTCTAACGCAGAAAGTAATAACAATTTTCTGCGAGAAAATATTTTGTCCAGTCCGTCATTTCGCTTTAGAGACATGATCGCTCAAGCGTATGTTACGTATGGCACTTAACTGACTGACCGAATTAAATTTTAAATTGAAAATGAGGCACATTTTTCAACATTCGATGCTCTTTTATTTTTGGAAAACAGCTGTACAGATAGCAAAAAAGATGTTCGCCGTTTTAGGACGATGGTCCTAAAGCGGAAATTAATGAGATTGGGTGTTTCACGAGTTTAATGAATGAAAATTTAAATCAGGATATGTTTTCATGAATTAATAATGACAAAAGAACAAAAAAATAACAAAACAATAACAAATCAAAACAATAACAAAAAAGACAATGAATAAATGCAACCCAGGTCAATCAACATGGGACATCGGTGAAAGAGATGCTTGACATATCTTATATAATCTATCTATCTATCTATCTATCTATCTATCTATCTATCTATCTATCTATGTGTGTGTGTGTGTGTGTGCGTGTGTGCCGCATTTGAAAATTGTTCTATATGCGAATCGATATGGTATTTTGTTTTGACAGAAAAAAAATAAACGGAGCACATATCCATATGCAATTTTTTCCCAAATGCAAACCCCCTTCAAAAAAAAAAAAAAAAAAATACAGCCCATTTTAAAAAAGCTCAGTCATGGACGATGAAAAGTAATTTGTTTACAACATTAAAGCAGTAGTGTTGAAAAAGAAAATATTAAGAGTAAATGGAAGTCCATGATCGCTCACATTCCGAAGAGACACGGCAAATGAAAAAGAAAAAATTAAGATCTACAAGGGACAGGGGCAAACGGAAGTCCATGGTCATTACAACCTGAAGCGAGACGGTACATGAAAAAGAAAATATTGAGCAAATGGAAGTTCATGATTGTCTACGTTCTGAAGGGAAACGGCACATGAAAAGAAAATATTAAGAGCGACAAGGTGGGGGGAAACCGAATCCATGATTGCCTACTTTCTGAAGGGAAACGGCACATGAAAAGAAAATATTAAGAGCGACAAGGGGGGGGGGGGCAAACGGAATCCATGATTGCCTACTTTCTGAAGGGAAACGGCACATGAAAAGAAAATATTAAGAGCGACAAGGTGGGGAGTGGGCAAACGGAATCCATGATTGCCTACGTTCTGAAGGGAAACGGCACATGAAAAGAAAATATTAAGAGCGACAAGGGGGGGGGGGCAAACCGAATCCATGATTGCCTACTTTCTGAAGAGAAACGGCACATGAAAAGAAAATATTAAGAGCGACAAGGGGGGGGGGCAAACGGAATCCATGATTGCCTACGTCCTGAAGGGAAACGGCACATGAAAAGAAAATATTAAGAGCGACAAGGGGGGGGGGCAAACCGAATCCATGATTGCCTACTTTCTGAAGGGAAATGGCACATGAAAAGAAAATATTAAGAGCGAAAAGGGGGGGGGGGCAAACGGAATCCATGATTGCCTACTTTCTGAAGGGAAACGGCACATGAAAAGAAAATATTAAGAGCGACAAGGTGGGGAGTGGGCAAACGGAATCCATGATTGCCTACGTTCTGAAGGGAAACGGCACATGAAAAGAAAATATTAAGAGCGACAAGGGGGGGGGGCAAACGGAATCCATGATTGCCTACTTTCTGAAGGGAAACGGCACATGAAAAGAAAATATTAAGAGCGACAAGGTGGGGAGTGGGCAAACGGAATCCATGATTGCCTACATTTTGAAGGGAAACGGCACATGAAAAGAAAATATTAAGAGCGACAAGGGGGGGGGGCAAACGGAATCCATGATTGCCTACTTTCTGAAGGGAAACGGCACATGAAAAGAAAATATTAAGAGCGACAAGGGGGGGGGGGGCAAACGGAATCCATGATTGCCTACGTTCTGAAGGGAAACGGCACATGAAAAGAAAATATTAAGAGCGACAAGGGGGGGGGGCAAACCGAATCCATGATTGCCTACTTTCTGAAGGGAAACGGCACATGAAAAGAAAATATTAAGAGCGACAAAGGGGGGGGGGCAAACCGAATCCATGATTGCCTACGTTCTGAAGGGAAACGGCACATGAAAAGAAAATATTAAGAGCGACAAGGGGGGGGGGCAAACGGAATCCATGATTGCCTACTTTCTGAAGGGAAACGGCACATGAAAAGAAAATATTAAGAGCGACAAGGGGTGGGGGGCAAACGGAATCCCTGATTGCCTACTTTCTGAAGGGAAATGGCACATGAAAAGAAAATATTAAAAGAGCGGCAAGGGGGAATGACAGAATCATGATTGCCTACTTTCTGAAAACGGCTTTTTATGAAAAATATTAAGAGCGACAAGGGGCAAACGGAATCCATGATTGCCTACATTTCTGAAGAAACACATGAAAAGAAAATATTAAGAGCACGACAAGGGGGGAGCAAACGGAATCCATGATTGCCTACGTTCTGAAAGGGAAACGGCACATGAAAATATTAAGAGCGACAAGGGGAGGCAAACCGAATCCATGATTGCCTACTTTCTGAAAAGCAGCACATGAAAAATATTAAGAGGGACAAGGGGGGGGGGGCAAACCGAATCCGCAGTTGCCTACTTTCTGAAGGAAACAGCATAAGAAAAGAAAATATTAAGAGCGACAAAGGTGGGGGAGTGGGCAAACGGAATCCATGATTGCCTACGTTCTGAGGAAACAGCACATGAAAGAAAATATTAAGAGCGACAAGGGGGGGGGGGCAAACCGAATCCATGATTGCCTACTGCAAAGGAAAACGGCACATGAAAAAGAAAATATTAAGAGCGACAGGTGGGGGGGGCCAAACGGAATCCCTGATTGCCTACTTTCTGAAAGGGAAACGGCACATGAAAAGAAAATATTAAGAGCGACAAGGTTGGGAGGGTGAAGCGGAATCCATGATTGCCTACTTTCTGAAGAGCAGCACGCGAAGAAAATATTAAGAGCGATAAGGTGGGAGGGTGCAAACGGAATCCATGACCTTTTCCTACTGAAGGAAACGGCACGAAAAATATTAAGAGCGACAAGGTTGGGAGGGTGCAAACGGAATCCCTGATTGCCTACTGAGAAACGGCACATGAAGAAAATATTAAGAGCGACAAGGTTGGGGGAGAAGTGCAAACGGAATCCATGATTGCCTGCTGCAGAAAACGGCGCGGAAAAAAAATATTAAGAGCGACAGGGGGGAGGGCAAACGGAATCCATGATTGCCTACGTTCTGAAGGGAAACGGCACATGAAAAGAAAATATTAAGTGCGACAAGGGCGGGGGGCAAACCGAATCCAAGATTGCCTGCTGAAGGGAAACGGCACATGAAAAGAAAATATTAGAGCGACCAAGGTGGGGAGTGGGCAAACCGACTCCATGATTGCCTACTTTCTGAAGGGAAACGGCACATGAAAAAAATATTAAGAGCGACAAGGTGGGGGAGTGGGCAAACGGAATCCATGATTGCCTGCTTTCTGAAGGAAACGGCACATGAAAAAAAATATTAAGAGCGACAGTGGGGAGGGCAAACGGAATCCATGATTGCCTACGTGAAGGAAACGGCACATGAAGAAAATGTTAAGAGCGACAAGGGGGGGGGGCAAACGGAATCCATGATTGCCTGCTTTCTGAAGGGAAACGGCACAGAAAAAGAAAAGCCAAAGAGCGACAAGGGGGCAGGGGTACAGGCAAATCCATGATTGCCTACTTTCTGAAGAGGAAACGGCACATGAAAAATATTAAGAGCGACATGGTGGGGGGGGGCAAACCGAATCAATGATTGCCTACGTTCTGAAGGGAAACACGCGCATGAAAAGAAAAATATTAAGAGCGACAAGGGGGAAACGACGGAATCCATGATTGCCTACGTTCTGAAGAAACAGCACATGAAAAATATTATGACAAGGTGGGGAGTCAAACGGAATCCATGATTGCCTACGTTCTGAAGGGAAACGGCACATGAAAAGAAAATATTAAGAGCGACAAGGTGGGGGGGGGGCAAACGGAATCCATGATTGCCTACGTTCTGAAGGGAAACGGCACATGAAAAGAAAATATTAAGAGCGACAAGGGGGGGGGGGCAAACGGAATCCATGATTGCCTACTTTCTGAAGGGAAACGGCACATGAAAAGAAAATATTAAGAGCGACAAGGGGGGGGGGGGGCAAACGGAATCCATGATTGCCTACGTTCTGAAGGGAAACGGCACATGAAAAGAAAATATTAAGAGCGACAAGGGGGGGGGGCAAACGGAATCCATGATTGCCTACGTTCTGAAGGGAAACGGCACATGAAAAGAAAATATTAAGAGCGACAAGGGGGGGGGGAAACCGAATCCATGATTGCCTACTTTCTGAAGAGAAACGGCACATGAAAAGAAAATATTAAGAGGGACAAGGGGGGGGGGCAAACCGAATCCATGATTGCCTACTTTCTGAAGGGAAACGGCACATGAAAAGAAAATATTAAGAGCGACAAGGTGGGGAGTGGGCAAACGGAATCCATGATTGCCTACGTTCTGAAGGGAAACGGCACATGAAAAGAAAATATTAAGAGCGACAAGGGGGGGGGGGCAAACCGAATCCATGATTGCCTACTTTCTGAAGGAAAACGGCACATGAAAAGAAAATATTAAGAGCGACAGGTGGGGGGGGCAAACGGAATCCCTGATTGCCTACTTTCTGAAGGGAAACGGCACATGAAAAGAAAATATTAAGAGCGACAAGGTTGGGAGGGTGCAAACGGAATCCATGATTGCCTACTTTCTGAAGGGAAACGGCACATGAAAAGAAAATATTAAGAGCGATAAGGTGGGGAGTGAGCAAACGGAATCCATGATTGCCTACTTTCTGAAGAGAAACGGCACATGAAAAAAAATATTAAGAGCGACAGGGGGGAGGGCAAACGGAATCCATGATTGCCTACGTTCTGAAGGGAAACGGCACATGAAAAGAAAATATTAAGTGCGACAAGGGCGGGGGGCAAACCGAATCCATGATTGCCTACTTTCTGAAGGGAAACGGCACATGAAAAGAAAAGATTAAGAGCGACAAGGTGGGGAGTGGGCAAACCGACTCCATGATTGCCTACTTTCTGAAGGGAAACGGCACATGAAAAGAAAATATTAAGAGCGACAAGGTGGGGAGTGGGCAAACGGAATCCAGGATTGCCTACTTTCTGAAGGGAAACGGCACATGAAAAAAAATATTAAGAGCGACAGTGGGGAGGGCAAACGGAATCCATGATTGCCTACGTTCTGAAGGGAAACGGCACATGAAAAGAAAATATTAAGAGCGACAAGGGGTGGGGGCAAACGGAATCCATGATTGCCTACTTTCTGAAGGGAAACGGCACATGAAAAGAAAATATTAAGAGCGACAAGGGGGGGGTGCAAACCGAATCCATGATTGCCTACTTTCTGAAGGGAAACGGCACATGAAAAGAAAATATTAAGAGCGACATGGTGGGGGGGGGCAAACCGATTCAATGATTGCCTACGTTCTGAAGGGAAACGGCACATGAAAAGAAAATATTAAGAGCGACAAGGAGGGGAGGCAAACGGAATCCATGATTGCCTACGTTCTGAAGGGAAACGGCACATGAAAAGAAAATATTAAGAGCGACAAGGGGGGGCAAACGGAATCCATGATTGCCTACGTTCTGAAGGGAAACGGCACATGAAAAGAAAATATTAAGAGCGACAGGGGGGGGGGCAAACCGAATCAATGATTGCCTACGTTCTGAAGGGAAACGGCACATGAAAAGAAAATATTAAGAGCGACAACGGGGGGGGGGGGGGCAAACGGAATCCATGATTGCCTACTTTCTGAAGGGAAACGGCACATGAAAAGAAAATATTGAGAGCGACAAGGTGGGGAGTCAAACGGAATCCATGATTGCCTACTTTCTGAAGGGAAACGGCACATGAAAAGAAAATATTAAGAGCGACAGGGGGGGCAAACGGAATCCCTGATTGCCTACTTTCTGAAGGGAAACGGCACATGAAAAGAAAATATTAAGAGCGACAAGGTTGGGAGGGGGCAAACGGAATCCATGATTGCCTACGTTCTGAAGGGAAACGGCACATGAAAAGAAAATATTAAGAGCGACAAGGTGGGGAGTGAGCAAACGGAATCCATGATTGCCTACTTTCTGAAGAGAAACGGCACATGAAAAAAAATATTAAGAGCGACAGGGGGGAGGGCAAACGGAATCCATGATTGCCTACGTTCTGAAGGGAAACGGCACATGAAAAGAAAATATTAAGAGCGACAAGGTGGGGAGTGAGCAAACGGAATCCATGATTGCCTACTTTCTGAAGAGAAACGGCACATGAAAAAAAATATTAAGAGCGACAGGGGGGAGGGCAAACGGAATCCATGATTGCCTACGTTCTGAAGGGAAACGGCACATGAAAAGAAAATATTAAGAGCGACAAGGTGGGGAGTGAGCAAACGGAATCCATGATTGCCTACTTTCTGAAGAGAAACGGCACATGAAAAAAAATATTAAGAGCGACAAGGGGGGGCAAACGGAATCCATGATTGCCTACGTTCTGAAGGGAAACGGCACATGAAAAGAAAATATTAAGAGCGACAAGGGGTGGGGGCAAACCGAATCCATGATTGCCTACGTTCTGAAGCGAAACGGCACATGAAAAGAAAATATTAAGAGCGACAAGGGGGGGGGGCAAACGGAATCCATGATTGCCTACTTTCTGAAGGGAAACGGCACATGAAAAGAAAATATTAAGAGCGACAAGGTGGGGAGTGGGCAAACGGAATCCATGATTGCCTACGTTCTGAAGGGAAACGGCACATGAAAAGAAAATATTAAGAGCGACAAGGGGGGGGGGCAAACCGAATCCATGATTGCCTACTTTCTGAAGGGAAACGGCACATGAAAAGAAAATATTAAGAGCGACAAGGGGGGGAGTGGGCAAACGGAATCCATGATTGCCTACGTTCTGAAGGGAAACGGCACATGAAAAGAAAATATTAAGAGCGACAAGAGTGGCGGGGCAAACGGAATCCATGATTGAAAAAAAATAGGAATTTGAACTGGAATTTGTCAGCACCACCGTTAACATCTAATGTTCTGTTTCTTTATAAGTCTGTGCGTGTTTAAGTGCAGAGAGAGGGAGGGAGAGAAAGAGAGAGAGAAATAAAGAGAGGGAAAGTAAGAAAGAAAGAAAGAAAGAAAAAAAGAGAGAGTGCGTGTGTCTTTGTGTGTTTGTGTGTATGTATGTTTAAGAGCATAAAGACTTACAAACACGCGCATATACATTTGTAGAAATTAATTGTCCGTTACGTAATAATGTATGGTAACTATTTAAGTGGGGAGAAAAACATAAAACAAAACATAGATCAATTTGCCCTCTGGGAGAATGTTATTACAAGAATTTAAAAATTGTTAAAAATTTACTTATAGCAGTAAAAGAAAAAAACAGAAAACAAATATAGAATGCTTAATTTTTTCCTCCATTACTCATTCATACAGAAACATAAAATGACAAAACCTCGAAGCCATTTTATTGACGTCTGGGTCAGAATTTTTTGATGTTGCCATTGATTTTTTTATTGAATTAATTTTCTTCCTGAACAAAGAGGAAGCAACTGTACTTGTATAAAAACTAATAAAAATTAGATTCAAATAATTAAAAAGAATTCAGAAAGCACTTCTTAAGAAATAGCTTTGGTTTGTATGAAGATTAACCGGCTAATTCCTTTTATTTATGTCGCAGAAAATGATGTATTTAATAAACAGTATCCTCCATATTTTCGTAGTCATTACTAACAATGGACAGTATGTTATTGCATATCTGAAACGACAGCATCTCGAAATGATCACATAGATATCGCATAAGAAAGCATTAATAAATATAGATATTCGAAAGACATTTTAATTAATCCTTAAAATGCTTATATATAAAGGGGTATTTCAGTTGAGAAATATGTTTTAAGTATATTTAAGAAAAAAATATAAAAAATAATCTGAAACCTATAGAAAAAATAATGAAACCAAAACGTAGCCAATGTTTAAGCATCACTGACATCAAAGTATCCAATTATGCATGTATCCGACAGCAAGGCCTCTAGTTAGTAGGTTGTGAGGAGCATAGGATCACCTCTTAATTGCGATTGTTCTCAGGTCCACCCTGACCCGGCGTACTAGCATCTGTTAGGGCCCCAGCTATGGGAAAATAGTTAACTCCCAAACTGAGGTCAAAACACTATGAAAATTACACTTTTATAGAAATACATGCATAAAAATAAACTTTTAGAAAAAATATACATTTTTCAGGTAATATTCTTACCAACAATACATTTGTGAAAAAAAAAAATTATTACCATAATTATTACACATTTTTGAAGGAAAAATATTCTCAGCAAAACATTTTTGAATAAAAATCTAGAAGACATTTTCAGTTTTCTAAAAAAAAAATTATTAAAATCTGACTAAATCAATCTTCTCACGATAACCGAACATTAAGAAAAAATCAAACCTTAAAACCCCACTCTTTTGGCATTAAATAACCCACAAGGGTTGATATGCCGTAAAACAAAACTCAAACTTAAACTCAAAGTATGCAAAGTGCTACTTGTGCGTTTAAACTAACGCACACCAAATACAAGGATATAATCTTTCAAAATATTGCTTCACTCCTAAGATTGTGGTGATGAATGAGGTATGTCTTATGAATGAAGTTAAAGTGAAGATTGCTAAGATACATAAACATTGGCTCTTGAGTTGAAGCGGTTGAGACTGTAGCCGTCAGGATGGCATTTTGGCGGGAATATCTACCAGAGAGAGAGAGAGAGAGAGAGAGAGAGAGAGAGAGAGAGAGAGAGAGAGAGAGAGAGAGAGAGAGAGAGAGAGAGAGAGAGAGATGCATAGGTCTTTTTAAAATATTTCTGAGCATAAATACTCTGTTCCAGTGGCTTTAAGATAACTGCACCGTTTTCGTCCTATCTCCGGTCTAATTTTGCTGCCCACACTGTTCATCAAAATTTGGACAGTAAATTTTATGTAGCTGTTTTACAAATATTTCACGACTTCTGCTCCAAGGAATTTATCTCACTGGTGCCCCCTATGTATGAATTTACTCGAACTACCAGACTAGCAATTAGGTCCCACCATTTTACAGTGAAACCAATATACTGTAACCGCAATTTCTACACTACAGCTTATTTCAGCTTATTTCATCGCACTTCCCGCCGATGGAATTCCCTTCCGTAGACTTGCTTCCTCTATAGGTGCAATATCCGAGAATTTATATGTAAGGTCAGTAGTCATGTCTTATCTCCATGACTCACATCATTTCTCTCGTGCTCTTTTCTCTGTCTACTCCACTCTCATCACACCAGTATTGTCATCCTTATAAATAAAATTTCCACTTTCTGAGACCCCCTATAATCTGTCTCTCTTTCTCATCACTTTCCTCCTATGTAACCCCCTGGGAACTAGTGGCAGTAAATGCCTTGCTTGGGGTGAAATGATTAACGAAAAACTTGGCTGATCTTTCAATTGAGCCCGAATATATTTTCACTTGATTTCTTAGACAGCGCTGTGATATTACTCTACGAAATGGATTAGAGAATATTACACAAAAACAAAGAACCAAAAAGAAGAGAAAATTATGGAGAACCATGCTCTCCCACGTCACGAAGAGAAGTAGAAAAAGGTTTTCCAGTATGTTATCACTGTTGTATATTTCATTTATCATTTCCATAATATTTTTAATGTCGGAATCTTCTGACGCTGCAATTCTTACAATTCTATTTATTCACGCCATACCGGATTTCAATAATTTAAGTCCTTCCATATTTTTGAGTCTTGCATGCTTATCTTATTTGTCGTGGAAGTGTTCTCTCACGTATTCGTTCTAACTTTATGTATTTCTTATACTTGACGAGAAACGGGTTATTCACACATTATTATTCCAACTTGAATTGAACTATTGTTTATTGAATGTAACTCTTATTAATCCTCTGTCTTTTAGCAAAATTGGCTCAGCACCTCCAAGGAACGTCCATCCCAACGCGAATACCATGAACTTTCTAAACGGATTTTATACAGATTAACCATTTGTTAGAGCTCAAATGATATTGGACCGGGTATTTTCATGAGGTTAAGGTGGGTGACGCAGATTAGCACTACATTTAAATACTGTTTCAACTATGATTTTGCCACATTGTTTAAATGTATTTGAAAGTCAGTTTTTCTACTCGAAAGGGAATAATAATAGAAAAGAAATACTCTTGTCAGAGGTATGCGGGTTTTATATACCCTTTTTAATCAATTATTTGTCCTCTTTAGAAAATAAGGGTAAAATATCATTGACACGACACGACGAGAGAAAACAGGACAACATCAAACTTGAGTGGAAAAACAGAAAGGCTTTATAACAAAAAGAGGAAGAAGAATAGAGCTTCAAAAATGTTTGCAAAAAAAAACAAAAAAAAAACACAGTGCTTTTTGCGGGGACTGAACTGGAGACAGTAAAGTTCAATAGCTTAACAGTTTTTATCATTTTTTGTTGCAACGTCCTTATATATATGTGTTCAGTTTTCGAATGTTTGCTGCAACTGTTGGGACATCCTCGATCCAACGTTGTCTTTTGGCAGCTCCATTTTCGAACACTATGTGGCTGCTGGTTGAGTTTTACGGAGCTAAATTTGTCCATGTTGACTCGTCGGTGTCGCAGGAAAAATGAGGCCGTGATAGGCTGCTTTTTGCCCAAACCAGAGGCCGGTATTAACGATCCCTATAAAGGGAGACAATTCCTTTATCTATATAATATTTCTAGTAGAAACGGATCATTTGTTTTTTGCTTTGACTGCACCTTCCAAACAATAAAACGTCATTTTGAGTTATTAGATGTAGTAGAATTTAGTCTGATTAGAAGGTTTGTTTAAAAAAGCAGGTAATTTATTAAATTCCTCCGCGCGGAAAAAAAATCCCTCATCGACATGTTTTTATATTTTTTTAACATTTGAAAAGATTAAGCAATGGACATGATCTCAGTTGGTAACACATTTGCAAAAAAAGTCATAAGAGTAATTTTAAAGTTTGCTATATTTATGTGTGAACGTGCTCAGGAATAAAGAAAATTGGATATTGAGGGAAAAAACCAGCAGTGACAGTGTCAGTCTATTTCAGGTTTAAATGCAAACATCAGGGCCCGTATTTCGTGTTTTGATTCGATTCTGTATATATGCTGGTTAATGGTGCATTATAGGTAGAAAGTCTATTGTACTATCGTAACGGTTAATGGGTGGCCGGTAACAATTTAAATTCAAATTATTCTATAGGCTATTGGAATAATTGTTCATCCGAATAAAGTTATTTGTAGGTATTTCAGAGTGCTTTATAGTATTTTAAACATTTTCTCAACATTTTTACTCATAGTTTAGTATTGATTATTTAATTACTAGCAGGATAGCCCGGCGTTGTTCGGGTGTAATAAAAGCTTTAAAACTAACCCATGGTCATGGAGCTCAGACTCATCCTAAAGAATATTTGTGTGAAGTTTGGTGAGAATCAGATAAAAATTGTGGATTTGTATAAAGGACATAGAGACAGATAAACAGACATACACACAAACATCTTGCCTTATATATATAATTCGATTTTCTGCACTATTGTAAGAACTGCAACCTTGAAACTTCTGAATATCGTTTCTTATATCTTTGTCTATGAGTGTATCAAATTTGATTAAAATCGACCACTCCTTCTATAACCCAATTTTTTTAATTATCGATTTTCGATATTTATCGGGGGTACCTCGACACAAACCTAGCTAAGAACACTCGCAGACGCTTATAGTACAACAGTGTAAAATTTCAAGAAAATTGGTTCAGTCGTTTCGGAGTCTATAGTTAACGGACACACACACACACATACACACACACACACACATAAACACACAGACAACTTTTTATAATATTTACTTTATATGTACACTAGTTCTTTATCAGTTGGTTTATATTTTATTTATTTATGAATTTTAAGCATGAAACATGCATATATATATATATATATATATATATATATATATATATATATAAAGATATTTTCATAGGTACAAAATCTAATTAATGAAATGAAAGTGTGTAACATAATATTACACATTTTAAAAGTGAAGCAACCGGTTTCGCTTCAGTTCTTCAGTCCTATAAGGGAGAATCAAACTTAAGTTGAAATATCAATTGAATGTTTGGTGAAGAAGAAAAAAAGAAAAATAGGAAAAGAAGATAGAAATGAATAGAGAAAAAAACTAGACAAATAACAGCGAACCCCAACAAACGTTTACGCTGTTTACACAGGGAAAGATTGCGGGACCCGATATAAAGAGCTTCCAGCACTTTGAGATAAAATACAGAATTCGACCGGGCCAGCACTGAAATTAGCAGCAAACTCTCTGTTATTTAACAGGTGCTCACATATGGTGGAACGGTACGTATTTGGAACAAGCCTATTCATGGCCAAAGTGTGGTTCTTGATCTTAATGGGAACATGTTTAATTCTAATGTCCGGACGCTGAGTAGTTCTTCCTATGTATTTTGGCACCGGAAGTACAATTATATTTTATTCTATTATTATATTCTATTATTTCTAAATGCTAGAGGCTCTTTATATCGTGTCCCGCAAGCCTTCCCTGTGTAAACAGCGTGGATGTTTGTTGTACCATTGTCATTTTAATCTAATTTTGAATTTCCCGTAGTGCGAAACCGGTTGCTTCGCTTTTAAAATGTGTAATATTAAGTTACAATATAATTGTATTGAACGCAGTTTAATACATATGTACACTGGTGTAATTTTATTAGAACCAAAAACAAAGTAATTGAACAACACATATATATAATTAAATTATATAGAGTTGACGTCATTAAGTACTGGAACTCGTATAAAAAATCAAAATTTTAATAAAAATTAATGAAAATGTAAGGGGGTGTAAATGTAAAGTTCCACAAGAGCATTAAAATTTGGTTTCCTGAGAACTTTTTATCCATTTTATTGCTTTTATATAAATTTACATTTACACCACCTTACATTTTAATTAATTTTTGATTGAAATTTTGTTTTTAAACGAGTTACAAATTCTGTTTTAAACTTTTTGACTCGAAAATACTTTTCTTATAAAATTAATTTATTTCAGATGGCTTACATGAATTGCTCGGCCTGCTTGATAATTGATGAGTTTCTAGGACCTTTATTAACTAAATGTCGCAATCAGTCAAGATCGTAAATTGATCCTTTCTTTTAAAAATGAGCAATTTCAGTACTGCAAAAATGGTAGCTAACCATGAAAATCTAGGTCATCATCAGAATCAAATTAGCTAAAAACGTTTTTTGTTTCTTGGCACTAAAAATTGTATTGACCAGTGTAAGACTACATTAAAAAGTAGTCAACAAAACAAAATCAATCAAAAGCAATTAACCAATATTTAGAACCACTCACATAGCAAAATATTAAATTACTTCAAGTGTCATATAAATATGAATAAAACCGGGACATAACAGCAGCGTGAAAATTAAGCTCTGATGAATGAAGACATCGTACTGGTGCCTTCACTGAACTTCGAAATCAGCATGACTCTGTTAACTTCTCCACATCAATACATACTGGGTCGAAATTGTTAATCGGAAAGCCGAGTTCCATATCCACTTGAGTTCGTTATATTCACTTACGAGCAAAATAAATTCAATGCATTGGAAAGGTATGAATTCAGCTCTTTTCCCACAGCCATCGTTTAAATACTTCACTAAATCTACAAAAATAAAAAATAAAAAAAATAAAAAACTACATAAAATCGAAAAATATTGTCTGGCTTTAAATAGCCTGCAAACTGTGATAAGCAGTAGAAAACGAATCAAATAATCTCACTCGCAAATGCACACATAATGAAAACATCAACACTGCACCTATGAAAAATGGGCCAAGGATAAAGATAAACAGTTAATTGCTGACATCTTCTGACGAGTGAACAGAATGATATCTGGTGGGTCTGTCTACAACATTCTTGAGTAGGGATGCTTAACGTAACATCAATCAGTTAAGTGACGAATTTTCTATTAATACTAATTGTATATATATATATATATATATATATATATATATATGATGTCTTGAGGGGAAAACCCAACACATAATTAAACGAATATCAATGCAGAATTTATTTCAACAATGTAATTTTACATTGTCTTATTGAGACCGTTGAAAAATATATGTGTTCATGCAAAATAGAAAAAAAAAAAATTTCGAAGTTCAAAACTGTTGTATGATCACTTCTACATGAAATCCCTAAGAGAGATTTCACATTTCATCGGCAACTTTCAATACTTAAAATAAAATATTACCGGTGGAAGATCTTATTTTATTTTGAGTATTAAAAGTTGCCGATGAAATGAAAAATCTCTCTTAGGGATTTCATGTAGAAGTGATCATACAACAGTTTTGAACTTCGAAATTTATTTTATTTTATAATTGGCTCTGTAATTTAAATATTAATTACATTGAGATCTCCACCTGGATCATTTTTTTAATATTATAATTTTAATATTAATTAGGATCGGATTTTTGGGATTTGCCTTCCTGCTTTTCCTTTTGGATTAAAGTTTTAATATATATATATATATATGTATATGTGTGTGTGTGTGTGTGTGTGTGTGTGTGTCTATTTTTATATATGAACCATTTCAGATTATTCATGAATTTATTGAGAATAATAATGGTGTACAATTTGCTAAATTGCTGTTCTAGTTATATCTAATAAATCATACTGAAGCAGAAATAATCGTAAGAATTATAAACTTCACAAATCTACTTATACGTAGTATTTACGTTCAACGATTAGCCAATCCATAAATCTCTCCCATTTAAATACAATCTACATTTCTGCCTTGTTTGTTTTTTTTGTATTTCGTTTCCCCTGCATCTTTCTAATCTTTCATGTCGTTCATTCGGCATTAGTGACACGGCACAACAGCCCCCACCCTACCAACTGTCTACAATATGCAGAGTCGATACACTTTGCAACAGAAATACAAGAATAGCATTACTTCTCAGAATAGAATGGACATCTTTCAAGGTTAGGCGGACAAAATTTGTGAAGAAAAAAGTTTACAATAGAAGAATTGCAGTGAAAGTTTTTACGACGAGAAAAGTATTGACTGTGTTTATTTCGAGTGTTACGCGGTATCATTGTATCGTGAATGGCGTATCTACCGAAATATATAAGAGTTAGACATTATTAGCCATGAGACATTGATTCTTTGGCGGCGACTTGAAGATAATAATAATAATAATAATAATAATAATAATAATAATAATCCTCTCTCTATTATCAGACAGACCGTTGAAAAATGTGTTATATATATATATATATATATATATATATATATATATATATATATATAAACTTATTTATAAATGGATGGAACATTGTCTGTGTGTGTGTATGTGTGTGTCTGCGTGTGTGTGTCCGTTACCTATTGACTCCGAAACGGCTGATCCGATTTTCACAAAAATTTACACAGTTATACTAGAAGCGTCTGCGAGTGTTCTTAGCTAGGTTTTGTGTCGATTAATATCGGGAATCGATAATTGAATAAATCGGGTTATAGAAGGAGTGGTCCGATTTTAATCAAATTTCTTACACTCATAGACAAAGACATGAAACGATATTCAGAAGGTTCAAGGTTGCAGTTCTTATAAAATCGATAATATATATTAAAGCTTTCATTACACCCGAGCAACGCCAGGCAATACTGCTAGTATATGTATATACCGAAAAAAACATTTGTACCCTCAGAAGAAACATATTGATCTGAACAAAGTAGACGTCTTAGTACACTTTAGGAACCTTTCGGCCAACACTTTATCAAAGGAATATGTTGGCAAAATTCAAATAATAATCAAGGACACATTGATATAACGTTGGAAAATGGCAAAGTTGCAACTTGATTAAAAACAAATTTTATATTTTGTTTTTAAAATTGTTTTTAATCGAGTTCCAACTTGCCGTTCTCAAACGTTATATTGCGCAGGGAAAGGTGGTGAGAAAGAGTAGTTAGATATAGAAAATGTCAGAAGGAGGGTGGTAGACGGGAAGAGTTTTTGAGAGAATGGATGCGAGTTAGTTTGTTAGGAGGTGTCTAGTGACCTTACATTTAAATTCCTGGAGATTGTAGCCGTCGGGGAAGATAATATGTGGAAGGGAATTCCACAGGCGTGAAGTTCGAGAAAAGAAGCTGTTGGAGTAGAACTTAATTTATTTATAGGAATTGATATAATAATCCCTGTTGTATTTCATGTCAAACCGCCTTTGAGTACAGTACTTTGTAAGTTCTTAGGTTTTCTGATCAACGTACACTGACCCTGACTCTACTCTAGTTTTCCCTTTAGCTTCATTAGAAAAATAAATAATTGAGCGGATGAGAATATTCATATCTTCGTAATCGAATTTAGCAAATTACTCCCTATATACTGTCACCCAACCGAGCGCCCATGGCCCAGAGTTAAAATCGCCGACTGACGCCAATTCGGTCGGGTTTTAATCCTGGGTTAAAGCAATCGAAGTCTAACCGTACTGATGAGCTGTGATACAGCGAAATAGATAAAAAGGGATGTGCGTTGTAGTGCATTGAATATCGGCTCGTAACGAGAAATCGGGGAACCGAGTTCGAATTCCAGTTGAATTCATTGCATTCACTTACGCACAAATAACCTTGGGAAAGGTATTCGCCCGTCTATTCCTTGCAGTTATGGGTTAAATAACAGGACAAATATGGTTCTTTAGCCTTGGTCGGCAACCAGTCTACCGCAGAAAGCAATAGCAACCTACTGCGGGATAATCTTCTGCCCAGTCAGTTATGTCTCAAAAAGACATGATCACCCAAGCGTGTATCACGTATGGCACTTAACTGACTGTTACCCAACTTCTGAAAATTTATTAATAATCTGTACATTCAAAATAAGGATAAAACGGCTGTGGAGACAGACGTTGCGAAATAGATCTCTTACACCATACTAAACGCTACTAACCGTTTTATAACAGGAATGCATCGAAATAATTTTGCTGTAAAAATAATTAAAAATTATTTCAATACAGAAAGGCATTTTAAATGTTTTTGATAAAATGCATTGAAAATTATAGAAATGATTGAAAGTTTTTAATATTTAAAGTTATAATAAAAAATCAGTCACTTAAGTACCATACGTAATACTCGCTTGGGTGATCATGTCTCTTTCGAGAAATCACTGATCGAGCAGAAGGTTTTCCAGCTGTAGGTTGGTCTTACTTTGTGCAGTTGACTTTTTTCCAACCTAGGCTGTAGAACCTAATCTGTCCTGCTATTTAACCTATAGCTACAGGGAGAAGAGACGGATTAATACTTTTCGTTTATTTATTTATAAATTTATATATTTGCGCGTAACTGAATGCAAGAAATTCAACTGAAATTCGAACTCCGCCTTCCTATTTCTCATTCTGAGCAGATGTCCATTGCACCAGAACGCATAAAATACAAATGTCAGTAGTTGAGGATTAATAGGGATAGGGTCAGTACATGCAAAATACTTTATAAAAATCAGGCTGTCTGAATAAAGCAACGTACATCTTCTATGTGACGATTATGGCTCTCTACAACTGAAGTTCCTGGGACACGCAATGAGCAAGGAGAGCTTGGAGAACCTGATACTGACTGGCCAGATAGAAGGAAAGAGAGACAGAGGAAGGCAGCGGATAACATATCTGCAGGGCCAGATCAGGTGGATGACGGAACGGGAGTTGCCAGGAGTAACAGGAGCAAACATACTAAGAGCCACAAGGGATAGGGAGACGTGGAGAACCATGATTGCCTACGTCCTGAAAGGACAGGGCACATAGAAGAAGAAGAAAAAGAAGAAAACAGACTATTTCTTTGTAACTGTTTTTTCATCATCACTTCCACTGCCTATTTTGCTATCCATTTACGCAAGTAGGTTAATTTCTGTTTCCCTCTGCCTTTCTACTTCCAGTGTATCCAGTGAGTGTCTTACATACATGTCCGCACATACACACACATGACCGCGCGCGCGCACGCACACAAACACACCCCATGCGTGTGTGTGTGTGTGTGTGTGTGTGTGTGTATGCGTTTATAGGTCCATTTGCTGATATGTAGCTCCACTGGTACTCATTTACATACAGAGAAAATTAATACACTAGGAGTATAGCCCGGCGTTGCTCGGGTGTAATGAAAGCTTTAAAACTAATCCATGGTCCTGGAGATCAGACTCTTTAGACGTTGGCACGAAATACTAAAAAGCAGTAGTTTCCAGTTAAATCGAAACCGTAGACTGAAAGAAAAATGAATGGATGTAAGTCAAATTTTGATTTCCTGGTATCGATATCAAATAAGTTTTTTCGTCGTAAACTGAATTTTGAAGGCTAAATAAGTCCTCTGAGTAAATGGTATCATAGCTGAGACGAAGAACTACAATTATATCTACTTAGAGCCAAACCCGAAGCAAAACCTAAAATAAAAGGGCTGAAAAAAATAGACATACAGGCAGATAAACAGACACACGCCAAACATCTTGCCTTTTATATATATATATATATATATATATATATATATATATATTATCAATTTTCTGCACTATTGTAAGAACTGCAACCTTGAAACCTCTGAATATCGTTTCTTACGTCTTTGTCTATGAGTGTATCAAATTTGATTCAAATCGGACCACTCCTTCTATAACACAACTTTTTCAATTATTGATTTTCGATATTTATCGGGGTACCTCGACACAATCCTAGCTAAGAACACTCGCTGACGCTTATAGTGCAATTGTGTAAATTTTCAAGAGAATCGGTTTAGCCGTTTTGAAGTCTATAGGTAATGGACACACACACACACACACACACACACAAAGTTCCATTTATAAGTAAGTTTAGATCTCTGCCGATAGGGGTATAAAAAATAGATACATGGATGTGAATCCATGAATCAACAATTTCTGAAGGTTTTTTCCCCCAAAATCACACTGAAACAAATGTTTTCAAGGATATTTAATTGGTACACTTTCTTTCGAGTGTCACTCATACATCTGGTATTTACAAAGACAGCACAATCATCTAATGTCAAAATACTTGAGATTTCATAACCATTGCCTTTGCTACTATAAATCTATCAAGTAGAGAAAATTGCAAAATGGATTAATGAAAGATTCTTGAAACTTTTTTTTACGCGTAAAATTATTACCTACACAAACCCTGAATTCATTTGAATATCAGTGTGCAATATCGGTGCTTATACCAGTTGATAATATAACCAGATGTTCTCTAAGGATATACATCATTTGCGCATCCGGTTTGTCCAGGTGTTGCTCAGAGAAGATATGTTTGATCCGATATTATTAAGATCAGTGGGAAACTTCTGCCGCTTTTATACGAAATTTATTAGCAACTACAGGCAAAAGACAGAAATCTACTTGTTTTAGGAACCTTAATGACAGCTGAAGGTTCTTTCTAGCATTTGAACAGGTATATTTTATACAAAACGTTTACAAACTTAAAGTGCGTAATAGGCTTTGGCCAAATTTATTTGCACAATTTTTCAGACGATGACATGTTTATCTTTCATGTTAACTATTACTCTTGGATTTGCAAAGCTCAGTATAATATAGTAGCAATTTTTGCAACACTAAGTTCCTATGCTAGTGCATAGTTCATATGAAGTTTTGCTATCTGCTTGCAAAAACGAATCATATTATTTATCAGATTCAGAAGAAAAGCTGATATTTTTACATATTTCCTTAATTTTGCTCATAAAGCCGCAGTGTTTGAGCACACGGTGAGAATTAAACTCGGAAATTCAGCCATTTAAGTGCCATACGTGATACACGCTTGGGCGAAAAAATTACATGGTTTGACACCATGAATATGGCGTGATGGGTCCGAACTGTGAAGATTTGAATTGGGGCAACTATTGAAAATAACTTGTCCGAATATCTAACATAGTGATATAGTAATGAAAGAATGATTTCATCTGTGGTATAAGGGTATCATGGTGGAGAATAATCCATCATTCACAAGGCCGTGTGCTGGGAAGATCTTGAAGGCGTAGTTAAAATAGCATCAGGTTGATGGCAATGATATTTGAAGTCCCATATCATCTTCTGTATCTTTACTTACAAACTCAGTGATTATATGACCACTTCAAACATTAGTGATCCTGAGTATTATAGACATGTAGTTCTGCAAGGGATGTGCGTTGTGGTCCAGTGGATATAGTCTCGGAACGAGAAATTGGAGAGTCGAGTTCGAATTCCAGTTGAATTCGTAGCAATCATACACGCGCAAATAACATTGGGAAAGGTATTAATCCGTCTCTTCCCTCCAGCTATGGGTCAAATAACAGGACAGATTGGTCGGCAACCAGTCTACCGCAGAAAGCAATGGCAAACTATTGCGGGATAATCTTCTGCCCAGTCAGTCATGTCTCTTTCGAGACATAATCGCCCAAGCGTGTATCACGTTTGGCACTTAACTGACTGACTGAATATAATAGTTGAACATATGATTAAGTCTTCTACTGGGCATAAAGTGGGGGATCTGTTTTATATTGTTATAAAGTAATAAACTGATCCGCCAGTTATTACTACATAATAATATAATACATATCTTCCCTTTCTAGCTATGAGTCAAATAACAGGAAAGATTGGGTTCTAAAGCTTTGGTCGGCAACCAGTCGACTGTAGAAAGCAATGGCAATCTACTGCGGGATAATCTTCTGCCCAGTCAGTCATGTCTCTTTCGAGACATAATCGCCCAAGCGTGTATCACGTATGGCACTTAACTGACTGACTGAGTTCTGCAATTCATCTATTGTGAATTATTTTTAGTCTGAAATGTTTATTCCATGTGATCAGTATTTACCACTGAATTAAGTACCTTGACAAAGAAGGGACTTAATTTGAAAATCTATTTTTTTTGCAGATTACATTTTTGTTTAATTGTTTTTATTGATTTACTAACACATTTAATTTCGTTAATAATGAAAGAAAAGGTGCTATAGTTAAATATTTTTTATATTTGGTTAATTTTTTTTCATATAATCTGATATTATTTCTTTTCATATCACGATTTATATACAAATTGTCCGAATGATTTATTTATACAAGCACTATACTTATAGATATTATGAAGGATAACATTTATTTAATTTTTAAGAGCATAAATTGATTGTTTTTATGTATGTATCTAGAGTTATAAAAATGTTTTATTTTCCAACCATAGTGAACATATTGTGGCTGTGTTCGAAGCTAACATTGTTAAATGTATTAATGCACATTTATGCAGCAACCTTTCTTTCAAACATCATTCATTAACATTATTTATACTGGTCAGATTATTTTTCTCATCTTTATCGCCATGTTTTCGACGTTTCGGCCGTTGTACGCCTCGGCCATCTTCAGCCGCTGGGAATTTTCAACCGAACCCTTTATTTCAAGAGTTGGGGTATATCATACTCATTCCATGCGCAGTACCCCTTCCAGATATACATGTATTTATCTCCCTTTAACTCAACTCTCTAATTTATTTTTTCACCATTGCTGTAGCTTGGTATTGAACTCATAACACTTTGGGTCAAGTCACTGAAACTAACCAACGCTTATTGTTGTGGAGTCTCCCCTTTTTCCCAGATAATGGACTCGAATTGAGTATACATATGCTCCTGCCATACGTCAGATCCGAGAGATAACGACAGAGTCCGAACGAGATCTAAAAGATACCGAAAGATACCGAGGTTTCACGCAGAATAGAGCTTAGTAGTTCATAGTAGCTCTGAGCTCCACTCGCGAGGTTATTATTACGCAACACCTGTCAGCTTCCGATGTGGACATACTACGGCTTCACTTTAGAGACTTGTATATATACTTCGTACTAACTGTATTACTGGATTACTAACCAGCGTTCAAGTTTGTATCTTTACGTTTAATATACTTATTTTTCTATCTCAAATTCTAGTTGTTGTTCTTTTATTTTGTGCGGTTCCAATTTCCGTGATCCACAAAACTTATATCTACTAGGCCATGTGTTGTTCAGTTCGGTTCAAAGTTCTTAGCATCTGAAGTAGGCTGAAGCGTACAACGACCGAAACGTCGTAAACATGGCAATAAAGATGAAGAAATCGGCCCGAACAATGTAAAGAATTTAAATCCTATCTCATCTCAGAATTTCAGACGAAAATTCTTCATTAAATGCGGCCTACAACAAAGATTTAATTGTTGTTTCTTTTTCAGTATCCTTACGTTTTTACATTTTGTAGGAGTAAATATGTGTAACAATTTTACATCATTTCTATTGTCCTATGCACTTTTGGTATAAACCATTTTCTCGGGTATATATTTCTTCAGAAAACAATACAGGGTTCAACGCTGCGGGACCAAAGGTACTGGTAAAAACGACGAATGTCACAATTCTGGGATCGACTACTGGTTACCAGAAACAAATGTAAATTTAAACTTATTTATAAATGAACTATGTCTGTGGTGTGTATGTGTCCGTTACTTATAGACTCCGAAACGGCTGAACCGATTTTCTTGAAGATTTACACAGTTGTGCTATAAGCGTCTGCGAGTGTTCTTAGCTAGGTTTTGTGTCGAGGTTCCCCCGATAAATATCGAAAATCGATAATCGAAAATATCGTGTTATAGAAGGAGTGGTCCGGTCTTAATCAAATTTGAGACACTCATAGACAAAGACATGAGAAATGATATTGCGAAGTTTCAAGGTTATAGTTCTTACAATAGTGCAGATAATCGATAATATATATATATCTAAAAGGCAAGATGTTTGTGTGTGTGTCTGTTTATCTGCCTGTATGTCTGTATTTTTTCAGCCCTTTTATTTTAGGTTTTGCTTCGGGTTTGGCTCTAAGTAGATATAATTGTAGTTCTTCGTCTCAGCTATGATACCATTTACTCAGAGGACTTATTTAGCCTTCAAAATTCAGTTTACGACGAAAAGAATTTATTTGATATCGATACCAGGAAATCAAAATTTGACTTACATCCATTCATTTTTCTTTCAGTCTACGGTTTCGCTTTAACTGGAAACAACTATTGCTTTTTAGTATTTCGTGCCAACGTCCAAAGAGTCTGATCTCCAGGACCATGGATTAGTTTTAAAGCTTTCATTACACCCGAGCAAAGCCGGGCTATACTGCTAGTAAAATATGAAATATATTTTATTTTCATTTTTCATAGAAATACATCTTCGGTGACATGCCATGGATTAGGAGGTCGTTTGATCAGATTTTTCAGCACCGCACCCCCATTGGGGAGACCCCATTTTACTCAACCGTACGCATTGACAGTTGTGATGTGACTCTTCCAAAATGAAATTGGAATTCCCACTAAAATGTTTTTATCAGCTTCACGTCACTTTCGTGCCATTGACAACTATCTAACGGTACAAACTTGAATCTGGGACATAAACGTCTGACTCCGGTAAACAAAATAAAATCCTTATCTGAAAATGTTTTCCCTTTGGCGTACCTGGCTGACATCTTTCAACAAAATACATGTCACTCAAATTTCAAAATATCCGAGTCACGAAGCGCAAATACACATTGCTAAAAATTTCATGATTCTTACAAATATTCTCCTACGAATACTTAACATTCCTTTTGCGCCATTCTTTCAAATGTTCGCCTTTTATTTGTTCTCATGACCAAAAACCTTTTCGCCATACCCACGTCACCGTACAACAATTTACATAATATGACATAAAAAAATACCAATCCGAAAATGTTTACACTATGTCATACCTAGCTGATATTTTTCAACAAAATACATATCACCCAAATTTCAAAACTCGCAGTTAACAAACGCAAATACACTTCATTGCCATAAATTTCATGATTCTCAAAAATATCTTCTAACGAATATTTAACACTTTCAGCCAATTCTATAGCATTTTTCGATCACGTTTTGTTCGTGATTTTATATTAGCCTCATGTTTTAAATGATACGTTATAGTTCTGGTTTAGTTTTGAATACATTCTCTGTACACACACACACACACACACACACACACACACACACACACACACACACACACACACACGCACGCACATATATACATACACACACACGCACACAAACACGCATACACACACACACACACACACACACACACACACACACACATATATATATATATATATATATATATATATATATATATATATATATTCGAATCGTCCAAATAGCATAAATACTGACGAGAAGATGTAGTGAGGGAAGTAGAAAGAAGGTTAGTGAGAGAGACAGAAAGAGAGTGAGTGTGAGAGAGAGAGAGACAGAAGTGACCTTTCCTACCTGACTACAAAATTCAGCAAGACTAGGTTGAATTTAAGTGATATTATATTCTTATATATATATATATATATATATATATATATATATATATATATATATACACACGTTAGTCACTGTCTGTGAGTAAAAGAGCAGCATGACGTAATTTACTCCGCCGGAAATTTTGAAATGGCATTTTGTACTGCTTGTTCAGCCAATACGAACATTTCAGTGTGTCAATATGAGGTCAGTATAGAGGGTTCGAAAAGGTTTGGATGATACTACGTGTGATTACAACGGTATGGCAGTTCGGAACGCTAAATAAATCGTTCTGACAGAAAAAGGAACACCCGAATTTCTTGGTGATGGCCCAAGACTCATTATGGAGAGTCTCATGCTTTGATGAAGTAGTGCAGAGCGTGACTGTTGGAAGACTCTCTGTCCGGCAACAGGACGCTACACGATGCCAAACAAGCAGAAAAAACCCATACTATTTCTGTGTCCGCATCACCCATTAAATCTGGCCATCTAACTCCTCAGACTGCAACATCCTGTATTATTATATGTAGGTTGCAGTTGAGCGGGAGACTAACAAAACTCTTTGTAACACCAAAAATGAACTGATGGTCAGAATTATGGCAGACTTCTCTAAATGTGCGTTGTGGTGCAGTGGATATCGGCTTGGAACGAGAAATCGGGGAGCCGAGTTCGAATTCCAGTTGAATTCATTGCATTCACTTATGCGCAAATAACATTGGGAAAGGTATTAATTCGTCTCTTTCTTCCAGTTATGGGTTAAATAACAGGACAGAGTTCTATAGCCTTTGCTGGCAACCAATCTACCACAGAAAGCAAGGATAATCTTCTGCCAGTCAGTCATGTCTCTTTCGAGACATGATCGCCCAAGCGTGTTTCACGTATGGCACTTAACTCACTCTCTAAATTAAACAAGGAGACCATCCAGAACAGAGGCAGGAGATTTCGAAGTAGCACGAAGGCAATGGCGATTTTATTGAATTAATTTAGTCTTTAGTATTTCAGGATATTTTTGTGTAATTTTGCTAAATTTTTGAATTAAAATGAGATATCAGTGCTATTGTTACGTTTGCCTCATTCAGACGACAATTCATATATCGCATCATGTAATTATATATATAGCTTTGATGATTTCGCTTCATTAATTGTGCGTAACCGGATTAATTACTAACTCGTAAACGAACATCAGCTCTGATCAGAGTCTAAATCAGAGCAATGGATTTACACGGTTTGAAAGCATATGGACACATAATGGAGGTCACTTTGACAAGATTTAGTTGATTAAATTGCGTCTTGCCTCATTGATCTTCATCGTTTTTGACAGCGGGTTCACAAATTTTGACACATGTTACACACATTTTCAGTTTGTAGAAAGCGAGTAACGAGTAATATATATATATATATATATATATATATATATATATATACACACAAACGTATCACAAATTTTGACCGACACTTCTTCAGAAAAAACCGTTGTTTACACTAAACAGCTTATAAGAGAAATATGTTATCAGCATCTGAAGTTAAAATGAAAACTAATTGAGGGATGTGGGGTAGAAATTTCTCCACTTAGGTACTAGATTATCCGAAAAAAATCAGGTTGGGCTTCAGTTCCCTGTGTGTGCACAGAACAGGCCTTTTTATATTAATAATAACATTATTAATATGAAATATTAATTTCAAATTAATAAAATATGATCACTTTTTTAATATATATGTATAAAAAACCAAACTAAGTCAGTAATATTCACGGAATAATTTACTGATTTTACATAACAGGATCCGAAACGGATCTTATGTAAAGTCAGAAATTTATTTGCCTGAAGAGAGTCAACTTTGGACCCGAAACACGTGTAACGACATGAAATATAATTATAGACACAATGTATTATATAAAAGATAAGTAATGTTAATAATAGTAATAACAACCGTAAATATACGCTTTAAACAAAACGCTCACGACTTCTCACACTTTTTTATATATACCGATTTCTCTCGTTGGAACGATTCCTATTTATGTTTTTCAATATATATCACCCCCACCCCCTACAAGCATGTTTCGCTGCATCACAGCTTATCAGTGTGGCTAGATATCTACTTACTTCTGGCCTGGATCGAAATTCGACCGATTTGGTGTCAGTCGGGGGTCGTTAACCAATAAGCCATAGGCGTATGAATTCAATGAAGGGTAATTTTAGCGTGTTGTATATAAGCGGTGTATACAAACGCCATTCACCGAAAGAACTCGATTCATTGCTGAAGTGTAATGTATATATATATATATATATATATATATATATATATTAGTAGTACAAATTAATGGGCTGACAGGGACACTGTTTGAATGATTTACTTTATTAAGAGTGCTCGATACTTAGTAGAGCATTATATATGGTAATATTTTTATTATAAGTTTATAATAAAACAGTTTACTGCAACACAAAAGCCGTTTTGTTTCGCTACTATCTTAGCACCTCGCCAGGCAGTGAAAATCTTTTTCTGTTAGGAATCGTTATATATCGATGCTTAAAAACAACACAACACAAAAAAGTTTCCCCGTCTTCGCCATTTGTTCACTATTTTAAATGAATATAAAGAAAATCCTGCAACCGTTTCACAATGAAACGCAATAACTTTTCAGACTTGCTAAATGATACATTTTATCATTCAATTAATTTCATCACCGTCATAGAAATTATCTGAGTTTCAAGTCATTTCAACCCCCTTTACCGTTAAAATTAAATTACTCCTATCCATCATGACCTGATTTTCTATTGGTTCACTGAGACAAACCTTCCGAAAATCCCCCAACTTAATTGTCTGGATATGGTAAAATTGTGTTGTTTTCAGACTTTTCTTTTTGTATATATTACGAATGTTCACACACACACACACACACACACACACACACACACACACACACACACACACACACACACACGCACACACATTTATATATATACAGAGAGAGATGAAAAATGAGAAAGAGAGAGAGAGACAGAGAAACAGAGAGAGAGAGAGCAAGAGAGAGAGAAATAAATATGCAACTGAAATGTAATTTCGTTTAAATACTGTCTGCTGTTCTATTTTCTTCAGTACACTGAAAGTACAACCAAATATATTTTAAGATTTTTCTTAAGATCGTATGAATAACGAGATATACGCCTTTAAAAAAGTTTCACGGGAAAAATTTAGCAGCCGATATAATTGTCTTTATACATATTTCAATTTTCTAAATTACTGTACTTTCGTCATTTTGATAGCGTCGTATTTCTACCTTGACAACACGGTCGAAAAAGTCTCTGACTCAATTTTAAGTGTCTGACAATCGGTTCTAGGGAAGCACAGACGTATTATATCGCATGCTCGATCTTAACAGGAAAGTTTTAATAACATGAGTGTTTCTCACGTTTTAATGCAGCCTTTAAAAAATAACGTAATCTTACACGATCTCTATGTATGTATATAACGTACACTTTAACTGCTAAGGTACTAAGAATTGTTTCAGATGTTTTCATGAATTTAGCTGACAACATTTGTCAATTTAATTTATTTATTTCATTTTTTAAGTGCATGTAGGAGGAGCTGTAGACCAAGATACACATTATAACGAACATCTAGACAAAACAAATAAAAGGAAAACTAGAATCTTCGGTAAGAGTAGAACAAAAAGAAATCATTTTAAGAAAGCTACAAAAAGAGATTTGAGATAAAAAAAGAAAAAGGGAATAAACGTGGATAGACTAGCAACATAAAATTTTGAAGCAAATGGTGTTATGAATGAAAAGGAATTGAGAAAATATGCAGAATATTAAAAACATTATCTAAAGATATAAAAGCAAAACTATTATAATATAATTAAATAAATAATGTAATTCTGAATATATATATATATATATATATATATATATATATATATATGAATAAATATAGTTTTAAGGTGTGCTATATTTATAGGATAAAGTGCTCAATATCAGAGATTGAGCGTATGTAAATATAAAAGAGTGAACATTGAAGTCATCAGGCCTGATGATTGTGCTTAGCATGAAACAGTCTGTCGCCCCAGAGTGTTGATTTCTATTTGTATATATATATATATATATATAGAGAGAGAGAGAGAGAGAGAGAGTGAAAGAGAGAGAGATAAAGAGAATATGTCTATGTTTCCTTAGAAGCGATCATCAGATTTTTAAAATTATGTCAGATACTTTCGTCTACCGTTGTACACACGAGATTTGAAGCTACTAAAATCAGGCAGGTACAATAATTTAAATATCGGGGTAGTGTTTTAACCGAGGACGGAAAATACGATGGCAAATTGGAACAGCTAAGCAAAATATTAAAAACAGGATTATAATGACAAACACAGAAAAGAGTACTGAACTGTAACGTAATATCAGCTCTCCTATAAATAAACGCTAAACTAATGTCTCACAAAAAAAAGACCTGAAACAACAGAAATAGGTCTACAGAAAAATGATGAGGATGACATGAAATATGTGAACAAGTTTTAATTTCGAGGGAACCTAGTGAGGAAAACGGGCTTAGAAAATCCGATACTGTCAGACCAGATCGAAGTCAACAAAGACAAAGAAAAACAGCACATCACCTACATTGCAAGCATGAGTAAATAAATGGCGGGAAAATATTTAATAGAGATAATAAAAAGAAATAATAATAATTTGGGGAGCCGAGTTCGAATTCCAGTTGGATTTCTTGCATTCAATTACGCACAAATACCCTTGCGAAAGATATTAATCCGTCTCTTCCTTCCAGTTATGGGTTAAATAACAGGATTTGGGTTCATAGCCTTGGTTGGAGTCTACTGTAGAAAGTAATGGCAACCTACTGTGAGATAATCTTCTGGCCAGTCAGTCATGTCTCTTTCGAGACATGATCGCCCAAAGTGTGTATCCCGTATGGCACTTAACTGACAGATTTTCACAGTCGGGAAGTGCGGGAAAAGAAACTTTTGGAGAAGAAATGGCGGTTGCGTCACGCTAATTCAGCAGTAAACGTCTAATCTCTAGATAAAAATCTAACAACCTGCTTAAATTCACATATTCAAGACACAGGGGGAAAATACTTGATCAGAACTCTTGATATGGTAATGGCAATCTACTGCGGGATAAACTTCTGCCCAGTCAGTCATATCTATTTCGATACATTTTCGCCCAAAGCGTGTATCACGTATGGCACTTAACTGAATAAAATACTAAATATATTAAGAGCTACAAAGGAGAGCCATGATCACCTAGAAGGAAAAGACTCACAAGTTTGCCCATTGATACTACTTGATCCACGAATCACTAAGACTCACTACTGCGTGTAGTTTCAAGCGAAAAACAGTTTTAAACCTCCGGTGTATATCAGTAATAAATGATTAAAATATGAGCCAGGAATGTAAAGATACTTTTATGGTTTCCGTCGCTGTTCGTTAACGTAACAGACTAAGCCTCCTTTAGAACGTAAGAACATTTGTAAAGACTTATTTCGAAAAACGAATTCATTAAGAAACACTTGCGTAACTCACACGCTAAGTATCAAATATATTTGTTTCCTTTTATTGCCTGAAATATGAAGATTTGTAGCAGTTCAATATATTCGGTTGGACATCTGGAGTTTATTGATATTGGATAATATTCAAAAGCAGAGTATACATCCAATGTAAAATTTGAGAGAGACTCTAGTTAGAGCATTACTGTTGAATTTTCTATGCTGAATGATGCGAAGTAAGTAACACTAGGAGGATAGTTAACGATTGATCATTGAGTTGGATATGTTCAAATTATAATGTTCAGTGAGGCATCTGTTCTGCAAGTTTTGCTGTCTGAATAGAAAATTCTAATTTTTTTTTTAATCATATCGCCTCGAGCAAGGCGGTAACGCCACTGATGTGCAGGGGGCAACATAGGAGTGAAAAGTTTGGAAAAGAGAAAACCGGAAACCGCATCCTAAGCAAGAAACAAGGGATGAGCCGCTTTACCTGTTCAATAGACGTGAGTGGAGTGTGAACCGGGCGACAGTTTAGTCTATCTACTCCAATTGAAAAAAGAAAAGTGAGAAGATTGGAAAAGAGAAAACCGGAAACCGCATCCTAAACAGGAAACAAGGGATGAGCCTCTTAACCTTTTCAATAGACGTGGGTGGAGTGTGAACCGGGCGATAGTTTAGTCTATCTACTCTAATTGAAAAGAAAGAAAGAAAAAAAGTGAGAAGATTGGAAAAGAGAAAACCGGAAACCGCATCCTAAGCAGGAAACAAGGGATGAGCCGCTTTACCTGTTCAATAGACGTGAGTGGAGTGTGAACCGGGCGATAGTTTAGTCTATCTACTCCAATTGAAAAAAAGAAAAGTGAGAAGATTGGAAAAGAGAAAACCGGAAACCACATCCTAAACAGGAAACAAGGGATGAGCCCCTTCACCTTTTCAATAGACGTGGGTGGAGTTTGAACCGGGCGATAGTTTAGTCTATCTACTCCAATTAAATTCCATTTAATATATGGATTTAATTCAACTAGCGCAGAATTCGATAGCTCTCAATTTCTGAATTGACGAAAATAAAGAATGGAATCCATCTGAATGTGTTTGTTTAGATTGACTATGATTCCAATGTTGCGAGCAAAGACCCCGTCAGTTTTAGAGGTCGGATTTAAAGCCAGACTTAATTTGTACCAGCGATTTCATATTCATTATGGTGATCTTTTTAGCGCAGCACAGATGCGACAAAAGACCGAAAGTAACGGACACTCACTGAGGATAGAGCTCACTACTCAATCATATCTGTACTAGCGAGACAAGCTTTTAACCATTACACCGGATCGTAGTCTACAATTTGCTTATTTATTATGATACTTCTTTTGATTTTTATGCAACGTCATCTTTAAGGACTTTGACTATCATGGCTCTCCACAATTTCCTGTCCATTGTAGTTGTAAATAAATGTCTTTTTACTATCAATCCTAAGCCTTGTTGTACCAACCATTTAATAAAAATATCATTAGGTAGATTATGCACTGTTTTCATCTACCCCTCTAACTTTGAATATGTCGTGTGAGTATCAAATCTTCGAAGCCATTTTTCCTCATTATGCAATATAGATTTTCAACTCTACTCATCCTGATGCGAATTATAAGTGTCCATTTTGTTTCAATTTTTTTTAATCATTTCACCCCGAGCAAGGCGGAAATGCCACTGATGAGCGGGGGGCTACATAACTGTAAAAAGATTAATTAGAAGAGAGTGAGAAGTACAAACTAGTTAGAAATGAGCAATAGAAAGATGAGAATGCAGGTGTGATGACAGATACATAGGTGGAGTGAAAGGGAAGGATATACGGGGTGGGGAGAGAGCTAGAGTCCAGTGGTTAATAGATGAGTATTGACATTGCATTTAAATTTCTGGAGGTTGTAGCCATCAGGAAAGTAAGAAAATGGGAGCGAGTTCCACAGGTGGGAAGTGCGAGAGAAGAAGCTGCAGGAGTAGAATTGTCGTCTGCATTTGGCTAGCCTAACTGTGAATGGGTGGGACCCAGTTGCCAGTCTGGTTGCACAAGTAAACACCTGTTGAGGAGGCACCAGTGACTTAAGTTCGTCCGAGAAGAAATCATGAAAGTATTTATAGAAGAGACAAAGGGAGGCCACATTTCGTTGGTGGGGAAGTGGCTGCAGTCGAGCCGCCAGATCAGTACCTATCACATTACTGACTCTCCTTTGGAGCCTGTTGAGAACACTGAGGAGAACGGCAGGGGCGCCTGACCATAAATGGCAGCAGTACTCCATGCACGGACGGATGGTTGACTTGTATATATGCAGGAAGGATTAAGGCGGAAAAATCATCCTGGATCGACATAATAACCCAACCTTCTTAGCAGTAGATTTAGCTATGGATTCGATATAGTGGTTCCATTTGAGGTCTGAGGAGAGGGTAAGGCCGAGGAGGCGCAGTGTATTGTTCTCAGGGAGAATCGCTTGGTCCATGCTTATGGGAGGCAGGAGAGGTTGCCTGTGAAGGTTGACAGACAACAGCTTGGTCTTAGACGCATTGAAGTTGACAAGCCACCTCTTGCCCCAATTAACCACAGAGTGTAGATCCAGTTCAAGGTCAGTAGCGAGATTATGTCTATCCGCCACGACAGGTTTCTTACTGGTGCGAGAGTATATTGTAGTGTAATCTGCGTAGATGCCTATGTGACACTTGATCTCATCTGAGAGGTCGTTGATTAAAATAAGGAAGAGCGTCGGGCCCAGGATAGAGCCCTGTGGGACACCAGCATGCGTGCTGTAGGATGAAGAGGCATGCCCATTCAAAACGACCTTCATTTTGCGGTTATTTAAAAAATATTGGATTAGGTCAAGCAGGCGACTGGTAATACCGTAACCCCGTAGCTTGCATAGAAGGCCAGAGTGCCAAACCCTGTCAAAAGCCTTGGAGATGTCCAGAGCAACCGCGCGAGCCTCGTCAGACTCATCAAGGGCCTGGAGCATGTACTCAGTTACGGTTGTTAGCAAGTCAGCCGTGGACCTGGCAAAGCGGAAGCCATATTGCCTGTCAGAAAAGAGTTTGTGGGCAGTGAGATGTTGAACTATTTCAGGATTGATTATGGCTTCAAACACTTTCCCGAATATCGTTAGAAGACTGATAGGGCGATAGTTGGATGGGTCCGAGGGTTCACCACAATTCTTAAATACAGGAACGTTTTTACTCTAAAACTTCATCGTTCATCTTATATTCAATCCATTATATTCTAAGCATTCTTTTGTAGAACCACATTTCCATTAATTTCATGTTTCTTCTCCTGCAAGTTTATTACCATATAGGAAAACAAGTATTACGTCACAGTTCAGTGTTCTTTTGTTTGTTTTAAAACGAAATTTTCTTTTTCTTTATACTTTTCTTAGTATTTGAAATGCATCTTTCGCTATTACAAGGCTTCTTCAGATACTTTCGCATTCTATTGGTGAGATGTAAGGTTCACTCAAGCAGATTCTTCCCACGAACAAGTGCTTTGTGGAACTGACTTACAAGGGGATGCTTCTTCTATCACTACAATCTTAACCTGTTCAAGTCTAGGGTCAACCAATATCTTCCTAACATATCTCTGTCACCCTATAGCTCGAGTGACTCTTTGGCCATGCACAAGGTGAGCATTATCATAAAAAAAATAAGTAAATCTCGCATCTGATAGGAAAAGCACGCGCGTAAGAATTGTGGGTCGCATATTAGTTCTAGAGAATAAAAAATTAATACGACTGGGTAGGAATTGTGTACTTCTATGAAATTTGCAAAGGAATGTAATTTAAGTATGTAGCCCAATGTATAAAGCCTAAATTAATAGTTGTTTAAATGTAAATAAAACATGATATAGCAACAAATATAAAAAGATGTATAATTTTTAATGTCGCTTCATGCAGATCATAGTGTAGAAAGTCGAACGGAAAGTTGGAATGATATTTCAAAATTGACGCAGAACTGAAAAGAAAAATTAAGACATGAAAATGATACAATCAGTTTAGTTGGAAAAGATTTAAAAATCTCCGAGAAGGCGATGAAATAATCAGAAATCATTTCCAAATTTAATTCCATCCGGCAGACAGCATTACTAAAATCCTAAAGAATACAGAAGAGGGTGATGAAATGTTCTGTACACTTGTTGCTACGTTGTTTTTACCGAATATCATTAAATAATATTGATTTATTGATGAATGTGCGTTGTGGTGCAGTTGATATTGGCTCGAAACGAGAAATCGGGGAGCCGAGTTCGAATTCCAGTTGAATTCCTTGCATTCACCTATGCGTAAATACCCTTGGGAAAAGTATTAATATGTTTGTTCCCTCTAATTATGGGTTAAATAACAGGACAGAGTGGGTTCTATAGCTTTGACTGGCAACCAGTCTACCGCAGGAAAAATGGCAACCTACTGCGGGATAATCTTCTGCCCAGTCAGTCATGTCTCTTTCAAGATATGATCGCTCAAGCGTGTAACACGTATGGCACTTAAGTGATATATTGATACTCGTAATAGTATTAAATATTTTTGGTCCAAATTTCTAGGATGAGAAGATATTATTTATAAATTTTATAGTCAGACGATATACACCTGAAGAAGGCCGGAGAACATAACGTCTGAAACGTTGGGATAAAAACAATAAACATTAAAACAAATAGTGTTAATAATAATATTAAATAATTGACTGTTTACAGTTAGTATAAACAAATAATGTACATAGCACATTAATTAACATCAAATTTTGGTCATACCGTAGTGTTCAAATCAGATTTTTTTCTATTTTCAGTAATGATGCTGCTAATATGTTTTTCATTCATTTTCAGGTGTTCAGTTTTTCAAATCGTTTTGCCAGGCTCTTTGATCCCGTTCCAGATGCTCTAAAATTAATAGGCATAAACTTTATAATTTAAGTTTTCTTTTCAAGTCGATTAATTTTATTTTTCGGAAAAGCCAAAAGAATTATGTGGACATACTTTCTTCAGCATAGATCTCGTCTTTCGACCTGGATTCCTTGAATATCAAAATATGCTTAATTTTATGTTTTTTTCTATATCTTTGTGTATATGTCATTGGTATGTATAGTCAAAGCCTAGTTGTTTTGCACAGTTGCAAGTAAATAACCATTCCCATCCAGTTATATATATATATATATATATATGTTAACTCGCTGCATTTACTTATTGATTACAATTATCATACTTACCTGCATACGCTATATTTGCAATCGTCTTTATATCATGGGTAATAACTTAATTCTTTTCTACCATTTGTAAATATTTAATTTCTCTCTTCTGATATCCCCTGTGTAACAAGGTTACTTTTTACTTTTCTCTGAACAATACACATTTTTGTTTGAAAATCTTGTAAGATTATCTATTTTATTTTCATTTTCGTATTTCCAATTATTCTTCTTAGGGCGAAATCATTGATTCACGTCCGATCATCGACGTTAAACAACGTTGAACAACGAAAAAACAGATAGGTGATTGCTATGGGAATACGAAGCGATCGACGCAACACGACAAACTAAGTAAGCCGGCAATAGATACAATCCGGTTATTTTTGCCAACAGAAGACCTCAATATGAAGGTGCTTCTGCACTGACAGATTGCAAACCTACCTGGAATTGGGTGATTGGGAGTAGTTCCTCTTCTCGTGTCTCCGCTCGTTCTAATTCAACCTTTTGATCTATTATAATAGATCTTTGACACTCTGAATTTTGCAGCTGGGCTGGGCTGACGCAATTTTCAGCGTTGACAATATTTCTTCCTCTCTCTCTCTTTTTTAATGCTAGTGTCAATCGTGTTATTACAGTTGCTGATAACGATATAGGTAGATAATAGTTGACAGCAGTAATTACATTTACAATGGTCATCACGATTCACTGATCATAGAAGATGAAAACAAAATCTATAACAAATTTGCACCTAATGACTTACTTCAGTTTCTTCTGAAACTAGACAAGCAACTAACAACAGACATAGAACATATCAACGAAAACAAAACAAAAAAAAAACAAACTAATGATTATGTACAAAGTTCTACACCGCAGAGACAACAAAGACAAATGCTATATAAACAAAAAGTATAGTAAATAAGGGGTAATTTTCTTCGATGATTGGATAGGAACAGTAACACTATGATTAACGTCTTGCATAAAAACCAATGCAAAAGAATTCGAGCGAGATATCTGAAATTACAATGGCACAGGAAACAATAGACTTAAGAGAATGTCCGATGAACAATGTCGCTAAAAGAAAAGTTGAAAATGCCATGGATTTGGTCATAATAATGAGAATAGAAACCCAAGAGCAAGAGAAATAATCTTTATGAAAAACATTTGCGTTTCGATGAAGCACAGGTAAGTTGAGCTAAAATATAAGAAAAAAGTAATGGAACTAAATGAAAGAAAAAACACATGTAACGAAGAGTTTCCAATATGACAAGAAAGTATGATTAGACAGGAATTAAGAAAAAGAAAAAAAACACAGAAAAAGTTGATAAACGCTCAAATATGTCCTCAAAGGGAAAAACACAAATCATGAAATCTCATAAGAGAGGAGAAAATTAAAAAAAAGGAGACTGAAGTACAAGTTAACATGTTCATCAATGTCAAAAAAATATAAAGAAGAAAATTAATGCAAAAATCTATTTCAATTTTAGACTACCTACCTATCTATCTATCTATCTATCTATCTATCTATAAGTTGTTCATTAAACATATGTTATCTCGGACAATTAATATCTATCTATCTATCTATCTATCTATCTATCTATCTATGCCTATTCATATCTATCTATCTATCTATCTATCTATCTATCTATCTATCTATCTATCTATCACATCGCCCGTGTTTTCTTTCTTCTTTGTGTCATGTATTTTCGGTGCTTGTGCTTTATAGAGCTCCACAGCCTGTTAATATTTTAGAAGTCTTAACAACATCTGACCCTTTGCCAGGTTTAGCCCCTCCTTTTTCGAAGTCTATATACACAAGGTCATCAGGCAGCAGGCCCGCCACTTTCTCCTGTTTCTTTTTCTCCGAATATGATCTGTGAGTGTAAAACTTTACAAGCATTCCCTCCTCATTATGTGTCCAAGAAATTTAAACGTTAAGTGTTCTTATTGTTTTCATTTTCTTTATGATATAGCGTTGCTTTCGCTTTCTGCGATCGAATTCTCAGCATCCTTCTGTAGAACCTTATTTCAGTTTGGTTGGGTTTTCTCTTCATCGCTAAAGAGAATGTTCAGCATTTACAGGCATCTAAGAGGACTGCTATTACATCCTCGTTTAGCACGTTTTTTTGTGTTTTAGAAAGTTTTCCTATTTCTTAGTTGATTAGCATTAGGAATACAAAATTTGTTAACCCAGTGCGGGTTCGGATTCGGATGTTGCTTTTTACAACTCGGTTAAAAAACTTCCTACATAGTGTAACATCTGTAGTCGGTTGATATTGACATCTCCAATTCTTACTTGCCATATTTCCTTCTCTTGCTGATCACTACATTTTCTGTCTTCTCCCAATTGGTGGCTACTCTTTTCGTTTCGAGTTTGATTACAACTCATTTCTTCTCATTTTCTTTTACAACTGTTATGGGATAACCCCTTTTTGCTATGATAATGGACTCAACTTGATTATACATATACTCCTGCTATAGTGGATTACAAGAGAAGAGAGGCTGATCCGTATGTTACCGAACGATGCCGACATCGTATCGCTCATTCAGTGAAATGAATTGGAGCACTATAGCTATTGGGCGCGTATAATGATAATATACGCGCTAAAAAGTCTGCCTTCTTCCACCGAACGCCCATAGCCTAGCGGTACAATCGCCGACTGACGCCAATTCGGTCGGGTTTCAATCCTGGGTTAAAAGCAATCGAAGTCTAACCCTACTGATGAGCTGTGATACAGCGAAACAGATCTGTCTGCGGATGACAATATATATATATATATATATATATATATATATATATTCTTTACTAATCGTATCCTGGATTACTAACCTGCGTTCCAGTTTGTAACTTTACGTTTAATATAACTTATTTTTCTATCTCAAATACCTGTTTTGTTGTTCATTATTTTGTTCGGTTACTAATCCGGAATCCACAACAACAACCTTGACCAGGAGGTCCTATAATTTTCTGTCTGTGCCTGCCTTTAAACTATCATCTGCATATCTTATATTAAGAATACGCCTACCATAATAAATTCTGGTAGCATCCGAGTTTCACAAAGGGTAGCCTCGCTCTAGTGGTTGAAAAACTGCAGAGCCAAATACTTGTTTTAGGCCCATTTTTATTTTTGACTATCTACACAACTTGTTTCGTATCACTATGAAGAGGGTTATTTTCACAGAATAAGCTTTCGGTTATGCTTACATCTTTTTCGAGTAGATCAAGTTTTCCTAATTGAAATTGATCTTTGTGACGTATCTTATCAAAATGAATTTGAAATAAGATTGTAAAATATAAAACCTCACTGTAAAGTCTTTATTTGCCCAAATCGCATGGAACAAAAAATAATGATCGCTCGATGTGTCGTAAAAGCAATTTTAACATAGTATGAACGGTATATATTAGGTGATTTTTGGTATGTGTTGGCGATCCCGGGAATGGGAACCGCACAAAGTAAAGGAATAATCAACAGAATTTGAGATAGAAAAACAAGTATATTAAACGTAAAGAATACAAACGTGAACGTAGGTTAGTAATCCAGGAATACAGTTAGTAAGACGGATATATACAATGTCTCTGAAGTGAAGCTGTAGTAGAATTAGTATGTCCACATCGGAAGCTGACGGGTGTTGTGTAATATTATTCTGCTGAGTGTAGGTCAGAGCTACTATGAACTACTGACGCTGTATCTCTCGGTATCTTTCGTTATCTCGCGAATCTCTGGATGTCTGACGTTATCTCACGTTATCAGACGTCTTGCTTCTATATAGGAGTATATGTATACTCTAGACGAGTCTATTATCATTGAAAAAGGGCAGACCCCACAACAGTATGCATAGTAATTAATGTGTCCTCTTTAATTACTTTTTGCATACTTTTAGACAGAAATATTCTTGAAGCCTAGAAACCGTTAAATATGTTCATGACCAGACATGGTCTTTGTTTACTTTACTTGCATGGGTTTAAACATAGAAACAGTGCCTTTCAAACTTTTGCCAATATCGAAAGAGCATGGGAAGATGGATCCACTCGGGATCTTCCGAAAAATCACTTGTGATAAAAAGTGGGTCATTTATGATAATCGTAAACGATTAGGTCAATGGCTTAATTGTGATTATTCCCCCAAATATTTTCGAAATCCAAAGTTGCAACAGCAAATAATCATGGTAACCATCTGCTTGTCTGAAATTAATGTTATCCACAACTGATTTATGAAAGGCATTCAGAACATTAATGCAAAGGTTTACTGCAATAAACTTGCTGAAATGCATGCACGCCTACAAAAATGTGACCTGCATTAGTGAATCGACGTGGTATAATTCTGCTTCACGATAATGTGTGTCCATATGTTGCAAAAATGGCTAATTTTGACTAATTTCAATATTTCTACAGTTAATTTTTCAAGAATAATATTATGTTTCTGAAATCGGATACTATTTTTGTAACAACCTAATAAAACATTCCAAATTGTTTAACTATGCAAATTACTATACTTAATGAAATTCAGCAATATTAGACTCCTTAACCATAAAAACTAATCCTGTCCAATATCAATATTTCTTCGATTTTCAATCAAACATATTTAATATATGCAATGATTAATACCATAAATAAAACAACGACGCAGGAAAATTTGAGTCTTGAAAATACGAAAACTGAAACCCCCACAGAAATGCAATTTCTAACTAAAAACGAAACATTATCAACCAACAAAATTATTAGATAAATACTTATGAAAACAGAATGTCCTCTGAGAATATATGACAATTTATATTCAAATTCTCTCGGAGAAACCGGAAAAATGGTCTGCACTGTAGAAAGATTAAATAAGAAAATTGAATAAGAATGTTCGTCGGTATTCAGTCAAACAAGAAAACGCACAGACACACGCAAAACACACGGACACACACATACACCCACATATATATGCTTTAGAAGTTTGTATATTGATAAGGAAAGAATATTCAATAATCAACAAGAAGAGTTCGTATATTTAGGCAGTGTGGAAACAGGAATCAAAATTGCAGGTTTTACTCTCAGTTTCACATCTCAGTTCGATATTCAAACCAAAGTTATTGTTTTGATAATCGCATCGAGGCAAGTTTCTGAGAATTGCCAGTGTTGAAACCTGTGTAAACATTCTTCTTGTATGTGCCCTGTCCCTTCATGACGTAGGCGATCATGGCCTTCCACTTTTCCCTATATCATTTGCCTAAAAATCCATTTGCCTAAAAATCCAGCAGCCGAGGCTGTGCAGGCAGAAAGAGCAGTTCTTACGCTCTTTGCAATTACTGGCGAGTTTGTGAGTGTAACCTTTTTTCTTTTTTATTTCACTCTTGTGGGATTTATATGTTTACACCCCCCTCACTTCTTAATATTTATTCAATAAATTTATTTTTAAACGAATTCCATCTTCTCCCAGTATTGCAAACATTCCCTTTTGGTTTTGTCCTCCTCTATACCCATTTATAATTTTGCCAACGTAACCCTTGACAAGTGTTGGCTGAAAGGTTCCTCGGGTTTGGGTTAAAATGACGTCCACTCTCTTTAAGGCTATTAGTTATTTCTGCGGGTACAAATCTTTGTTTCTATATTTCCGTCTAAGGTACCCCAGTCAGTTTATTGGCCAACTTAATCAAGTTTTAAAACTTTGGCATAGGGTTAATAATTTTAGAATCAGACGATCTTTTCTCAAATCTTGTTTGTCCTGCGGTGTTGTTCCCCCCTTTATCCAGCACAGATTAACCAGAATTAAAACTACTGGTACCTCAATTGAACACTCGCTTATTAGGTACGAATTAGACAAATTATTTGATCGCTCAGCCAGTTCCTTGCGGTCCTTTCGTTCAATTTTGAATGAAATTAAGACAAAGATCAATTTTTTGGATTTTTTCCGTTTCTCCCGTTACTTAGTCAATCTTAGGCTACGCTAAGATAAATCTGTTAGCGAGAGAAATAGTAAGTACTTGGAGTACCTGATAACAAGAAGGTATGGTTCAGTGTCTGGTAATTTACATCGACATATTTTCAATTTGTCCAGCACAAGTCTCACTGGGATTGAACTTTCAGTTCTCTCTCGTGGGTTAGATTTTTGTGTACCTCCTTCTAAGATTAATAAGGAACAGATTTTCTCTGAGTTCGAGTTATTATACTCGCAAATTTCTCATCATGTTCCAACATCTTCCGAAAAGTGTTCTGAGGTAAAAGCTAAGTTGCTTGAGTCTGCTATTGAGTACACCTCGCTTAGCTGTGAGAAAGATTCTCTTGACTGGCGTAGTGTGCATTACCGTACAATTGGTTCTTTACGTTCTCGTGGTGACATTTATATTACCAAGCCAGATAAGGGTGCTGGTGTTGTTATATTAAATCTAGACGATTATCATTCTAAAATGTATAATATTTTAGATGATTGTTCAAAGTTCACTGTTATCGGTCCTGGCGATACATTTGACAACACCGGTAAGACAGAAGCCAAAATTCAACGTTGGCTTCTGTCTTTATATAAGCAAAATTTAATTTCTAAAGACATCTATAATAGGATTAGGCCCGTGGGCTCTCAGCGACCCAGAATGTATGGCCTTCCAAAAGTCCATAAGGAAGGAGTCCCCCTTAGACCCATACTGTCCATGGTAGGGTCAATACAGCATGAGCTGGCCAAGTGGTTGGCAGAGATTATCCAACCTCTATCTGATGCACTGTCTACGTATAATGTCCTCGACTCTTTTAGTTTTTCTAAATTCGTTAGAAATTTAGAGTTTTCCTCAAGAGATACGTGTATGGTCTCTTTTGACATTGTCAGTTTATACACTAATGTCCCGTTAAAAGACAGTATAAACATTTGTACTGACATGTTGTATCGAGGTAATTTTGGCCCTGCAATTATTCCTGAAGAAATTTTCTTAGAGTGTATGCGGTTGGCTACTGAGGGAGTCGAGTTCAGTTTCAACGGGACAATGTATGCACAGACGAACGGTGTCGCTATGGGGAGTCCTTTGGGTCCTTTTCTTTCTAATATCTTTGTAGGATATTATGAACATGTGTTATTTGAGAAGGTTAATGAGCCACTTATTTATCGACGTCATGTTGATGACACCTTCGCATTATTTAATAACACATCTGAAGCTGAAAATTGTTTAGTTCAGCTAAACTCCCTACATCCATCTCTTCAGTTTACTATGGAGATAGAGAAGGATGGGGGTCTTCCATTTTTAGATGTCTATGTTCAGCGACGTGATGAGGTTTTCGTAACTTCTGTGTTTCGTAAACCGACTTTTACCGGTCTATATACTAATTGGAACTCTTTTGTCCCTAAGTCCCGTAAAATTGGCCTAATAGAAACTTTGGTTCACCGTGCCCTTAATATTTGTTCTCCTGAATGCTTGGCCAGCGAATTAACACGCTTGCATGATATTTTTGAAGGGAACGGGTACCCCATTAATTTGGTAAAACGGGTCATTGCTCGTAAGATTAAACGGTTTAAAGAACAAAAGGTTGAAGGGCCAAGTCGCTGTCCTTTGTATCTCAAATTACCCTGGCTTGGTAGAAAATGTCTTACTGTTACTGACAAAATTTCGGCTAGTATTTCGTTGGGTTATTTTTCAGTACAGTTGCGTGTTGTTTATAAGACAAGGCCTGTGTTTCCATCTTTCGTTAAGGATCGGTTGTCCTGTTTTCGTAAAAGTTCCGTTGTGTATAAATTTAAGTGCTGTTGCGATGCAGCATACATAGGACGAACCAATCTGAAGTTGGAGACGCGGGTTGCGCAGCATGTCCTCGCGAATTTACGTTTAGGCAATTCCCATAGCAATATAAGGACAACTCAAGCTGTGTTGGATTCAGCAATCGGCCAACACCTGCTGGATAATCAAGTTTGTGCCTCCTCTTAAGAGGACAATTGGTTTTCTGTCTTACATCTACGTGTTTTGGAGGCCATTTGCCTAAAAATCCAGCAGCCAAGCCTGTGCAGGCAGAAAGAGCAGTCCTTACGCTCTTTGCAAGTACTGGCGAGTTTGTGAGTGTAACATTTTTCTTTTTTATTTCACTCTTGTGGGATTTATATGTTTACACCCACCTCACTTCTTAATATTTTTTCAATAAATTTATTTTTAAAGGAATTCCATCTTCTTCCAGTATTGCAAGTATTCCCTTTTTGTTGTGTCCTCCTCTATACCCATTTATAATTTTGCCAACGTAACCCTTGACAAGTGTTGGCTGAAAGGTTCCTCGGGTTTGGGTTAAAATGACGTCCACTCTCTTTAAGGATATATATATATATATATATATATATACGTGTATGTATATGTATGTGTATATATGTATGTGCGTATGTATATGTGCCTGTATATGAATAGATATATATGTATGCACACACACACACACACACACACACACATATATATATATATATATATATATGCATATATATATATATGCATATATATATATATGAATATGTGCGTCTGTCTGCGCGTGTATATATGTATATCTATATATTCTCTTCCATAAGTATAGAAATGACAAGGCCAATTCCTTTGTTCTTGTGGTTCATTGAAATGATTTAGCTTCAATACCGAAAAAAATATGAGCCTAAAGTTCAACATTGCAGCTTTTATTTACATTTAGATGTTTTAAACAGATTACCACAAACCACATTTTGTATCAGATCACACCATTTTTAGATTAGCAAAAGTAAAGGAACAGATTGTCATAAATTAAACAACATTTAGTATATATATATATATATATATATTTACGCTCTCACACCCTGATTGAGCACTCTGGAAGAACGGTAGACTTTGAAAGACAGTAGCTACTCTGGCATCTATTCATCGGTCATTCAGTAATGAATTAGAACACTCTCTGCTATTCTGCGTGTATAATGTTAATATACATGCTAAATATTCTGCCTCATTCCACCGAAAGCCTGTAGCTCAGAGGTAACATCGCCGACTGACGCCAATTCGGTCGGGTTTCAATCCTGGGTAAAAAGCAAGCGGATGTCTAAACGTACTGATGAGCTGTGATGAAGCGAAATAGATCTGTCTGTGGATGACTATATGTATAGATATGAAAAGTGACATATTACTAAATCAAAGGCATGAAACTATAGTTTTTTTTATAATCGTATCATCCCAATCAAGTCATTATACTCCCACTGTTGCTTATGGGGTTACATAGGAGGAATGTTATGAAAAGGAGTGACAGAATAAAGGGGGTGTCAGGAAGTGGATAAGAGAAAAATGAGAATACTGATGAGAGTGGAGTGAACGGAGAAAGGAGCATGAGAGAGAGAGGATGCAGGTTAGTGAGATAGGAGATGACTATTGACTTTACATTTAAATTCTTGGAGATTGTAGCTGTCCTGAGAAGCAAGTGAATGGAAGGGAATTCCACAGGCTGGAAGTGCGAGAAAAGAAGCTGCTGGAGTAGAAATTGCGTTTACATCTTGTTGGTTTCCCGGTAAAGGGGTAGGACCTAGTTGCTAATCTTGTGGCTAGAGTAAATTCGTATATAGGGGGCACCTGTGATATCAGATCATCAGAGCAGAAGCCCTGAAAGTACTTGTAGAGGAGACACAGGGAAGCCACACTGTGCCGTTAAGAAAGTGACTGCCAAGTCGGGATCAATCAAATGGCATATTCTCCGTTGAACTTTCTCAAGGACCCCGACGTGTATAGCAGGAGCACCTGACCAGATATAGCGGCAGTATTCAATGCATGGGCGGATGGTAGATTTGTAAGTGTGCAGGATTGTTCCAGCCGGGAAAATCTTTCTGGCTCTGCACAGAGAACCGTCTTTCTTAGCAGCGGATTTGCTATAAATTCTATGTAGACATTCCAATTGAGGTCTGTTGTGAGAGTTAACCCGAGGATGCGCAGTGTTTTACTTTCAGGGAGACTAGCGTGATCCAGGCTAATGGGGGGCAGGAGCGATTGTCTGTGATGTTTAATAGATAGCAGCTTCGTTTTAGAAGAATTAAAATTCACCAGTCACTTCTTACCCCAGTCCACTACGAATTGGAGGGCCTTTTCAAGCTCGTCGGCGAGGTTTGCTTTGTCAGCTTCGGCAGATTTTTGATCGAAGCAAGAATAAACTGTAGTGTCATCAGCTTATATGCCTATTTACGATTTTATTACATTGGGAGATCGTTAATGTAGATGAGGAAAAGTTTAGGATCTAGAATGAAGCCTTGAGGGACACCTGCGTTCGTGTGTTAGTATTGGGAGGTATGTCCGTTCAATACTACCTTAATTGTAGATAGTAAACTGTAATCATATTAAAGGATTAACCATACAATGCTGCTTCTTCTTCTTTTATGTGTCCTGTTTCTTCAGGACGTAGGCGATCATGGTTTTCCACGTCTCCCTATCCCTTGTGGCTCTTAGTATGTTTGCTTCTGTTACACCTGGCAACCCCCGTTCCGTCATCTACCTGATCAGGCCTTGCAAATATGTTATCCGCTGCCTTCCTCTGTCTCTCCTTCCTTCTATCTGACCAGCCAGTATCATGTTCTCCAAGCTCTCCTTTCTTATTTGGTGTCCCAGGAACTTCAGTTATCTCTTCCTGATGCTCAGTATTAATTTCCTTTTTGTTGCCATTCTTTCCAACACCTCATCGTTGCTTGCATGCTGCCAGTAGAGATTCTTCATTACTCTGATGTCTTTCCACAAAATGTCGAGGCTGCAGAATATCTCCATCATTTCTTTGTGTCGAATCTTGTCGAATGCCTTCGCATAATCGATAAAACATAGGTACAAGTATTTCTTCATTTGTATTGCCCTTTCGGAGAGCATCCTAATCATAAATATGGCGTTCCTTGTTCCAGTGCCTTTGACAAACCCGCACTATCTCCGGCCTGATTCTGCTTCTCTCTCTATTCATCAGGATTTTGACAATCAGTTTTGTAATGGGACTCATTAAGCTGATAGTTCTGTGTAGTTCACATTTGTTTGCACCTGGTTACTTCGGCAGTGCTATAAATATCGACTTGCATAGATCGTATGGTATTATTCCACTACTATAAATTTCGTTTATTATGTCGGTAATTTATTCTGTGCCATATTCCTCCAGGGCTATCAGCAGCTCTATTACGACGCCGTCTGGACCAGCTGCTTTGTTTCTGTTCAGTTTGGCCATTGCACCTTCCACTTCGGATTTTAGTATTTCCGGTTCTCCTTGTGTATTCTCGGTTGTTCTCTCCTGTCGCAAAAAAGATCCTTTATATACTCTTCCCATCTCTGGAGCATTTCATCTTTCTCCAATATGATTGTTCCGTCCTTGGCGTTTATGCATCCTGCTGAGGAGCAGATTTTTTGTCCTGTCAGTTCTCTTATCTCTTTATGCATCTCTGTTTTATTGATCCTGCTCAGTCTCTCTACTTCTGCGCATTTGTTGTTGAGCCATTCCTCTGTAGCCTGTTTGCATTTGTTCCTTATTTCCCCGTGAAGTTTCTTGTTCTCTCCTCCATGTCTTGGCGTTATTTTCTATCTCCTTTGCATCATGTGGAGAATCTCTTCAGTCATCCACTCGTTTTTTCTTCTGCGTCTGATTTCCTTTGGGGTAATTTTGTTCTCTGAGGTCACCATCGCTTTCTTTAGTGAGTCCCTTTTTGAGTGCCCTTTTCCAGTTTGTTCTTCATATTTCTTTCTCACGCTGTTATTGTATCCTTTCTGCAGGGTGAGGTCATTCACAAGCGTGTCGTATTGCAGCCTTGGTGATGTGCTGGGCTTCTTCAGTCTCCGGAGTTTTATTCTTAGTTTGCAGATGACTGGGACGTGATCACTTCCGCAGTTGGCACTTGGATATGTTTTGCATTGGACCACTGCTTTCCTGAATCTCTTGTTTATAATTATATAGTCTGTTTTGTTTTTCGTGTCGCCTCCTGGGCTTCTCCATGTCCATAGACCTTGTGGGTTTTCTTGGCACCAGGTGTTAGTAATTACCTGGTCATTGGTTGAGCACCATTGGACCCATTTTTCTCCTCGTTCGTTGCGATGCTGCTAGTGTTACTAATTATATGGTATGAAACTATAGCAAGTGTAAACATTTTATAGTATTAAAATTTACTATCTTGATAATTTAATCTATATAATCGTTCTTAGGTTATTTTACTCTTATTTTCTGTGTCAATTTGTGATCTATTTATTGCCTTAAATAATTTTATTGCGCTCAATAATTACTGTCAGTATGTTTAGCCATGTATTGTATTTATTATTTTATTTTCATTATTCTGTTATATATTTTATTATTATTATGTCATTTTTCATCATATTTCGATTTCTGCTTTGGTCTCACTACCAACCAAGTCTGCGGGGAGACCTAAGGCAGGTAGTGGCGTGTTGTTATGGCTCCATTTCATGTTTTTCTATCTTCCCTATCATCTCCAGCATTACATAGATAAAGTTTTCCTTAGTGTGTGGGCTGTACTTAATAAGACATTTTTTTGTATATCTCTTAAGCTGGGGTTTCCAGGGATTCTTTCAATGTGTTGTTTTGTTCCATTTTTTATCATTCCAAGTGCACCTACTATCACTGGCACAACTCTTGTTTTCAATTTCCACATTTTTCTATTTCAATTTCCAGGTCTTTATATTTTGACAGTTTTTCAAATTCCTTGATTGCTATGTTACAATCCGCTGGACAAGCCATATCAATTAATAGACAAGTTTTCTCCTTCTGGTTTTTAACAATTTATTATTATTTATTTATTATTATTATTATTATTATTATTATTATTATTATTATTATTATTATTATTATTTATTTATTATTATTATTATTATTATTATTATTATTATTATTCATTTTAATCTTGATTGGGGTGAAATGATTAAGATATAGAGGGTGATTGAAAAATAAGTCCTTATTTAACGTATGAGTGCCCTACTAGAACTAATGACTTAATATTCTGTAATTTTTTTTCTTTGGGATTGGTTTGAGGAGCAAGTCTTCTATACCAAACGAAGACATTGAAAAATTTGAAGTTAGGTCTTCCATACTTAAAAGTTCCTGATGTAATCATTGACGACGTGATTCTTAAGCGGCTCGAGAAGCTGGTAACTACACCTGGCTACCATGAATTATAAATGAAACATCATTCTAAACTCTATCCATTCATATCTACTTCTTCTAAAAATTATAGCTAATAAATTAATTAAAATTATTTTGAAATGAGCAGTTACTTTTCAATCAACCTGTGTGGACATATGAAATGATGTGATCTGCTTTGTGCTCTCAGCTAAACATAGATTTTTTTTCTGAATTTTGAAATATACATATATGTATTTAAAGAATATTCGGGCCGGTCGACGAAAATAAAGAAATATATTGTTTAATAAATAGACGGAGCGTCTACTTAAATACGAGTATTCATCAAAACAACGTTTAAAAATTGCTTTACGTTAGGATTCAAAACTTATCATATATATATATATATATATATATTTCCAGAGAAAAATCAGCGTATATTCGAGACGTTAAAGCAAGCCAGAATTAATGACGGTCACTCCTATGGAAACATATATATATATATATATATATCCGAGTGAATAAGGAACAATGAAAAATTTACAACGTCCAAAATATTAATTTAAAACAGTGCTCGATATATAATATAGAGCTGTGAATATATATTATAAATTATAGTTTAGAACATGAACAAATTTTATCCACTACAAAGTGTACAATTTGTTTCGACATTGAAATTACAATGTCTCATCAGGTGGTGTGAAAAGGAATGGAAAGCTTCTTTTTTTTATATTTGGCGACTTGTGTGTGGGATGTTTGTACCATCTTCAGAGAGGTTACCCGGACGTTAACATAAAAACATCCATCATCAAAGATTATCGTTGCTTAGCAACGTTTTATGTCAACACAGGATAAAATCGTCTATAATAGACATTCATTGTCTCTTATATTTAACAATTTTCATTTTCCTTTCCATCCTTTCAAAAACCTCATCGTTGATCACATGTTATTCTCAACATCCTTCTGTAGAACCACATTTCGGTTGTTTCAAGTCGTCACTCCTTCCTCTTTGACAAGATTGTCCAGAATTCACTACGATATTGAAGAACAGACGTTTATTACATATTCAATTTCAAAATCTTTGAACACTATTCGAAATAATAAAATATCTATCTTAACCTGATGATCCGTGTGAATTGAGAAAAAACTAGTGAAGTTGAGATAGTATATCATTATTATTATTTGACATTATACATAAAGGATGCGTAAGGTATTTGAAGACATATGATTGCTCCCCGGCAATTTTGTGATAATGTGCTTTTATCGTTTTCGAGGATCAACCGCGAGATATCATCCAACGCATGAAACGAAACGACCATCGGTAATTGTCGCTATGCGCGCAAAGAACGGCGATTTTTATACTGCATGCACATAAGGCTTGAAAACGGCGTATAAGCAAAGATCATAGACGGTCGACAAGATAAAAAATTTTAAAAAAGTAGCGAAGCAGCTTATGCTAAAAACAAACTCAAACTACTGATTATTGTTTTAAATAATCGGCAAAATAACCCGGAACGACAGGACAAAATCAAAATGCCGTGATAACATCAACGGTGAGGACAACAGTTTTAATGTAAATGATAATGGGGGCGTTAAAAAGGATTACAAAGTACTACAAAAGGTCCTGGAAGAACTCGACGTTAGAAGAGTTAGAAGCATTGAAAATAAGGAAATGGTGAAAAAATCTAGGATCCTAAGAAAAGATACAACTGAGATAATCATAATTATAATGACAATGACGATGACATCGGGTGGCAACATGAATATAATGTTTAAAGATAAACGGAACGTCTAGTTAAATATGTGTTGGGGTAGAATCCCTCTATAATGGACTGTTCTGTTCATTACAAATACGGGTTAGGCTCTGTATGCGCAGACGTAGGACAGACGCCAGGGAGTAGACATATATAGACTATTTGTTGCAGCTGAGAGGTGGTTTCCACTCAGACTTACTCTTTCTGTGTTCTTGTTTTTCGATATATCTTGTTACAAGTCCCGTGTTCGTGTCTTCCTTTTCTACTAACTTCATCAACACAACAATATGGCTAACTTAAAATTAAATTGATCAAAACCTGTCGGATAAATAGAAGAAATTATTACTTCTCTTGTAATGCAGAACTAGAACATTTAGGTAATTCGAACACATCAACCGAGTGAGACGTTGAAAATAGATCTAGTCATCGTAGTTTCAAAGTCAATCGCCAATTTTTCAAAAGAAAAATATCACACTGAAAAATAATTTGATCGTAGAAACGACAGGATCAAAAACATTATCGAGGACACACACAGCGTCTTAAAGAGACCTACTGTTACTTCTAGATATATCTATTCATAGTAAAAAAAAGTTAACAGTCTTGCCCACACATGCTTACAATGTTCTCACATTGAATGAGTTTCAATATAGGCAATTTTTGAAAAAACAACAGCCTGAGACCATGAAACGTTATCGAATATAAAAATGACTGTCATTTCCATCCTTGATGCAGTACAGAAAAGCTGAGAATTCTTCAAGGAAACCCGAAGGTTACGATGTTTGAAATGAAAATAAATCTGCAAACGACAGTCTTACTGAATCTGAAATGCAAGCGAGAAACGATTCTGAGATCTAAAATAAATGCATGCCTTTTAACCTCCAAGAAAGGTCATCAAAATGAAATATATACAATTTTAGATATCTCTTTAACATGCAAAGGAATTCTGTGAGATCAAAAATTGGCGCCAGGTACACGAACAGTTAGCTTTTCAGCCGCAAATAGTCAAGGAGAGTCTGACAACTTGTTATGATGAGTGACCTGCACACCATTTATTTTTAAACAGCTCTTTCGTTTCTCATATATAGCTAAGCTGAATATTTGCAAATATAGTCTATCGGTAGGCGGAACATTTAATTTGTTTCTATCTATAATTTTTAGGGATATTCAAATTTGTGTAGAAATGTGTTACGTTGATATTGTAAAGATGTGAAATTCTGTATGCTTTTTTGACAAGGTGATGGCAAATAACCCGGAACGACATTTATCCATTTTAGAGACATTGTGTATTGTGTTTAAAAGCTATGATTCATCTTTTAAGTTATTACAAAAAAATGGGACTTTTCAGGATATTATCATTGTTTATTGTATGTTATTTTTGCATATCTGTCCATGACAATATTGAATTTGTTGAAAATGTTGTTCCAATCCTTATTGTACTATTCGTATTCATGACGTTTCGATCGTTGTACGCTTCGGCTTTCTTCATGTGAATGGAATTTTGAACCGAAACCTTTATTTCGACCAAGGGAGTATATTGTTCGCCTGAGCCATGCACTCCCGGATGTCTTAAGCTCAACTCTCTAAGTTATTTTTTTATCGCTACTATTGTCAAGTATTGAACTTGTTGTGGGATCTGCCTTTTTTTCTATGATAATGGACTCTAATTGAGTATACATATACTCCTGCCGTAGTGAGTTACGCAGAGTACAGTAAGACATCATGAGTACAGTGAGAGAAGTTGTAAGAGATCCGTCAGTCAGTCAGTTAAGTGCCATTCGTGAAACACGCTTGGGCGATCATGTCTCGAAAGAGACAGGACTAACTGGGCAGAAGATTATCCTGCAGTGGGTTGCCATTGCTATCTGCGGTATACTGGTTGCCAGCCAAAGCTATAGAACCCAGTCTGTCCTGTTATTTAACCTATAATTGGAAGTAAGAGACGGATTAATACCTTTCCCACGGGTTTTTTTTTAATCGTTTCACCCCAAGCAAGGCATTCCACTGCCACTATTGCGCTTGGGGCTACATAGGTGAAGGTAAATAGGAAGAGTGGTTAGATATAGGAAACGTCAGAAGGGGGGTGATAGCTAGTTGGGAGGATGGGAAGAGTGTCTGAAAGAATGGAAGAGAGTTATTGTGTTAGGAGGTGTCTATCGACCCTACATTAAAAGTCCTGGTGATTGTAGCCGTCGGGGGAAGCAGTCATGTGGAAGGGAATTCCACAGTCGGGAAGTACGAGAAAAGAAACTGTTGGAGTAGAAGTTGCGATTACATTTTATCGGTTTCACTGTAAAAGGGTAGAATCTATTTGCTAATCTAGTATCTCGTGCAAATTCGAACCTAGGGGGCACCAGTGATCTCAGTTCATCGGAGCAGAAGCCATGGAAGTATTTATAGAATAGACACAGGGAAGGCACGTCGCGCTGGTGAGAGAGAGACTGCAAGCGGTCTGCCAAGTCAGTATCGATCACATTACAGACCCTCCGCTGTACCTTGTCGAGAAGCCCAAGGAGAATTGCAGGGGCACTCGACCAGATATGTCAACAGCATTCAATGCACGGGCGGATGGTAGATTTATAAATGTGCAGGATAGATTCAGATGGAAAAACTTCCGGGCCTGCACAGAGAACCGACTTTCATAGCAGCGGATTTAGCAATGGATTCGATATAGTTTTTCCCACCTGAATCTATTCTGCACATATACAAATCTACCATCCACCCGTGTGTTGAATATTGCTGCCATATCTGGTCGGGTGCCCCTGCTGCTCTCCTTGGGTTTCTTGACAAATTACAAAGAAGGATCTGTAACGTGGTTGATACTGACTTGGCAGACCGGCTGCAACCACTCTCTCACCGGCGTGATGTGGCTTCCCTGTGCCTCTTCTACAAGTACTTTCATGGCTTCTGCTCCGACGAGCTTACATCACTGGTGCCGCCTAAGCACGAATTTACACGATATACTAGATTAGCAACTAGGTCCCACCCTTTTACAGTTAAACAGATAAGATGTAACCGTAGATTCTACTCCAACAGCTTCTTTTCTCGCACTTCCAGCCTGTGGAACTCCCTTCCACAAGTCTGCTTTCCCGATAGCTACAATCTCCAGGTGTTTAAATGTCGGGTCAATAGACACCTCCTATCACACTAACTCCCAATTATTCTCAGAACACTCTCATCTACCCAAACCTCATTCTCGGTATCCTTACCCGCCTATCACCCACCCTCTGGGCGAATAAATGGCGAATAAATGGCGACGAATGAGTTCCCGAGTGGGCAGAGTTGTTTGGTTGTGCAAGAGTCTGGAATGGAAGTGAAGCAGAGGTCTAGTAGTGAGTCCCTTCCGTTGGGGTTGTCGGAGAAACGTGTGGGGAAGTCCACCACTTGCGTGAGGGATTGGGTGATTGAAAAATTCATGGTGTGGACACCAGCAGGGTCAGTGACAGAGTTCTCCAGCCACTTGGTGTGGTGGGCGTTAAAGTCACCAAACACAAATATGTGGGCAGAATGATGGGAAGAAATGGCTTTGTCGATATTGTCAGAAATGCTGTCAAGTAACGAACAGTCAGAGGAGGAAGGTGAGCGGTAGAGAAAGAAGAGATAGCTAATCGAGCTTAGAAGTGTGAGACGGAAGCACATAAAAGAATGATCCAGGAATTCAAGAGATTTCACCCTAGCTAGAGGGAGGTGTTCGCTGACATACACACCAAGCCCATGCATATGAACATTGGAGTCCTTCCTGAAGAGGGGAAGGTAGCCAGGAACGTAGAAGTCAGAAGAGAGGATAGAAGGGTTAAGGTTAGTTTCGCATAAGGCTAAGATATCAGGTGAGTTAGTGTGAAGGAATGAATCTGTGCTGAAGAAGTTAGTGCGGATACCACGTATGTTAGTGAAAGAGATGCAGACTGGTTTGGGCGTTTTCAGACTAGTAGGCTTAGTTTTGCTATTATGTTTGCTTTTTTCCATAGTGATTCAGTTGAGGAGAGGTCTTACAGTAGAATCAGTCGGTCACTTGTTTGCGGCATATGAAGGATGGAGACTGGCGCGGCCTACAACATAATGTGGCCTTGGGGTTGCCCACCGAACGTTCATGCAGGGACGCCCTTCCATGCGCGATATGGCACTGCAAGAACCCCGGTATTATTCAACTGTTGATCAGAGCAGCCTATCAAGATGCTACGCAAGAGTTCGGGCTCCTAACTACTAGTCGGATGCAGCAACCAGGAAACTGCCAACCCGGTACCCTCAGAATGTAAAGGCGTTGTCACCATACTCCGTAACTACAAAGATCTTCCAGCTGAACTAACACTAAGACCGAAGAAGGGGGATGAACCGGGAACCCCTTCCTGAACAGAAAACAAGGTGATCACCTCTACTCTTGTTCAAAAGAAGGGGTGAAGTGTGAGACCGGACGATAGTAGGAACTATCTACTCCAATTAAAAAAAAGAAAAGAAAAAAAAAATAAACATGAAAGAGTAACTGAAGTTTACTAAGTGTTAACTTAGTATAAGTCGAAAAGAACCTTGGATAGCAAAATCATTTACACAAACTACTTCAGTTAGTGACAAAAGAGCAAATAAAAACAAATAAAATAAACAAAGGGGAAGCCAAAAAATATTAAAAATTAATTATTAAATTTCAAACAAAAACAAACTCATTTCCGTTCACTTACCACAAGCAGGTAACACACAGAAAAGTTGATTCAAAATAAATTTCTAAGGACAGAAATACAATTTAAAGCATTTTTACAGATAGTATGGACGAATTAATCCTCTTTGGTAAACGAGAGACGCTACAATACAATCCACGTGGAGGGGGGGAATGTCTGAGACAATTCTTTTTACAAGACAAAAACGAAATCGCTAACAGAATTAAGATAAATAGTACCACAGTTCTCGAAAAGAACCTTGGATAGCAAAATCATTTACACAAACTACTTAAGTTAGTGACAAAATTTGCGCGTGAGTGAATGCAATGAATTTAACTGGAATTCGAATTCGGCACCTCGATTTCTTCTTTCCGAGCGGATATCCACTGCACCACAACGCACAAGAGATCCGTAGGCTACCGAAGTTTCATAGCGAATACCGCGTCAATAGCTCTGAGCTCCATCAGCCAGAATAGAATTACGCAGCACCCGTCAGTTCCGACGTGGACCTACAAATTCTAGCACGGCTTCACTTTAAAGACTTGTATATATATATATATATTCTTACTAATCGTATTCCTGGATTACTAACCTGCGTTCAGTTCGGCATGTTTACATTTAATATAATTCTTTTTCCTCTCAATCATGGACTGATGAGTTTAGAAATTTGTGGGCATAAGGAGGAAATTATGATGTGATAACTTCATGAGTTTGCATTTTGGAATTATTTTTTTCTTCTCAAAATAAAAAAAAATGTATTGAAGAAAAAATAATTCCAAAATGCTTATGCAAACTCCTGAAGTTATCAAATGATATTTTCCCCCTTAGGCCCACAAATTTCTAAAATTGAACATAATATATTTTTCCATCTCAAATATCTGTTTTGGTGTTCATTATTTGGTGCGGTTCCTCACCCGGAATCCATAACAGAAGTCACAAGTCATTAGGTCAAGACATATGAACATATGCAAAATCAAGGATAAGAGGATACAATTTTTTCTGAACATTATTTTGGTAATTTCATTAGGATTATGAACTTTGTAAGTGTTGGGGATCGCCCCTTTTACACACTCAATGGATTGGTATACTTATAATCTTGCCTACAGAGAACGAGGGTGTCTGTAGGGTTTTTGTAGTGTGTTAGTGTGTTGTTGTTAGAGATGTAGTGCTTGTCAGAGCAGTTGGAGTGTCGCTCGTAGGTCAGCAAGAATATAGATTTATTACCCGCACTTACTTATTTGTATATATTTGACTCCTACTAACAAGTATTCCTGAATCTACTAACCGTGTATAGGTTGTATATCTTTTGTTCAATATACTTGCACTTTTCCTCTCATATCTGTTTTGTGTTATTATTATATTGTTGGAGTAGAGAGACTTAACTATCGCCCGGTTCACACTCCACACGTCTATTGAACAGGTGAAGAGGCTCAACCCTTGTTTCCTGTTTAGGATTTGGTTCCCGGCTTTCTTTTTTCTTTTTCTTTTTTCCAGTTTTTCACTTTTTTTTCTTTTCTCTGTTCTTTGTTTTTTTCTCAATTGGAGTAGTTAGACTTAACTATCGCCCGGTTCACACTCCACACACGTCTATTGAACAGGTGAAGAGGCTCATCCCTTGTTTCCTGTTTAGGATGTGGTTCCCGGTTTCTTTCTCTTTTCCAATCATTTTACTCTTAAGTAGCCCCATGCGCCTCAGTGGCGTCACCGCCTTGCTTGGGGCGATATGATTAAAAAAAATATTGTGTGGTTTTCTAATCAAGGATCCACAACAGTAAGTTTCTCTTTTCAATAGTAACTTCTATAAAATTTAAAATATCCTTCTAAATTTATAAATATTTCTCGGTCACAGCATCTGTTTTTGTTCAATTATATTTCATAAAAAATTATGCCTCAGTCGAAATAATATTTTTGTAAATACGTTCGACCGTGAAACTGAAAATCTCCTACTACTTAAAAATAAAAAGAAATAGCTGAATTATGTAGAGTATATAATGAAGAAAGAATGATTGATTAAGTTTACACTTACAGGATATATCGAAGGCAAGTAAAATAGAGGAATGAAGTGACTTACTTGACGAGTTTACAATGAGGTTAGAGAAACATTTAACCCAATAGGAAGAGAATCAATAAAGAATAACCAGGATGTTTTTTCCGCCTGAATCCATCGTGTGCATATACAAATCAGCCAACCATCCGTGCATAGAATATGCTGTCATATATGGTCAAACCGCCCCTGCTATTTATCTCAACAGGCTCCAAAGGAGAATCAGTAATGTGATAGGTACTGACTTGACGGCTCGACTCCAGCCACTTTCTTACCGACGGGATGTACCTTCCCTCTGTCAGTTCTATAAATATTTTCATGGCTTCTGCTCAGACGAACAGTCACTGGTGCCCCTCGTGCAACCAGACTGGCAACTGGGTCCCATTCATTTACAGTTAGATCAAACAAATGCAGTCAACAATTCTACTCCAACAGTTACCTTTCTCGCACTTCCCTCCTGTGGAACTCTCATCCATATTCTTGCTTTCCTGGCGGCTAAAACTTCCAGAAATTTAAATGCAATATCAATACCCATCTCTTAACCAAATGACTCAAGTTCTTTCTACATCACCCTGTATGTCTTTTTTTCTCTTTACCTTTGCAACTGTCATCACACCTGTATTTCCGCTCCCTTTTCTGACACCCCCTGTAACTGGTTCGTCTTTCTCTTTATCCTTCTATTATCTAATCTTAATGGCGATATATTTGAAGACTTCAGCATAACGGTTTTCATAGCACTACATAAGAAGAACTCAATTGAACAATCAGACTAATGAGTCACATAAAAAAATTAATCATCCGAATTCTGATGAAGAGAGTGCGCAGTAGAATCAGGCTAGAAATAGGACAAGAACTATGCGGTTTCATCAATGACACCGAAACAAGGAACGCAATATTCACACTCAGAATATTATCAAAAAGAGCAATAAAAACACAGAAGGACGTGTACCTGTGTTCCATAAACTGCGCAAAGACATCGACAAATTACGCCACAAATATTGATAGAGATGCTCGTCAATCTTGAGATATTCGAGAAATATATTAGTATAATCAAGAACCTGTAATGTTATCAAACCCCCTGCATACGAACATGAAAATCAGTTCAGCAGATGTACAAAAATTAAAATTCTGCTGAACCCAAATTCCTTTTTAAATGTATCAATCCATCTCATCTCCCGCCAGCTATTCGTTCAATGGTAGAACAGATTGCGATCTACAGCCTTGGTTGAAAATCTGCACTTAACTGACCAATTGATTATTGGAATTGTATTTTGAGGGAAGAATTATTGATTACATTATATTTTAGGGAAATAAATTTGGATTCTAATTCATCATAGAATTATATTACACTTTAAATACACTTGTTTTAGAAGAACTGTTTAATTTGATGTCAGTTTTGTTATAAGAACGGGGTCAGATGTAAGGCATGAGTTATTTAATCTTAAATCTAACACATACTGTATGAGCCAAAAATCCATTCCGTTGAAGTTAATAATAGTTTGAATAACTTTACCAGGACTATACCATGTGACCCGATGCTTCATAGGATAAAATATTTTTCAAGAACAAATTTTCGAAAAATCTTCAACATTGATTTTTGAGGCTTCGATTTTAATGGGCAGTGTCTTCTTCCCAACAAAAAGCGGTGGTGCTCAAAGGTTTTAGAAATAACAATAAAATCTCGATTAATGCGCAATATTTTGCTTTCAATTTTAGTTGGCAAAGTTTATGAAAACACCTGTAAAAGTTCATTTTTCCGTAAACAACCATTTTTACGGTGAGCAATAGACTGATATTACTCCAATTTTACAGATAATATGTCTGCTGCTATCGCTCATTCAGACTAATGTAATATATTGTATTTTACGACATCTAATGATTTATGTATTGAATTTCAGCTTCATGTTATATTTCCTCTGTTAAATTAATTCAATATAAGTTTTTCTCAAATGCAAAATGACGTTGCTACCATGTCGGCGCACCTTTTGCATACAATCAACCTCAAGGTTTGAATTTTTCTAAAGTAAAATGTTATTTTCTTTGGTGGAATATCAAATACTATGGCTTAATAATGCCCAGATTTAAATATTGGATACGTAATTTTATGCTTTCAACTACAGATATTTTGTAAATAATTCTATATTTTCGGTGTTATTTAGATATAGATTTTTATATCATAAAATGTATTATTACTAATTTTACTATAAAAAATGTACTGTTGATCTTTCTTTGGGAGTTCTACTGTTCATGTAGGAAAACAGAATCTAGTTTACGAATGGCAGACTCTGTCTACTGTTAATGACAGCTAAACCTACGGTGCAATTAGGGTTAACGAAAAAACATGAGTTATGTTTCGTAAACTTCTATCAAAGTGAAAAGATTGGGGTAATAAAAAATACGTTATACAGGGCGATTGAAAAGTATTCTTTTATTTTATGTATGATGGATTCTTCCGTTTTACAAGACGGGAGATTCGATCAAACATAAATTGGGGAGTTACTTTTCATTCAACCTGTACAGTCGTATGCAAATGAGTTCGTTCATTTAAAGAAACTCAAGAGCAGTAGATCCAAAATTATTAACCATTACAGACAAACGTTTCTCCCAGCCATTAACATTGATCAGGCTTCTCTCCCTGAAAGTAAAACAATGCGCCTCCTCGGATTAACTCTCACAACAGACCTTAAGTGGAATAACTATATAGTATCCATAGCTAAATCCGCTGCTAAGAAACTCGGTTCTCTGTGTAGGACGAGGTAGTTTTTCCCATCTGAAACAATCCTGCACATATACAAATCTACCATCCGCCCGTGCATTGAATATTGCTGACATAACTGGTCGGGTGCTTCTGCTACCTACCTAGGTGTTCTCGACCAAATCCAACGGAGAATATGTAATGTGATCGATCCCAACTTGGAAGATAGAATGCAGTTGCTTTCTCACCGGTGCAATGTGGCTTCCCTGTGTCTCTTCTACAAATATTATCACGGCTTATGTTCCGATGATCTGAGCTCACTCGTACCCACTATATATGAATTTCCTCGAGCCACAAGATTAGCAACTAGATCCCACACTTTTACTGTGAAACGGATAAAGTGTAAACGCAAATTCTACTCCAACAGCTTCTTTTCTCGCACTTCCCGCCTGTGGAATTCCCTTCCGCTTACTTGCCTTCCCGACAGATACAATCTTCAAGAATTCAAATGTAAAGTCAGTAGTCATCTAACTTACATCCTCTCTCTCATGCTTTTTTTCCGTCCACCCCACTCTCATCAGTATTCTCTTCCTTCTTATACTTTCTTCCTGATACTCCTTATAACCTGTCACTCTTTCACATAACATTCCTCCTATGTAACCCCCTGCACAACAGGGGCAGTAAAATGCCTTGCTTGGAGCGACACTGTTATTAAAAAGAAGAAAAAAATCTCTTTTAACGTTCTTCTATACTTCCCTGGCACAGAAGTTGAAACTGATATTATTTGAAATCCAGTCTCTATACTCTATGCCTCCTGGGTTTCCATGAATGGAAAGTGTAGAGGGAACCTGAGAAATCTTTCAAGGTATTGCCAGTAAACCCACTTTAAACTATGATCGGTAAATTATTGTTTTGTTCCCCGAAGGCCTTTACCCCTTCAAATCTTTTCAAAACATCCTTAATTCCGTCCAAATGTATATGCTGAACTGAAATCGATAATTGTTTATTGAAGAAACCTACCTTTTTTTCATGTTATCGACCAGAAATAAATCGGACTATATCTCACCCCTTACCACCGTTCTTATATCTGATTAACCGCAGAATGACTTGTGGCGTAGGATACTGAATTCGTTATATTTACTCCCTTTTTAGCAATTACTCCGCAATTTGTTGTGTTTCGGAACTCATTTTCCACGTATTAATCGTAAAATGGAAGTAAAAAAACCTAAGCGTGAAGTCAGTCTGCAGTGAAAAACATTTTCTAACAGTGGTTAGGGGCTGAGATAAACAGCGACAAGAAGTTCCATATTTTTCTTCCCGATAAAATGAAAAAAGTGTAAGTTTCTACAATAAACAATTATCGATTTGCGTTCAGTATATATATTTGCACGGAAATAGGGATGTTTTAGAAAGATTTGAAGGGGTAAAGGCCTTTACGGAACAAAACAAAAATTTACCCTATGGTTTTTTTGTCTCATTCGGTAGCGATTTGAGCGCCCTAAAAATACACCTTTTACCTTTCAGGCGTTTCCGATTATTATCCATCTCCAAATTTTAACGGTCAAAAAGTTGCTTATTGATTTAATGTTGAACATTTTCGTGAAAAATCAGATAAATTATACAATAGGATATGCACCATATATATATATATATATATATATATATATATATATATATATTTATAAACATATATTGTTAAATATAACAGACAATAAATGTCTATTATGTTTAATCATGAGCCGTTCTAAACATCTTATTTTTGCTTTAATTTAAAATAAAAATAAACTTTGTACCTGCGTCTGCTATTCGCTGACTGTTATCGTTGCATAACAAAGTTTTATGTCAACACAAAATAATATCATCTTTGATGGCGGATGTATTTATATTAACACCCTTGTAATCTTTCTGAAGATGGCTCATGTGAGTCGAAAGTTTAGAACCAGCATAATAAAAATATAAAAATTTTAGACAATTTTTGTCTTTATTTTCAGTTGAAATTAAAGCCAAAATAATATGTTTAGAATGGCTCAGAATTAAGCATAATAGACATTTATTGTCTGTTATATTTAACAATATATGTTTAGAAAATATCTGCTGCCTCGATACACTATATATATATATATATATATATATATATGTGTGTGTGTGTGTGTGTGTGTGTGTGTCGACATTTTTAGATTTCTCCTTGATAATTGAAGTAATACATAAACCCGCTTATACATCTAAAGCAGAAAATATCCCAACCCTTCGAAAACTCAATATTCCCTTTTTCTATTTTTTCTCATTTTCTTCCTTACTTTTTAATTCCTTCCCTCCAACAAACAACGTTTATGCTTAGAAATATAGGAAAGTGTTGAGGGCTATGATCGCCTACGTTCTTCAAAAATAAGGTTTGACGTTATATATTAAATCCTTGTTTACTAGGTCTTATGAACATAGACATTAGATATTTTCTTGCTAGTTACAAAAAAAACGAGAACTGATACAGATCAAGTTGTTATTTTTGACAAGATCTTTTATGACAGTTACGAGACAAACATAGTCCATTATTTTTTGTTTTCTCTTCGGTGATGGATGATACGTTTAATATTTTGTTATATATATTTTTTTACCAATCTGTGTTTCCTGTAAATATAAGGACAGTAGAGAAGAACATCAGGGGAAAATATTTAAATAGTGATAAGAATCGCTATTGGCAAGACAATGTAAATCGAAAGAGAAATGAAGAAATGGTCATTAAGCATTTCATGATGAAGTGAAAACAGATCCACAACACGGTGAAGATGGTGTCACTTTTGTTAAGCCGATCTGAGAAAAAGAGGCCAGACAGTTTTTGAGTTTTGTAGAAAAATTGTTGGAGACAATACGTATTTGCTTAATTGTAAGCTTTATTGAACTGATATTCACCTGCCTCTCCACTGATGCCTGATGTGGCATAAGGCCGATTTTTTCTAGAAAGTCTGAGCCTTTAAGGTCGGGAAAATAGTTCCCGTAGACCCTGCTTAATGCAAGGCCAGGCTCTTGTCTGTTCACCCTAGACGAGACTTTGCCCCTCGGGAGAACCTTCTCTGTAATCCTCCCCGTCTGAAGATAAAGAGTTGACTAAGAGAGAGAGAGCTGAATGTGGCACAAGGTCGAATTTTATCGGGAGATGCGAGCTCTTTAGCCCGAGAAAAATTTTCCGTAGCTCTTTTCTGTTTACTTCAGACAAGACTCTACCCTTTGGCGGAGACTCATCTGGGTTCCTCTCCAACCGGAGGCAGAGTGTAGACTAAGAGAGAACTTTCATGAACTGTGAATATCAGCAGAGTACTCATAAATATATGTGTTCAAAACAGATCCATTACAGGAGAAAATGGATCATTCCTCATTCTCCTCTTCCTTATTCTTTCAGGGAAAGTAATTATTTGAGTCAAGCAGGCATTATTTTCTGTCTGCGAGACCGTGGAAAATTGACCGTTCCCTTTCTTTCTTGTAAGAACTGGATTCAATCCTGTGTGTTTTCGTAAACTACAAGTGCTTTGCTCATTCTCTGAAGTATCGGTAGGTGAGTGTGCTCTCTTCTGTGAAATTTATTCGTCGCCAATCGAGGGTTCAGGACTCAATGTTTCCTCGTAATAATCAGAAGGAGACAAAATATATTAACATTTCATGATGCAGAAAAGAAATTAGAGGGCTTTCTAGAGGAATAACTTAAAGATATTGGAATAGAAAGGACTTTATATAAACTGCAAAAAACAGAATGCATGGTAATCAGTAAAAAGAGGAACCCAAAATGACAATTACAAATTGGGGATACTAAAAATGAAACAGGTGCAGACATTTTAATAATTGATAAAGGTTTAAACAGAAGACGTAAGTGCGATACAGAGATCCGAAGGTGTTTTTTCATGGCCAAGGAAGCATTCCAAAAACTGACTATTAAGAGACAGAAAAATTTCGCTGGAAACATAGAAGAAAGTACAGGCTTTTTATGTGATGTCTGTCTTTCAATATGGCAGCGAATTCTAGACAATATCATCAAAGACGACGGAAAGACTTGGAGGAAACGAAATGTGGTTCTACAGAAAGATGCTGAGGATACCATGGACAGACGGAACATGTGAGCAACGACAAGGTTTTGGAGAAGATGGACACGAAAAGAATACTGATAATTAACATATAATCACAGCTGAAGTTTTTGGGATAAGTAATGTGGTGCAGTGGATATCGCATTTGTTTTAAAATAAATTATGGCAGCAGATAGTTTTAAAATCTCCATTTTGATTTTGATGCAAATTATAACTTTATTGTTGCTATCACAATATCCCGCCTGTTGAGCCTTCTGTCTTTCATCACGTTTATGTTAATTTGGGTAAGCTAGAGAAAAAATTGAAATAAAATATCTTTATTGTCTGTATCACAATGTTTCGCCTGTTGCACCTTTCGGCCTTCATCAGGTTTACCTAATTTTAAAATTGGTTTGCATATTTTATATTTTTTTACAAATCTTTACGTAAACTTACTTTGTGGCTATAAAATCAATTTTTCCAGTGCGTTTCAGTTGTAATGATGTGAAATTTGTTTTCTTTATCAGACTGTATGTTAACTCTATGAACAATATTATTAGTCAAGCAGTGTCCGTTTAATTGACAGTTCATATTTGGTAGTTGCATTTTATATTTTTCTATTCTTGTTCCATTATATAATATATTATTACAATGGAATGTATATTTTCTATATTTCTAGTAGAGCTGTAGCTGATCTTTGTGTTATTTTTTCAAATCTCTAATGTTGTTGAATTTTAAAGATTTGACTAAAATTAGTTTTTATGGCTATAATGAGAGAACCATAACATGTTACGGTGTTTTTTGTGTTGTTCCCAGTGTTCTTTTCCGTGTATACTTTTCACATTTATATTTCTTCTAGATCTTTTACGTATTTATCTTTGCTTCATATAATATATACTTGAGTTGATTGTTAATCTAGATTCTACTGATTTATGTTAATACGTAAGTATAACAGGAGGATGATTATATTCGCTATTTACGTATTCCTGGTTGCGTAAATGTTTTGCATATAATTTATATTTAAATGGAAGTTAAAATTAAGAAGGTTGATCACCTTTATATTTGTTGTAGTAGGGATTTATTTGTTCGTGTTCCTTGAATGCTTTTTACCAGTTCTTTTCTTCATATGTTTATGATTCTTGAATTTTTATTACGTAGTATGTTTACACCGTGATCTCTATAAAGACATAACTTAATGATGCCGAGCAAATATCCCAATCACCACATCAGGAATATCACTACTTACACACATGCATTAGCAGAATCATATTCACTCATAGCAATGTTGAATTCATAATTGTTTTTTTTTTTAGTCCACGTACATCCATTATGATACATATATTTATATATATATATCTAAATTTTTTTTTTTACATTGCGTTCGGATTTAAATATATGGTTGTATATTTACTAGCAAGTATAAATATATTTCTGTTTGCTTGTATGTAGGTTTAGGTTCTATTACTGTATTTTGTATCTATGTATATTTTTTAATTTCGTTTTTATAGGATATGTGCATAGGATATTTTTTCATTTCGTTTTTGAGGGTGTGCGTTGTAGTTCAGTGGATATCGGCTCGGAACGAGAAATCGGGGAGCCGAGTTCGAATTCCAGCTGAATTCATTGCATTGACTTACGAGCAAATACCATTGGGAAAGGTATTTATCCATCTCTTCCCTCTAGTTATGGGTTAAATAACAGAACAGATTGGGTTCTATAGCCTTGCTCGGCAACTAGTCTACCGCAGAAAGCAATGGCAACCTACTGCTGGATAATCTTCTGCCCAGTTAGTCATGTCTCGAAAGAGACAAGATCGCCCAAGCGTGTGTCACGTATGGCACTCAACAGACTGTGTGTAAATATATTTGGCGTGTGGCCAATTGGTTAGAACGTTCGCTTTTTGACCATAAGTCCTAGGGTTTAATCTCACCACGTTTACAAATGGACGAAGAGATCCCTACATTTTGAATGATCCCTAATATATATATATATATATATATATATATATATATATATATATAGGAAAGAATATTAATAAAAAGTTTTGAATTTAAAAACGTACTTTTTTAAACAGTATTTGTTTATTTTTATTTTTATTTTTATTGTTTACAAATACTGTTTAAAAAAGTACGTTTTTAAATTCAAAACTTTTTATTAATATTCTTTCCTATACATATTAAGACAGTATACGTGGATGATCATCACTATATATATATATATATATATATATATTAGTAGTCGTAGAAGAAACTGATGGAAACATATTCCATAGTTCGTACTATTTACTTTTTAACAAAGTACGATATGTAGTAGAGCAATACTTGTAAAAATATTCTTATTATTGGAGTTTATAATAAAAAACATTTTTTGATACACAAGAACCGTTGTGGATCGGTGCTATATTCAGTCCCTCATCAGGTTATATACGGCTTGACGATCATTATTGTCTGATTTTTGAAACACGACAGCTCTTGTGTATCGAAACATATTTCTTTACAAACTCCAATAATAAGAATATTGGTATATATATATATATATATATTGTGTGTATTTTGGCAGCATTTTTTCATTAATGCAGGTTTCATTGAATAATATAGACAAGTTTTGTCTATTAATTTTGTGTAGGATCCGTTCATACCGTCTGATATACTTGATGGTGATGTCGTTAAAAGACAACAAAAAATCACAGTATTTGTTGAATTTTTTATCGGGTCTAAGCTTTCGGCTCACATAAGCCATTATCAAAGAGTAAATAATAACACACAGTAAACATAGAACATTTAAGCTATTAACAATAAAGATAATTGAATTGAAAATATAAGTCCATCCCTACCGTGGCGGATGGCCGAAGACAGTGACAAAATAGTGGTGTTGTGGTCCCTGGTCTGATTACAGACATTTGAGTACGTTGTTGGAAATATCGAAATTGATTGTATTCAAACCAGGTTTAAACTGTTTAATGTAGAGTGCTTCGAGGATTTTTAGTTTCTGCTTATTATTTTCTTGTTTGAGTATGTACGTGTTATCAACAAGCGTTTTTCTCAGAAGTGTGCGTTGATAACCGTGTTGTTCTAAATGACGGAATATATTTGAATTTTTATTTAAGTGCAACGTCAGACGCCGTGAGAGCGAATTTGTGGTGTGGCCGATGTAGATATTATTGAGGTTGTTAGAGATACATTCTCTAAATGGACATATGAATTTATATACTACATTGGTCTTTTGCAAATCACTAACGGTGGGGGAAGATCCTACACAAAATTAATAGACAAAACTTGTCTATATTATTCAATGAAACCTGCATTAATATATATATATATATATATATATATATATAAAGAGTTCTACCCGTCAATAACGGCAGATATATTAATTGAAGCCATTAATTTAGCAAAGGAGTTTAATGAAATTTCGGCTACTGAACTAGAGTTAATTAGGCATTGTCGCAAAACGCTACTGTACCACGATGAGGAATTGTGGATCAAAAAATCTGATGCCGAGGGTTTCGATAATCCTATGGCAGCATATGATGGTGCAGAGGTAGCAGAGTTGGTAGGATGCCTTCTCATATACAAGCTGAACAACCTCCTGGACTTCCACAATCATGGGTTGTACCGTGACGACGGCTTGATAATAGTCGACCACAGCACACCCCAAATATGTGACAGGTTAAGAAAGAGACTTCGTAATTTTTTAAAGTCAATGGATTTGCCATAGAAATAGAATATAATTTGAAGGCCGTAAATTATTTGGATGTTACCTTGGATTTAACTACAGGCAATATTGCCACTTACACCAAAAATAATTATATACGTATTTATGTGGATAGGCAGTCTAATCACCCAAAACACATATTAAATGGTATCCCCAAAAGCATAGCGTATAGGGTATCCTCTAATTCATCTAATATTGAGACTTTTGATAGACATAAGAAGATATACCAAACTGCTTTACTTAAAAGTGGTTATAAAGACAATCTTCAGTTTATTATACCTTACACTGCTAAAAATAAAAACAGAAGTAGGAGGATAACGTGGTTCAATTCTCCTTTTAATAAGGAGGTAAGAATTAAAATTGTTAAAATTTTCTTCTCCTTAATTGATAAAAACTTTAGTAAAAACAGCTGCCTTAATAAGATCTTTAATAGAAACACTAGTAAATTAAGTTATTCCTGCTTACCTAACATAAGCAAAATGATAAGCGGCATTAAAAAAAGTAAATTGAGAAAATCTAAAAGTACCAGTTCTAAAACAAGTGTAATTGTAGATTGAAAACTGATTGTCCCATTAATGGTAATTGTCAGCAGTCTTGTGTAGTGTATGGTGTTAAAGTCTATACAGACGAAAATGACACGGCACCTAAAACTTATATTGGGGCTGCACATGACACATTTAAACATAAAAGTTCTTTTAGGTACGAAAAATATAGCCATAGTACTGCGTTAGCTTCGCATGTATGGAAAGTTAAAAATATTAAAAAAAGATCCTATTCTTAAATGGGAGATATTAAAAAAATGTTCAAACTACAAAGTAGGTAGTAAGTTCTGCATATTATGCGGGGAAGAAAATTTAGCCATAGCGTTGTTCGAACCCGCGCGGAACTTGCTAAACTCTAAAACAGAAATTCTGAATGAATGTAAACACGTAAAAATTTCTTGCTCAAAGAGATTTTTTCTTTTTTTTCTTGTTGTCGTAATAAAGGTTGTTTTACCCTTCTTGATTTGGTTTCTTCTTCACTTGAGTACTATATATTTGCTGGTTTAATCTTAGTTGTTAACCTCTTACCCTGAAGAACCGTTGTGTGAAACCGCGGTAGGTGGTGGCTCACTTCTAGATTTCTTGTATTGTATTCTCGCTCTATTTCGTACTTTCGTATCGAGCACTTTATTGTTAAGGTTTCGTCTTGGGTTTTTTTCTTTCCAACGGGCACTAGACGTATTGTTCTTGTGCGCTGTTTGTTTCTTTTTTTTCTCCCCCATCATTTAACCCACGAGGTAGTAGTTCTCGCCGGATTTAAATTACTGTGAAGTTAGCATTATTTGTTTATGTTTAGTCTGTAATTATTAGTGTTGACTTACTGTGATTAGGTTCATTATTATATATATATAAATATATATACATATATATATAAGAAAAACGTGCGAGAAGCCTCGAACGTTTTGTTTGAAGTGTAGATTTAATGCTATCATTATTAATATTACTTGCTATTTGTATGATTTATTAAGTGTTCATAATGTTATTTGTGTCGCTACACGTGTTTTGAGTATAAAATTGACTCTCTTCAGGCGAATAAACTTGTGACTTCACATATCGAGATCCGTTTGTTTTTCTGATGGCCAAGGTATCGTGTATAAATAGCTAAGTCAAGTGGTTAGCAGGTCAGAAAGTTCATATTCGTGCGTAAGTTTTGAGTTTTTTGCACCCACGCACGTTAAATTTTTCCCCTTACCTTTCGTTGGCTATAAAATAATTTGCCACTGACATGCAAAATTAGTAATGTTGGGAGACGTACATTTTTCTGTTATTGGCCAGTTTAATGTTACTTCTAGTCGATAACGGGAAATTGTACGTCTCCCAACTTTTACATGAATGCAGTCGAGGTAAATTCAGAGTAATGCCTATCTACCAAAATGCAGATTATGGCACGCTCATGATGCAGGAAGAAATATTCATAGAAAAATAGAAGCCTTCCCTCAACAATACAGCATGAAAATCCTAACACACACACAGTCACACGAAATTCAAGCGCGTTTGAAATACACACGCACATTAAATTCAAATAGTATTCCAAAAACAATAAAAAGAACTAGATGACTCGTTTTAACACCGTCGTCCGGCCCTCTGGTCTAACCCCTTGTCACGGAAGCCAATTATGATGAGGTCCTGAACCTGAGTCAGCGTTTATGCTGTCGACACGGCACCAATTATGACGACCCTCTCTGATCTATAGTCGTCTAGTCACAGTAGCTGGTCTTCGAGTCGTCTCTTACAACGATGAAGTTCTCTACAGCACTGTGAATTTTGATCTCAAGGAAGACACGTTGAAAACCCGGTAGCCGTTTCTCTACCACTTCAAACCAGATCGGATACACGCGTACACTTGTGTTGATAAAATAAAATACAGCACAAAAAAAAAAAATAAATAAATATATAAGTAAATAATTTCGAAGATGCCTGGATAAGTTGCGGAAAAGTCTTTATATATGAAAAAAAATAATTAGCAACAGAAACAGAATATAATGGTCGTCGAATTCCTATTTTCACAACGGAGTGAAAGCTTTGCTTAATAATCGGAGCGTTCAGTTTTCCAAATTTTTTAAAAATCTGTTCAGGACTCTTTACCAAAGCCTTACGGGAACGGGGTGTAAGGTTGGCGGTGGTAAATTCGTCTTGTCTCTTTAGCTCGGAACGGCACAACTGTTTCAAAATTTTTGAAAATAATTTTTAAGTAAAAAAGACGAAATGAAATTTCGCAAGTCAGTCAAAAGTTTTTTTTATAGCCAACGAAAGGCGACGGGAGAGATTTAACGTGCCAGTGTGAAAAACCCTACACGCAGGCACGCATATGAACTTTCTGACCCGCTCACCATCTGTTTATACACGATACCTTGGCCATAAAAAAAAAACAAACGGATCTCGATGTGTGAAGTCACAAGTATATCCGCCTGAAGAGAGTAATCTTTTTACTTGAAACACGTGTTGCGACACAAATGCCATTATGGTCACTTAATAAATTATACAAAAAACAAGTAATAATAATAATAATAATAATAATAATAATAATATTAATAATAACTCTACACTTCAGACAAAACGTTCACGGCTGTTCTGCCTTTTTTCTTCCATAACAATTTCTCTAGTTGGAACAACCCCTATTTCTGTTTTTAATATATATATATATATATATATATATATATATATATATAAGAAAAATTAAGACAGACACGTTATTTCATGGTGAAGAGGAAGTAGGCCTATTTCAGGCGAACCATCATCAGCTTCCGTCTCTATTTTACAAAGGATTTTACACAAAAAATGTGTAAAATAAAGACGGAAGCTGATGATGGTTTGCCTGAAATAGGCCCATACTTCCGATTCAACATTAAATAACGTCCCTGCCTTAACTTTTCTTATATTTGCTCTATATGTATTTATATGCATATATGTTTAGTGCTCTCTTAGAGAGTTTCCTACAACTGTATGTACAGGACACTCTTCTATACCCACACTGCATGCTGATATATATATATATATATATATATATATATATATATATATATATATGTGTGTGTGTGTGTGTGTGTGTGTGGATATGCCATTATATAATATCAAGATAATCTGCTTGGAATATAATTAGGATAATATAGTATCGAGAATACCCATGGAATGAACAAGTGATCATCACGGTAAGTATTAAAGGTAATGAAAACCGAATGAAACGATTATCCATACTATCAGAAAAGAATATTTGAAACTTCTAGAACATGAGAAAAGAAGGACTAGAGAATGTGACTCACACAAAACATACTGAATACTGGGGGGAGGCAGAAAGATACGGCCAGTAACTTACTAAACAAGCTTGTGTAAATAGATGGACTGTGAGCGATGAGAAATATATAAAGTTCCCTCCGCACTACAAAAGTTAGGAAGTTGTGGAGAACCATGATTGCCCATGTCATGAGGAGACAAACACAAAATAAACGAAGCTCCAGTGACTTGACCCAAAGAATTGTGAATCCATGATCTGGCTACAAGAGTAAACACAAAAGTTTGAGAGTTTAATTAAAATCTGATACTGATATCGATCGAGAACAATATACACCTGTGAGCGAAATGAAAGCTTCAATTCGAAAGTTTAATCAGCTGAAGAAAGTCAGAGAGTACAATGGCTGAAACGTCGTGAATATGGCAACAAAGATAAAGATGACAATCTAAACATCGTAAATAGTGTAAATAATTACAATTCCTCATCTACAAAATATAGAGAAATATTAAGTATTAAGAAATTGGAAAATTCGTTAGAAACAGAGGAAAGTTTGCTTAACTTTTATGCAATGTCAAATTTCCTATATGTTAGTTGGATCTTTCAGATGGAGAGTAGATGAAGAGTAGATATAAGCAATAGTGATGTGGTTTTTTAGAGGGATGCTAAATACCGCGAATTCAACATATTACAGCGATTAAGTTTTAAAGAGACGTGAAACAATACAGGCATTTGTGGTTAGGTCAGGAAAAAAGAGAGCTGACATTTCTGAGACATATACCGAGGAAAGAGTGCTTGCAGAATTCAATACTATCAGGATTGATCGAAGGGAAGAGGTAGGGCCGGAAATTGGCTGTAGCATATCTAACGAACTCATGTAAATAGATGTCAGAACAAGAACCGTGGATAATAGTTCAAGGACAAAACTGACTTACAGTAACGAAACATAGAAATTTATGGAGAAGCATGATCATTGACAACCTGCTATCTTTTCATGATCCTGTTTTAATAAACATTTTATATAGCAGTCTGAATCCCCCAACATAAAAAGCAAATTATTTTTAAAAGGTTCTATATGATGAAACATTTTATCCATTCCGTTGCAGTTGCAGAAATTATGTACATATAGGAGTGAAATGCAAAAAATTACAAAATCCACAACGAATGGACTTTCGTCTACACGCAAGGAACAACTTAGTTTCTATAAAAATTCATGCAGAAAAATAATTGGATTTAGTCACATCTTAACATTATGAAGACGTGGAAAGAGGCTAGAAGAATTTAATTTAATTTAACCTTAATTTAATTGATAACGTCTTCCCGATTTTATTTCTTTTAACCGAAAAGCTGAGAGTTATCAGAAAACGGTGCATATATTTTCTTCACATTAATAACGGCGCCAGAAATTTAAACAGTTTCAGAAGATTGTCCTATCTATCCTTAAAAATTCGAGGTGAAATTAAGTTTATCGGTAAAAGACATAACACCAACTGTGAAGAAACTTCGGAATATATATGCAGAATAGAATATATATTCATAAAAAAAACCCCAAAAAACAAAAACAACACATATTTATATAGTCTTTCGTATATTAAATAATGATATGCATAGGATCTTTTAGGTCCCACTGTCGGTTCCTTCGAGAATATTTTAGCACTCCCCTATCGGAGACAGAAATGCGTATTGATAATTGCGTGTATCAAAAACAGTCATCCATCATAATTATACACAGACGCAAAGAAACACACATACGTGTATAAATGCATGGAAGCCTAACTGAATCAGTCTTAAATCTAATCTAAACTTATTTATAAATGGAACTTTGTCTGTTTGTGTGTCAGTGTGTCTGTTACCTATAGACTCCGAAACGGCTGAACCGTTAAAATTTACACAGTTGTAATATAAGCGTCTGTGAGTGTTCTTAGCTAGGTTTTGTGTCGAGGTAGCCTGGATAAATATTGAAAATCGATAATCGAAAAAAAACAATATAGAAGGAGTGGTCCAATTTTAATCAAATTTGATACACTCATAGACAGAGACATAAGAAACGATATTCAGAGGTTTCAAGGTTGAAGTTCTTACAATAGTGCAGAAAATCGATAATATATATATATAAGCTTTCATTACGCCCGAGCAACGCCGGGTTATACTGCTAGTTATATAAAGTTAAATATATCCATCTATAAATCCTTATTGTCTGAAATTAGTGATTGATTGATTCGTTTTCCAGGGTTTTGCAGGTTATTTAAAGCCAGAAAATATTTACTGAAACAAGTCTTACTAATTAACCCATAGCTGGGACAGAAGATGTGCATTCATACTTTTCTAAGGCTATATGCACGTAAGGGAATATAACAAACACAATGGAAATTGAAAAGCGGCTTTCTGATTAACAATTCCGAGCCATTATACATGACGTCATTCACATGTCCATGCTTAACTGGTATGCCCAAAGCGGTTTCACATCTAGGCCCAGAGTAGAACTCGACGTGGCTTACATTCGATTATCAGACGGGAACCGGTGTTTCAAACTGATGAGTCTTGCCTGAAACTAATTGAAGTAATTCATATAAAATATATGAATTCAAAATGAAAAATGCATATGAAAAAGATCAATTGCTGATACCCCTGATGAGGAGACAGAGTATTTACCGGAAAGTCTGTTTATGAAACTCGGGAGTTGGGATAATGAAGGCAACAGAAATCACCTAAGGGTAAACCTTTTACTCTTATTAGTTCTTTGTTTGTCTGTCTCTGTCTCTCTCTCAATATATATATATATATATATATGTGTGTGTGTGTGTGTGTGTGTGTGTGTGTGTGTGTGTGTGTGTGTGTTCGTGAAAGAGTGCATTCGTATGTGTGTGATTTAATGTTCTTCTTCTATGTGCTATTTTCCTTTAGGACGTAGGCGATCGTGACTTTCCACGTTTCCCTGTACCTGGTAGCTGTTACCCCACCCAAACCCCGCACTGCCATCCACCTGATCAGGTCCTTCAAATATGTTACCCGCTACTTTCGCTTGTCTCTCTTTCCCTCTATGTGACCTGTGAGTATCAGACTTTCCCATACGTAGCCATACAACATATAGAGATGGATTTATATTGTTTGAAGTTTAAAAATACATTTGTATCAGATTGTGATGTATTTATGTTGCAATAGCATGAATTCAAATATTTTACTTATATAAAATTTACCTTAATGTAGTGTCACATAAACGTATCGACAATGCCCATTAAGATGTCCATGTGCCGCTTCGGATATATTACATTTTCACATCTATGGATATATGTTGGTCATTTATGCCAGATAATGACAAATGGACAATTAACTGAATAAGAAAATAAAGTTAGATTGCTATTCGATTGAATAATCGAATGGCAATCCTTTCCCAGGTTTATTTTATTTCAACACGGGCGCTGACAACAAATCAGGGATGAACATAGAGACAATGTAATTTCGATATAAAATTTTAGTACAAGATCAAAAGAATAAAAATAAAAAAGAAATCTTAAGGAATTAGAATGTCCAAAGATCTTAACCTCAAAATTACTTTTGGATACCCAGTGTGGTCGAAATATGAACTTACAATATTATATATGAAACATGAACAATATACAGGTGATCGCGAATGCAAAATATCAACATACAACCAGATGAGGGGAATTATTAATTTGAAAACACGTGGTATGGTGTGTGTAAGAACATTGTATTCATGTAAGCGTACATATTCTAATGCGGGTCTAATAACCTTATTACTTATCTTTATGACAGTTTCTTCTTTCTTTCTTTTACCGTCTCTTCTCTTCTCTTCTTTCTTTCTTTCTTTCTTTCTTTCTTTCTTTCTTTCTTTCTTTCTTTCTTTACACACTTGAAATTCAGAAAGTTCTGTTTTCACTATCTTCAACGTAGCTTCTTGTCAGCACACAGGTTTAGTTACCTGGCGACTTCTCTGTGTTGTTTTCTTTCTTTCCTTCCCCTTCCTTTTTCGATAAGTTGGTTGTTTTAACTTTCTTTTCTTTACTTCAAATGAACTGCAATCAGTGTACGAATTACAACAACTTCCTAGATATATTTTCTTACCTTCCTCTTCTTCTGAGAAGTTGGTTGTCCTCACTTTCTTTTCTTTACTTCAAATAAACAGCAATCAGCATACGAATTACAACAGCTTCGTAGCTATGTTTTCTTTCGACAATTATATGTCAATATACAGATATTGATATAACTTTGTTTCGTCTTCGTTGTTATATTTCTTTCTTTCTCGATATACGGCATAATTCCGTTTTCCCCCTCCTTTTAACGATAAGACTTTACACCTTCAGTTTTCTTTCTTATCCGGAGTTACTTGTGATGAAACGGTCTGATCCACGTCATCATTTCCAAATGCGTCTCCCTTCCTTCATCGTCGACAGAGTCCAGCAAACGGTTCTTGTTTCATCGAAACTCAACAAGCAACTGATTAATTTCTTCCTTTAATTTCCTCGCGTGATTTCTTTTGGCGCGAATTTTAACTGCTGCTTCCACGACCTGATCGACATCAGACGTCTAGTTTATTCCCTGTCTGGCTTTTAACTAGGTCGCTTATCCTTGACCTGCTATTCCAACACTAGCACCGGTCATTTACTTGATCGACCTCTTCTTACTACGCAAAGTCAACCTTCATATGCATAGCTGTGTGTGCGTGTGAGTGTGTGTGTGTGTGTGTGTGTGTGTGTGTGTGTGTATGATATCTATATTTATCCGTAACAGTAGATAATATTTAAATTTTAAACATATATATATATATATATATATATATACTTATTAATCAAAAACTCAAATACGAATATATTTTAAAATAATGGTCAAACCAATAAATTACATATGTCGGTTGTTAATCCTTTTCGTTAATCTTCGAAACTTACCATTTTATATATATACATATATATATATATATATATATATATATATGTGTGTGTAAGCGTGTGTGTATACATTCGTGTGTGTGTGTGTGCGGGTGTGCATCGTGGTGTATAGAAATTTTCACATATGTACAAACAAGCAGAATATTTCGAAGCACTTAAATAAGAAATATACATTTGTATTTATGTATTTGAATATAACAAATACAAATTGTTTCAAGAGCCTCAACAGAGGTTTGATATTTGATAAGTATTAATGGAATCGATAGTTTATTTTATTATATTACCAAATTTTGAAAATTTTAAAGTTTTAAACAGTATTAGGGTACCAAACTTAAAAGCGAAATGAATTTATTTTAAAATTGAAAAACAACATTTAATTCTTTTGATTCAAACACATAACAACGGAAATTTAATGTTCAAGAAATGAACGATTCGCCGTTTGATTGGACGGAACACATACCAAAAGAATTTAATCTGAGAACTCCTCCCCCCAGTGAAAGAAGGATTTGTCGTTTAGTTAGACAGAACGCTTATCAATAGAAAATCTATGTGAGAAAGATTGCCTCAATGAATGAATGATTCGCAGATTTATAGGACGGAATACATACCAGCGGAAATTCAAAGTGATAAATCTACCTTCAATTAATCAATGATTCGCCGTTTGATAGGGGGGAACACATACCATCGGAAATTCTATTTCAGAAATGTACCATTAATCCATCAATGATTTGCTGTTTGATAGAATGGAACACATAGCCTCGGAAATTTAATGCCAGAAATGTACCGTTAATGCATCAATGATTTGCTGTCTGATAGAATGGAAAATATAGCAACAAAAATTTAATGCCAGAAATGCGCCAATAATTAATTAATGTTTCGCGGTTTGATAGGCAGTTTTCTTCAAATATGTTCAGTACAAATTTTACCACAATCTGAAAGATTACGTTCAACTCTCAAAAACAGACGTGTATTGAATAGCACTCTTGAAGAACAGAGAATCTCTATTGGAATATGCTACTTGAAGCTTTTTGTGTTTTGAACATTATTACATCGCATTATGAAGAGATGTTTACACCAGTATGCTTCCAAAAGCATGTTGGTACGTGAAATAATGCCATTAAATTAAGAGCAGTGGCTTAACTTAGCTTGTCTAATTCTAGAGCTAATTAATTAAGATTCGTAAGTGAATTAATTTTCCATTTAACGATCTTCATTATCACTTACTGAATGGATGAAGATGGGTGAATAATTTTGTCTATTTAAGTAGCAATGTCGATTATGATACGCGTCGCGAGTTTTAGGAGATAAATGTGTGTGTGTGTGTGTGTATGTATTTGATTAACCTTGATAAAGTCCTTCAGAGAAACGCTTTGGCTAAGATATCTCTTTATTCATATTACACTTTTAAAGATATACTCTATCTGAAATTTTTACAATATATATATAATATTCGGGTTGCTAAAACTTCTCTTGACTAAATGACCGAATTTATCAGATGTCTTAGCTAGAGCGAAAACATTTTAGCACCAGCTTGCAGCATCACCCAATATCTATCTATCTATCTATCTATCTATCTATCTATCTATCTATTCGTGCATGTTTAAATAACACTTATTTAGGTATGAGATTTTCATTGATGTATGAATCATTAAAAAAGACAAAGATAAAACCATATCAGTTACTTTTCATGTTTATGTATAAGAATGTGTCCGTTGGGGGGTAAATATTTTACATCTAAGTGAAATTTATGATACAGATATACATTATGAAATTTGAGATATGTTTGGATGGTGAAATAAAATTAGTTTAAATGTGTAAAATAATTTTACACTTTCTTCATCTGATGCCCATTTATTTGTGGAACCTAAAACCAAAAGCAAAATGATATATGTGCTGTTTATGAAGATGGTGCCGTAGCTGTGTGTACTTTTGTTCATTAGTTTGCTATGTTTAGACGGGGTAATTTTGAAAACATCTGAATCTGAAATTTTAATGACACCGAAATCACTACGAAACGTAAATGAAAGCTGGCCTGCATCCCAAGACGCCGATGCCCTCTATCTGGTGGGATTAAAAGTGTGTGGATTATTACGAGTTCCTTCCTCAAAATCAGATGCCTACTTCAGGCTGGTTTTGTTCCCTGTAAAACTGACTAGTTAAGCGATAAAAATCGTCGTAAAATTTTTGTCTTTCACCTGAACAACACCAGACTGTAAGTTTGTATATCTAGAAGAGGTTTTCGTAGTTTGGCTAGAAGGTCTTACTCCTCCCAATATACGCACCTGATCTTGCACATTCATATTACTACCGATTTCAATACCTACAAAGTTCACTTAATAACACATCTCTAATTTCTCTAGAAGCCTGTGATAAAAATCTCATGACCAATTTTGCGAGAAACGAATCGAGAAGCTGCCTTAAAGATGACGAAAATTAGTACAACAAAATGGCATATACGCAGTGGAATAAAATTATCGACATAGCTTTAAAATTCAGAATGAAGAATAATTCCAATTTATATATGGTGATTTTCTAAATGTAATTCAAATCTGCAACAATGCCGAGAGATTTAGGAACATCTCGTGAAGAGTGAACTCGTTTTTCAGTCGTAATTAATCTGCGAGATAAGCGTGTTAACCATTACATGCGTTGAAAGGCTAGATTTTACATATATTTATATGTATGTCGGTCAGCTAAGTGCCGTACGTGATACACGCTTAGGCAATCATGTCTCAAAAGAGATATAACTGATTGGGCAGAAGATTTTCCAGCAGTAGGTTGCCATTATTTTCTGCAGTATGCTGATTGACAACCAAGGCTATAGAACCTATTCTGTCCTGTTGTTTAACCCATAGTTAGAGGGAGAAGTAATGGATTCATATCTTTCTCAAGGGTATTTACGCGTAAATGAATGCAACGAATTTAATTTGAATTTGAACTCAGGCCTCTGAATTTTCCTTCTCTGTATATGAGCGAGCACACGAAAGAGTGAATGAGAGAGATATACAGATAGACTGACGGACAGAGAAACAGAGGAGAGAGAGAGAGAGAGAGACAGAGAGGGAAACAGAGAGAGAAAGCAAATATCTGCTCATAGGTACATGGAAAACATATGTACTTAATGTTTACATTTCGAAGAGAAATTAAAAAAATTACATTTGTCATTATCTCTAAACAATATAAGAAAAATTAAAAAATGTGAATTTTTATTTTTATTTCGGTAAAAGTTATTCTTAGTGAATGGCCGTGTATTTACGTAGACGATTCTGTTTATATTAAGCAGACATTTATTTCGTCTACCGGTGCATACATAAAAAAAAAATGAAAGAAAATGTGCACTCCGACAATATTTGAACCTGAGTGTTGGTTTATGCAATAAACAACTGCTTGAGTTGCCAAGTACAGCTTCACAATCAAGTTCAGGTAAGTGCCATACGTGATATACGCTTTTGGCGATCATGTCTGGATGGGGATATGATTGACTGCGCAGAAGATTATCCCGATTTAGGTTGCCATTGCTTTCTGCGCTAGACTGGTTGACAGCCAAGGCTATAGAACCCAATCTGTCCTATTATTTACTAAAGGAAAGAGACGGATTAATACCATTATATTAAATCCTTCTTCTTCTTCTTCTTCTTCTTCTTCTTCTTCTTTGTGTCTTGTCTCTTTAGGGCGTAGGCTATCATGGCTTTCCACGTCTCCCTACCTCTGGTAGCTCTCAGCACGCTTTCTTCTGCTACATCGCGCAACCCTCGTTTCGCCATCCACCTGCACAGGCCAGTCAAGTACTTTACACGCTGTTTTTCCCTGTCACTCCTTCCCTCTATCTGGCCTGTTGTATCAGGTTCTCCATGCCCTCCTTCCTCACTGCATGTCCCAGAAACTTCAGTTGTCTCTTCCTGATGCTCAGTATTAATTTCCTTTTCGTTTCCATCATTCCCTAAACCTCATCATTGCTCACATGCTCGATCCATGATATCCGCAGCCTACTTCTCTAGAATCACATTTTAGTTGCCTTAAATTTTTTCATTATCTTCGTTGATATTGTCTACCATTCACTGCCATATTGAAGAATTGACATATTTTGCTCGTTCGGATTTCATCGAAAGTCAAAACTATTCATTTTAACATTCGAAACGAAAACAAAGCATTTTTACATGAATTAATGCATATTTACAATTTTTACCTACATATTTTTATTACTTTAAAAGTCATTTGAGTAGACGAACCATCGGATATAGGCGGATAAATGAAATAAAATATTGCTTAGAATATATTTGGTGCGTCTACTCACATATAAATAAAAATATTGTTGGCGTCTATTCAAATAGTGTATCCACTAAAAAGAATGTTTAAAAAAATAAAAATATACAGTATTTACATTATTCAGACTATTGTTCTCCTCATTTTTTGCACTCTCCGGCCTTCCTCAGGTGCTTAGAGTTTCGAACCGAACCCTTTATTAGAATTACTGGGGTATAGCAATATGAACTCTGATAAAGAAAGCTATTGGACATTTCCTAAAAATTCAGTTGTTATTTTCCTTAAGAACACATGGCCCAGTGGACGTTGGTTAGTTCCTGTGACTCAAATAGTTGTGAGTTCAATACCAGGCTACAGAAATGAAGAACACTTAACTTGCTGGGTTAGAGGGAGATAACTCATCACTTCCAATCGAGGCATTACTACGCAATATAACTAAATGACTGTAAGGAAGGTTCGGTTCGAAATTCTTATCGCCTTAAGAAGTGCCAAAACGTCATCCAAAGATGAGGACAACAGTTCGAATAATGTAAATACTGTAAATACTACCTCATCTCAGAGATATAGAAAATAATTAAAATATGTCAGATTAAAATAAAAACAAAATCCATCAATTCTTTAGAAATATATTTTTCTCTCAGAATCACCGAACTCGTTCTTTGTATGAATACACACATACATGAACGATCACACACATACATGTGCACTAAGCACACATGCACACACACATATACATTGTTTTTAATCATCTCACCCCAAACAAGGCATTCTACTGCAACTGTTGCGCAAGGGTTTACATAGGGGAAAGTGATGAAAAAAAGGGTTAGTTATAGGAAATGTCAGGAGGAGGGTAATAGACGGATGAGAACACCAAGGATGGGGATGGAGTAGATGATAAAAGAAATTGAGAGAATGGATTCGACTAAGTGTGATAGGAGATGTCTATTGACTTTACATTTGAATTCCCGGAGATTGTAGCTGTCTGGGAAGTAAGAATATGGAAGGGTATTTTACAGGTGAGAAGTGCGTGAAAAGAAGCCGTTTCAGTAGAAATTGCAGTTACATTTTATCGGTTTCACTGTCAACCTCAGCAGATTTTTGCTCGAGGCGAGACTATATAAGAATATATATAAGAATATATTATATATAAGAATATATATCAGTCAGTCACTTAAATGCAATGCGTGATATATGCTTAAGCGATCACGTGATAAACTCGGAAGATTTTCCCGCAGTAATTTGCCATTACTGTCCGCAATAGACTGGTTGTCAATCAAAACTGTAGAACCCAATTTGTTCTACTATTTAACCCATATCTGATATCGGATCAATACCTTTCCTAAGGGTAATTGCACATAAGTGAGTTCAACGAATTCGAATTTGAACTAGACCCTCCGATTCCTCCTTCCGACCTTATATCCACTGCACCTCAACGCGCGTGCGTACACACACACACACACACACACACAGAATTTTAATTTACACAAGTTTGGTTAAAAAACAAAGTGTTTTGTTAAAAACTTTTAAATCTATTTTGTTTCATACACTTTTGATAATAGTAATGCTTTCTGGTAAATATTTAAATTATTCAATAACTGAGTACTTTCATTTCTCATGAACAATCATCAACTAACTTTTGTTTTTGTGCTTTGTCGATATTCATTATTTTCAAATATCGCTTCCTTAAGTTTGCATGGTAGAGTTGGTGGGGTTATCGCTTTTTATAACAATGAAATATATTCGGAGTGTTTTCTTTTAAAAATAATATTTTTCCTACCTTCCATCAGTCTCACTGAAAAGAATACACTGCGTCTTTTTGGTCTCACACTCTCAGCCAAACTCAAGTAGGAAAACTACGTTTAATCAATAGCTACATCTACTGCAATGAAAGCTGAGCCACTGTGCTGGACCACGAAGATTTTCTCATCAGAATCTATCTTGCATGCTTATAAATCTACCATTCGTCTGAACCTTGAATACAGTTGTCATATGTGGCCGTGTGCTTCTGCTATTCATCTTTGAGTTCTCGACAAAATCCAAAGGGAGATGTGCAATTTAATAGATCCTAATTTGGCAGCTCGACTTTAGTCAAATTCTCACCGAATGGATGTGGCTTCCTTCTGTCTATTCTACAAATATTTTCATTGCCTCTTCTCCGACGAGCTTCATTCTCTGGTTTCTCGCCCACATGAATTTACACATGTTACTAAATTGTCGACTTGGTCTTACCCTTTTATCGTCAAAACTGGTAAATGTAACCACCACTTTTACTCCATCAGTTTCTTTTCTCGCATTTCCCATCCGTGGAACTCCTTCAGGATGCTTGCTTCCCTGATAGCTACAATCTCTAAAAGTTTAAGTGCACCGTCATTTGCCGTCTCCTATCTTCTTAACTCCCATCTTTCTTTTATCCTTTCTTCGACGTTCTCTGTGCTTTTTATCACTCTCATCTCATCACATTGTAACACCAACTCATCAGTTACAGTACTGCCTTACTTGGGGTGAAAAGACTATACAAAAATCTTGGGCTTTTTCATTTTTACGCATATCATTTCTTGTATCTGTAATCATTTGCTATTTTTATATGACATATCATTAGGTAAAGAATCTCCGTTCTAATATCCATGGATTTGCTTTCAAAGTATGTCATCTCTTAGTCTGTCCACCAACCAAGGCTATCCTGTTCAATTTAATCTGTTATGATTGTCGGAAAAAGAGATGTGGTTTCCTTTCTCAAGAGCATTTTAAGTAAATGAACCCACTGGGAAGGCAGAAAGATAGCTTTCCGCGGTACTTACTGATAGCACTGGTCAACGATGGTGATATTCCAATGCCTTTTACCTAATTTTAGGTGCTGAACCCAAACCTAGCATCATATGTGACTTATCAAGTCACTTTTTAAGATATAAACCCTTGCATATTTGTAGGAATTGAAGGTTGTACTCATAATTAAAAATTAGAAAGTAATTATCAAGTTTTTAACACGTTACAAGAGTAAATGTAATAGAAGAAATTTGTTAAGAATGAAGTATGAGGATAAGTAAATATGTACAAAAAGTTCATTTATTCCAGTACATAATCTATGGCATAAATTTCCTTCTCTTTAACGATTTTTGATGTACAGCTCTAGGAAACTTTCTCTTCAAGTTCCAGCAATAATCTGACATTATTCCTGAGACCCGTCTATCTTGGTAACGCTCTTCCATTATTTTAATGTCTTTATGAAAGCGTTCATATTTTCTCTTCACTCACTTCACACAGGTTCTCTGGAAACTTGTCCAAGTGACTGTGTAAATAATGTTTCTTGGTGCTTTTTCTACATCCAAGTAATTGCAAACTCAACGGTAGCCTCTTTATGATATCTTGGTAGATGTCAGCTATCCTGATCCCAAGAAAACTATGAGTCATATCAGAACATACATTCCAAACTCTAGCTTCTTTCACATTGTCGGAACAAAATATGGATCTCTGAGAATTGTTCTTATTTGAGCGCCATCAAATATTCCTGCATTTCTCTCTTCGCCACTGAGAGTAGGAAAAGTTGAACGTATATGGTTGAAGCTATCTCCACTGTTATAAAGAGATTTATTACACCAAGTTTTAAAATGCAGTAGTGGAATGACAATATTTTCCTATCAACCAGAGGGTCTTTCATGATGTTCTCTCACCAGGCATCAAATTGTTTCTTGGTGGCCATTCCTTATTTACCCAGTGATCTACTGTAGCCCTTCTATCCCAGTAGCACAAGAAATAGGGGTACTTTTTGTAACCACCCTTCTGAACAAGAAAAAAAATCACCGTTTTCAAATCTACATAAATTACCCATTCATGAACAGGTTATTCCAACATCTCTTGAAGAATCTTGATGTTAGTATACTCTTCTTTCATTTTTAAAGAATATCTTGTTAGAATTGAGGCATATTTATTCCATTAGGAATTAAAACACATTTCAAGCTTATTTTAGAACTGTCAATAAAAAGTCTTAACTCACCTGAATCATAGGCAGGCAGTTTCAAAGTGAGAAGAAGTCCTTTAACATTATTGCACTAAACAAGTTGACCACATGAAGCGAAGGAATTTCGCAGTTTAGAAGCTGTGTTACAATAAACGGAGACAACTATAGCAGGTATAAGGAGTCTTTTCTTTTTTAACCTAGAAGCCAATAATTCAGCTGATTCCTTAACAAATACAAATCTCTATTCAGTTCATTAAATTCAGTCCGACTTAACAAAGAAAATTTTATCACAGTTGGCATCAAACGGTTTAACAATATCAGTCTGACCAACCTCGTCTGTAGAAGTAAGAAAATTCAAGGATTCCACATCAATCTCTGGCAGGTCAGTAAATACAGGTAATGGTCACAGTGGGCAACTAGTCGAGTGTCAGATGAAATGTTTGTGCATTTCAAGTTCTGTTTAGTTTTCTTATTGAAACAATTTAAATTGACAATGAAGAAGTAGCCGTCATTTGCCATTACTGTCTGCAATAGACTGGTTGGCAATCAAAGCTGTATAACCCAATTTACTATTTAACTCATACCTGATATCGGGTCAATACCTTTCCTAAGAGTATTTGCACGTAAGTGAGTTCAACGAATTCGAATTTGAACTAGACCCTCAGATTTCTCCTTCCGACCTGATATCCACTGCATCTCAACGCGCGTGCGCACACACACACACACACACAGATTTTTAATTTACACAAGTTAAAGGTCACAGTGGGCAACTAGTCGAATGTCAGATGAAATATTTGGGCTTTTCAAGTTTTGTTTAGTTTTCTTATTGAAACCATCTAAGTTGACAATAAAGAAGTAGCCGTCAACGATATAAGTTGTTGGTTCTTTCCAAACGATTGGTACACAAAGCTTGAGCTTATCATCTTCTCTTGAGACCATGATGGCAAAGGATTTGCACAGTGTTTGGGGGACACAGATTTTGTCCTGATTTTCAAGTGATACTTTAAAGTAGGCCTGATGCACCTTCTTGACAAAGTCATTAATGTTATGTCTTTAATCTACCAAAGAGAGTTTTCCAAAGATATAGCAGGAGATATCTGGATCATTACAGCATTTTCATCTTTGGGATGCTTAAGCTATAGCTATAGACCTCAAAGGTTGTACACTGCATTGTTTACACAAGCAACAGCAAAACAGTACTAAAATTAGGACTGGACTTTTTATTGACAATTTGTGTACAATTTTGATTGAGTGTTAGTTAGGAAGTAATCTCAAATTATTTCTTGGCTAGAATCAGGATTTAATGCTCAAACCAGTTCCAGGCGAGGATCAAGAAATGATACCTAATTCACTTCCTGTTCAGAATAAGGAAGTGATGTCTATACATAAAATTCAGTTAATGAGTACTCTCGGTTACTTATAGTCTAGATAATAAATTCACAAATAAATTCTATATATAACAAAAAATCTCAAAATTCTGTATGTAGTAAACTATCTGTGAAGTATCCTTCTTGATCAGCTGATTTTTCTCCGAATATGTTGCTTGTGATTATTTTTTTACTGAAGCTTGTAATTATGTTCTTACCTATCCAGCCAATCAGAAATAAATTAATGAGGCATCATACAACATGCAATGTAATTTATTTTCAAGAGGTGTTTTCAACCTGTTAAAAACTTATCACTCTACATATGACAATCTCCAGCTAAAATGTCTTCAAACTCTGCTGAAAATGATTATTTTCTGCAAAATGCATGAAAAAGTGATATACTGATATCACAAAATGTGATGTGACCAGATTTAGATTCTTTTTCCTGTCTCCCGTATTCTTGCTTTCCTGACGGCTACAACCTCCAGAAATTTAAATGCAAAGTCAATACTCATCTACTAACCACTGGACTCTAGCTCTCTCCCCACCCCCGTATAACCATCTCTTTCTCTCCACCTATGTATCTGTCATAGCACCTGCTTTCTCAGCTTTCTATTGTTCCTTTCTAACTAGTTTGTACTCCTCACTCTTTTCTAATTAATCTTTTTACATTTATGTAGCCCCTTGCACATCAGTGGCGTTTCCGCCTTGCTCGGGGTGAAATGATTAAAAAAAAAAAACATCTCGCAACCAGCATTCTGTCATCCAACTACTAAACCCTTCAAATAGGATATCCACCGTTTTCGTCTTCTCTTTTGCCCTCTATCTGGCCTGTTAGTATCAGGTTCTCGAAGCCCTCCTTCCTCATTGCATGTCCCAGGAATTTTAGCTGTCTCTTCCTGATGCTCAGTATTAATTTCCTTTTCGTTTTCATTCTTTCCAACACCTCATTATTGCAAACATGCTCGGTCCATGATCAAAATCATACTAAATCAGCTCTAACTCTTCATTCTAGAAAACAATTGGATTGTTGACCAGTTTAGCATTCTCTGGTTAATTGTCAAATTACAAAGGTACTTGTTCTTATTTGCTCACTTATGTTAAGCAGATTCTAGAATGGTTAGTACTTCCATGGGTGAAACTTTAGGAACACCGGATAATGTAAGTAATAGAGTAGTAAACCCCGATAAAAATCTACCATTGAAATGCGAAGAGATGATAACATATTATTGTGCGTACAATGACGAAATCTTGTCTAGAATCACATTTTGCCTCTGGTTGGTGGAGAAATGTTATTATTAACGCAAAGAGTTACAACGAACAAAAACTATAAAACACTGCAAACTACACAACCACAAATTGCACCAAGTCACATAGAATGGAAAAAAAACATTAAGATAACTGAACTAAATGTTTGTATAAAAAGGAATAAGATACACTTTTTATTACAGTCAAGCACCATCACGTTGCCTTGATGCCGTAAATGCATAAAAGTACGGCCTATCCTTTTCTTTGTCACGATATTTTTGATGATACGCTATAAACTAGAAACGTTGTTAATCACTTTAGTCAGGGGACTGTCGAAAGTACTAAGGGCTTCCTTTATACTGAGTTGCAGGGTTTGTCTTTTTTACTTTCACAAATTGTAACCTGATGGTACGCACCGAAAAGATCTAACGTGTAGAAGCACGACAAAAACAATCTTATTGATCATTTCATTAGTGCATTGAAAGTGCAATGGCTTATCGTGACAGAGTCGATTTCTAACATTTTTATGACTTATATAGTTATAATTTTAAACCAATATTTTTTAAATGTAAATTCTGCTAGCAAATTGAAGCACTCAATGAATGAATTCATTTTCGCTTTGAACAATAATTTAGAAAATAATATCAATGGTGTTTTCTTAAATCATTGTCAATGAAACAGAGAAAAAGGGTAGAATTATTGCATTAATAAAAGATACCATAGCTCGTCTACATTTAAATATACAGTAATGCCTTGAGATTTGAGCGTACCGACATACGAGGTTTTTGAGATACGAGCCGGAGTTCGCCTTGATATACGAACTAAATTTTGCGATACAAGTAAGTTTAATTTAAGCAACGGCTAGTCGCTAAGCTTCGAGAGTATTTACCTCACTCTGGAAGGATCTCTGTCGTCTTATATCTTTTTTGCCGTTACTGTGCATTAAACTGATCGGATATATTCTCATTATTTTTTAATAGGGAAAATTGGTTTGATACATGACTTCTTGATTTCGGATATGAGTTATTGAGTTATTGAGTTTGGGATATGAAGCTTTTGAGTTATGAGCTCGGTCTTGGAACAAATTCAAAACGTATCTCATGGATTTACTGTATTTGAATGTAAATATATAAATTGGACTTTCCAATAGATTTCGATTCAGTTTCAAATTTCATTTCAATTTAAAAAAGAATCGCTGGATTACCCACGCAGATGATTTGCTTATAGTGGTCAAGGCTTATGTAGAACCAACCGGACATTTTGGAAAGAACTGATAACAGTGAAAACCTGCACAGAGCAAGAGAGCACGGAGTGGCCAAACAGAAATCTCCGAATTCGGAGTTTTCTTCTTTCAGACCGATTGTTAAAATACTTGTTTGTACAATAAAATATACCCTAAAACTTGAACGCAGGAGAGAAGGTAATTCCTTCATGAAATGTCACGCGAAGGAAACAGACATGCCCTATATATATATATATATATATATATATATATATATATATATATGTAATGATTATTTTGAACATTATTTTTACCGATTCTCGTATTTAAGTAGATATTCTGTTTTTAATTAAACAGTATTTTTATATTTATATCTACCGGCCTGATTATTTATGATAATTTGTTTTTATTACGAAAATGTGTGCTATCCAGTAGGATTCGAACCTTCGACCCCTATTACATAGGAGAAGCATACCATTTGATCTGGTACCATCTTGACCATTCGACCATGAATAGCCTCTTGATCCGACGAGGTTTTTATCATGCTTATATAACACAATTTTCGATTTACCGTAAACAAACATATCTGCTCTGAAATGTATCGTAATGTCAACAACTGTAAACATGTTACGGAAATTAACGAATTTTAAAGAAACTTGGTTATAAGCAACCGACAATTTGTAATGAACTATTTTGAACATTATTTTTACTGATACTCGTATTTAAGTAGATATTCTGTTTTTAATTAAACAGTATTTTTATATTTATTTTTCGAATCCTACTGGATAGCACACATTTTCGTAATAAAAATTTATCGTAAATAATCAGACCGTTAGATATAAATATAAAAATACTGTTTAATTAAAAACAGAATATCTACTTAAATACGAGTATCGGTAAAAATAATGTTCAAAATAATTCATTACAAATTGTCGGTTGCTTATAACCAAGTTTCGTTAAAATTCGTTAATTTCCGTAACATGTTTTATATATATATATATATATATGTGTGTGTGTGTGTATGTGTGTGTGAGTGTGTGTGTGTGTGTGTGTGTGTGTGTGTTTATGTGTGTGCAGGTTTCTTTGAAAATAACAAGTGAGTTGATATCGATAACTTTTTAAATATGATTTTTCATGTTTTCTTAAGTTTTTCTCTTTTCAGAACTCCATTTATATAGATATTGTGCAAATGTTTTGTTTTTGCGAGCGCTTTCGGTAATACTTATAGCCATTATCAAGGGTGAATTTTGTTTTACGTGTAACTGGATATGTTTAGGGTTTATTTATATAGAGCCATGTGTGTGATATATTCGAAACATAATAAGCAAATTGTTGCCATGTTCATAACTGATATCATTAAGTGTACTTAATAATAACAATTTTTTTTTAATCATATCACCCCAAGCAAAGGCGGAGACGCCACTGATGCGCATGGGGCTACTTAAGAGTAGAATGATAGGAAAAAAAAAAGCTGGGAACCACATCCTAAACAGGAAACAAGGGATTAGCCTCTTCACCTGTTCAATAGACGTGGGTGGTGTGTGAACCGGGCGATAGTTAAGTCTATCTACTCCAACTGAGAACAAGAAAAAAAAAGTGAAAGAAGATTTTGGAAAAAAAAGAAAAAGAAAAGAAAAGCCGGGAACCACATCCTAAACAGGAAACAAGGTTTGAGCCTCTTCACTTGATCAATAGACGTGGGTGGAGTGTGAACCGGGCGATATGAATATAAGCACGCACGAAAGATTATGTTAAAATATTAATGATAATGCCTTGCCCGTCTTGTTCGATGAAACTTGAATAATAAAGATATTGCTGATTAAAAGAACTGTCATGAAATACTTGGAATTAAGATTATTGATGAGGTCTTAGAAATGATGGAAACAAAAAGGAAATTAATATTAAGCATCAGAAAGAGACAGCTGAAGTTCCTCGGACATGCAATGACGAATGAGGGCTTAGAGAACCTGATACTAACAGGTCAGATAGAGTGAAAAAGAGAAGGAGAAAGCAACGGATAACATATTTGAAGGACTTACTCAGGTGGATGATGGAACGAGGGTTGCATGGTGTAACAGGAGAAGGCTTGCTAGAAGCCACCAGGGATAGGGAAACGTGGAAAGCCATAATCGCCTACGTCCTAAGAGACTGGACACATAGAAGAAAAACCCTCATCAATAGAATACAAAATTAGTAGAAATTCAGCAAATGAATAAGTATTTGATAAGCATACCAATTTTTATAATACTGCCTTAAAATGTAGTGGATATAAAAAACCAAATATTAAATATGTAAACGAGAAAAGTGACCCCCGAAGAAAAATAGGAATAGAAATATTATCTGATACAGACCCCGTTTTAACCAAATGACTAGTAGTAAATTGTGGAAAAAATTCTTCGCGTTAATTAGGAAACATTTTCCAGAAAAAAACACACTTAGTAAGATCTTTTATAAAAACATTATTAAATTAAGTTACAACTGTATGAACAATCTAGAAAAAAACATAAAAAGTCACAATAATTACATTTTAAAAACTTTAACAAAATTAATAAACCAACCGGATGAAAAAATAATTTAGACGAGAAATATGTAATTGTAGAAACCTTATAGATTGCACGTTAGAAAACAGGTGCTAACGGAATCAATCGTCTATCAATGCGAGATATCCTTAAATGAAAACCCAAATAATATAAAAATTTATATAGGGTGTACTAAAAATACTCTTAAACGGCGGATTTACCAGAACACCTCTTCATGTAATTCTAGCAAATACAAAAATAAAACATCCCTATCGAAATATCACAATAAAGTGGAAAATTCTAAAAGAAGCTAACAGATGTTAACTTTAAATGAACCATGAAACTATTTATTATTAAATCACTTAAGAATAAAAACCTATTAAATAAATGCAATGTTATATGTAGACATTGTCAAATGCTCACATTAGAAAATGGGTAAAATCTAAATGAATTAACATGTATATGACCAACAAATGCTTAAGGAAAATAATTACTGACGAATTATCAAAATAAAGTAAATTGAAACATAAGATTATTTATATAAAAAAAGTTTCTTCTTATAGAAAAAGCTTTACAAAAAATAAATAGATATTGGAAAAAATTGTATAAGGATAGCAGGAAGTAAATCAGAAAAAAGAAAGAACAAAAATATTATTTATAAATCAAAGATTTTGAGAAAATTACAACTAGGAAAATGATTAGAAGGGAAAAGGACAGCCTTGGTACTAAATGGGCATATCATATCAAAGAGAATAAAACTAAAGATAAAAAGGAAAATGATAATGGTATTATGGTTGATGGCAGGTTCACATATTAACCGTTAAGGAGGGAAAAGAAGAATGGAGAAAAGTAAGATAAACGAAGGGAAAAAGGAGAAAAAAGAGAAAAAGTTGGTCAGTGTGTATTTTTGGGGGCCAAACTACGAAATGAATCTTCGCTGTTATTAGTTGAAAGAAACACACATGTACATTTTATATCTTTTCACATACATACACAAAAAAACAAATGTTTTTGTTATTTAAATGTAATCATTTGTACAACCAACATCAAACATTGCCTGATGAAGAGAATCTATCTCGAAACAGAATTTCCCGTGTAACAATGTACAATTAATTCATAACTATATATATATATATATATATATATATATATATATGGCATTTTGTTGGGATACTCAGATTTACTGATGAAATTAAATTTTGTCAATGCTGGTATTCAGGGTAGTGATAGAGCGTTAATCAGATCAATGTATAGAATTTTGTCACTTAACAGAGCAGAGTCATCCGATTTTGTGTTTAGTGGAAGTATCTTTATGATGTCTTCACTCGTCAGGGTTAAATGTTCAATCTACTGTTGAGTTTCAGGTTTTTCCTAAATCTGTAGATCTTGGTATAAAATATTTTGGTATGCAAGCAGTCTAAAAGTTGTCAAATATTTTTTTATTTGCTTCTGTTGTCTTGGTTCATTTTTAATATATTATTTTTTTTATTTGCAGATAGTTGATTTCATTTTATTGCTTTTTATTGTGCGCCTGAATGTGTGTCCGTGTAAGTGATATATGAAGAGATATTTTTCTTGTTATTTAGGATGAACATTTTTATTGGGCTGAGTTGACGTTTTTTTAGCGCGTTAGTATATGCAATTGCTTAAAATATTTTTTAGGTCATAGTTATGTGGTTGTGGTCTTATGCGTATTTATGTTTGTAGGCTTTAAGGATTATTCTTTCCGTTTGTTGGTTGTGATATTATTTTCTATTTTTGTCACACTTGAGTGTTTATATATCTATATATTTATATTTATATGTGGTAGTTTTTTGTTTGCGTTTTCTGTTGTGTTTATTTTTTGCTTTTATTTGCTTACTAAGCTAGATATTTGTTCAAATATCTATCTTTTCCTATAATTTCTTTTTTCTTAATATTTTACTTTGATTTTTAAAGATAATTATTGTTAGTCTTTCCTCTAAACATAATTTATATTTTCTACTATTTAGGTTGTGTATGTGGGGAGATCTTTTTACGATTTGCTATTTATATTGGTTGGTAATGTCATTTTCTTTCTAGTTCCATATGTATTTCGATAGTTTTTTTTATTATTTTTTAAAGTTTCTGTGTTGTATCTTTCTTTGAAAAAGTTTGTGATTGTTGAATCTTTCTTTGAAAGTTGTTTCTGTTTGCTCCTATGTAGATTATTCGTTTCTTTTAATGTTATTTGTAACCGTGGCTATATATATATATATATATATATATATATATATATATATATATATATATATCCAAGTGAATAAGGAACGAAGAAAAATTTACAACTTCCAAAACATTAATTTAAAACAGTGCTGGATATATAATATATAGCTGTGAATATTTATTATGAATTAAATTTTAAAACATGTACGGATTTTTTTATTCACTACAAAGTGTACATTTTGTTTCGACATTGAAATTACAATCAGGTGGTGTGGAAAGGAGTGGAAAGCCTCTTTTCTCAGATTTGGCGAGTTGTGTGTGGGATGCTGGTGGTGGTGGTTAGCGATAAGGGAATAATTCCCTTATCGCTAGCCACCATTAACATCCCACACACAACGTGTGTGTGTGTGTGTGTGTGTGTGTGTGTGTGTGTGTGTGTGTGTGTGTGTGTGTTTAAAAACTGAAATATTTCGTGTTGGAGATAAAGCGTTTGGGGATAATATATTTTCAGGTGTGTATATCTTCTTGTCTGTCTGCTTTGTTGAATACGACTGGCATTACGTATTTAGAGTCAACGTATGAATTCTTAAACTTCCAAACGAAACTTATAAAGAAATTGTCCAGTATTTTGTTCGTCATCTTTTCTCTATCTTTAGTCACCGTCAGAAACATCTGCTATAAACTTATTTATCGATTTTGTGCTATAATGAACATAGGCTCAGAATTAAATGTTGAAGAGTCGAGTTCGAATTCTAGTTAAATTCTTTGCATTCACTTACTCGCAAATATTCTTGGGAATAGTATGAGTCCATCACTTCTCCCTCCAGCAAGACAGATTGAGTTTTATAGCATTGGTTGACAACCTGTCTCTCGAAGAATGAGATGGCAACCTATTGTGAAAAAATCTGCATAGTTATCATGTATTATGTATGGCACTTAACTGACTGAAACCTTAGAAACGTTAAAATTTAATTTATATACACTCTTGATCAAAATTTTAAGACCACTTAAAAATCTTTAAAAAGAAATATTTTTTACGGATAGATTTTAAACTCCTCCCACTTAAGGTTACCAATACTATAATCTAAAAGGTTATGGAAACAAAAAACTATATTCCAAACATTTGATTTAGAAATTTACATTTTTATAAAATGAGGAGATAAAGTGTGTTGTGGTGCAATGGAACGAGAAATCGGAGAGCCGAGTTCGAATTCCGGTTTGAATTCGTTGCATTTACATACGCGTAAATACCCTTCGGAAAGATATGAATCCGTCGTTTCTTTCTCCAGCTATGGGTTAAATAGCAGGTTAGAGTGAGTTCTGTAGCCTTGGTTGGCAACCATTTTACAGCAGAAAGTAAGTGCATAAAAATCTTTTTTCAGTTAGTTATGTCCCTTTCGAGACATGATCGCCCGTGCGTGTATCATATATTGCTATTAACTGACTGATATGTACGCGATGTCTTTTATTGTGACGTTTCTTCAGAAAAATTTTATCATAACTCATGGCAAATTATTTTTCTTTGGTATCTGTGAATTGCCCTGGAGTTATGGGAAGTGTCATGGAGTACTTCTCCTCTGAGTTCTCTATGATTTGATAATCAGAATTTGTTTGATTTTTACTGCTAGTTTTGTTTAAAGCCCAAGTTAGAGAACTTTGTCAGCCCCGCTACTTAGAGAGGAAAAAGACAGATTCATGCCTTTCTGAAGACTATCAGCATGAGTATCAAAGTTAATGACTCATCTGGACCTTGAAGTCAAGTCATTGAATCCATTTTCTATGTTAATAGCCATTGCATAAACCACCAAGTAATTTGCTATTTCAGTGTTTCTGTTTTAATAGTTAAGGAAATATCTTAATTAAAAATTCATGAAGACTAAGATATTAATTTTTTTTTAATTTGAATATATTATAAAAAGTCTTTCAATGTTGAAAGATATTCTATTTAATGTGGGCTTGTTGCTTTCTCTTCTGTATAATAATAGGTTCAAATAACTTGAGCCATTTCTGACAATGAATGTTCCTCTGATCTAATGAGCTCTCTCGTCTCGTTGAGAATTAGAGGTGTCTGACCCGGAAATAACATCGGAAATGACTCGGGAATGATGTGGAAATGAAATATAGCCATCTTTCTTGGCAAAGAAGTGGTGCGTTATACGTAAATATTTCCATTATCCGAAAACATGTGACAGGAAGTTAGAGCATGAACCTTACTCCCAAAACGGAAACTGAACGAATATAAATGTGGGTCAATGTGCTCTACCACTTGACTGGAATTCTGGCTCCGGACTGAAACGTTGACGAACGAAGTATTCAGAAATAAGGGAGGAAAAAGAATTTTACTTGGAGTTACAATTGACTGAGATTTCTTCGCAATTTAGAAGTACCGGTCTGAAAGATTTCTTCTATAAATCATCTCACTTCAGGACGTGGATGATCATGGTTATCCACCAATTCCTATGGATTGTAACGGTTATCTTTTCGTCATCCAGCCCACCACTTTTCCACCATCTATTTACACATGAAGGTCAGTTAGGTGGTACGCGGGCTTCCCTTGACGATATGGCCTTGTGAGTTTCAAATACTGCAAGTCTTCTTTCCATGTGCTCCAAAATTTAATCGTTTCGTTCGGACTCTAAGTGTTTTTTTATTTGAATTTTCCTTATGCATGATTTTATTACCAATCTGCAGAACCACTTTTACAGTTAACATAATATTCCTCCCTCTCTATACAACTAATACAACTATACAAACTAAAAGATAACGCACAGATATTCACTCTGAAAGAAAAAATAACAATTTAAATAACTCTTAAGAAAGACTTTTGTGCTAATATTTCTTCCCAACACAGGAAATTACTCTTGCTGTTGAATCCAAACTTATGTGGAGCAGTCTACACTGACCTTAACACTAACTGTACCCAGATATATTTTGGCGAAGCCAATAATAACCTCGGAGTATGTTCGAGGCTGGCCTATTTTATACTTTGGTGTAAAAAAATAGTCACGTTTAAACGATACCCACATAGAATTGTTCGTACCTAATTTACTATTAGTATCAACATTGGTTGATTTATTCCTTACCACTTATCGACCTTTTATGGGTTATTTAAAGACGAAACCTATTGTGGTTTTTCCAAGTGCTAGCCCGTCTAAATACTGTCCCGACTCGTCATTGTTTAATGTTGGTTACCAAACGAGAACCGGTATTTTTAGCAGTTTTTGACCACAATTTAGTACATATAAATGTTTTTCGTAACTAAAATATTATCTGATAGATCCAGTCTTTAAACTACTAATACTATCGTATACAAGCTCATTCGAACGTAATTATATAATGACTAACCTAAATCATTAAGCATTTAGGAGATAGCGTGAAATTATCGAAATTGGATAGCTGCAAAAGAAAGAAGTGATAGTGGATGTTTTATGTTATCGTCCTTGTAATCTCTCTAAAGATGGCTCATGTGAGCCGAAAGCTTAGAACCAACTTATTAATTCTGGAGAATTTTTGTCTTTATTTTCACTTGAAATTAAAACCAAAATGCCATGTTTAGAACGGCTGATGATTAAACATAATAGACATTCATTGTCTCTTATATTTAACAGTGTATGTTTAGAAATATATATATATATATATATATATACCAGTAAATTATATATATATAAAATAATAATTATTATTATATATAATGATATATAAATAATTTAATACTAAAATAAAGTAATGAAAATACGTAAAATATATTTTACACTTTCACACTCTTTTAATAATTTATTGTTAGTAGACATATATATATATATATATATATATATAAAGAGAGAGAGATGTATGCTTAAGAAAAAATCAATTATTAAAAAGCTGTAAAAATTATACTTAATTTTAACGGTTCCACATATATCCCATGAAAGATGGAGGTCACACCAACAATAATGTGGACAATAGTGCCCATGTAAGTAATATGCATATGTAATAATAATAATAATAAGAATAATATATCTATATATATATATAATAATAACAATAATATATATATATATATATAATAATAACAATAATATATATATATATATATATATATATATATAGGAAAAATTACTAAAAAGTTGTAAGTTTAAAAATGTATTTTTTGACAGTATTTATTTATTTCTATTATTATATATATATTTGATATTACAAACCGGTGCCGCCCTTTCATCAGAAACAAATGATTTTAAAATTTAAACGAGAAGCGTTTGTCGTGAGATGTTCACATCACGTAAACTGATAGATTCCGATTTTAGTTCCACATACTTACGCAGAAAGAAAGAAAAATACTGGATTTGAAAATTAAATACATATAGGCTAGGGTTAAATAGGGACTTAGGTATTTTGAATCTTTATAAATATTTCAATAGTTAAACATGTTTTAGATACACTTAAAAATATTTTCTTTAAAACAACATTTAAAAGTATTATTACAGTTAGGTTTATGTTTAAAAATATCCGAAAACTCTATCACTTTCTACGTCACGTGATGTAAACATCTCGCGACAGATGCTCTTAACAACGAACACATCTAGTTTAAATTTTAAAATCATATGTTTTTGATGAAAGGCCGAGGAGGCCGGTCTGAGATATCAAATATATATATATATATATATATATATATATATATATATATATATAATAATAATAATAGAAATAAATAAATACTGTCAAAAAATACATTTTTAAACTTACAACTTTTTAGTAGTTTTTCCTATACATATTAAGACAGTATACGTGGGTCATCATTATGCAACCGTACTGATGAGCTGTGATACAGCGAAACAGATCTGTCTGCGGAAGACAATAATTAAGCTCTCACACTCTGATTGAGCACTCTAGAAGAAAGGTAGACTTTGGAAAACAGTAGCCACTCTAGCGTGTACGCATCGCTCATTCAGTAAAAATGAATTTGAGCACACTAGCTATTGGGCGCGTAATATGATATGCGCTGAAAAGACTGCCTTCTTCCACCGAACGCCCCGTGGCCCAGGGGTAGAGTCGCCGACTGACGCCAAATCGGTCGGGTTTCGAGCCTGGCTTGTGTAGCAACCGGAGTCTAACCGTACTGATGAGCTGTGATACAGCGAAACAGATCTGTCTGCGGATGACAATATACGTATATATATATATATATATATATATATATATATATATATATATATATATATATATATGCGCAATCATGTGCACACATACACACAAGTATATATGTATGGTTGATAGTAACATATAGAAAAATATCTTCATATACATAAGGTAGACAAAATAATGGAAACATCTTGTACCAATATAGCATAATTTGAGAAATTTGATTAAACTCTCAAGGAGGAACATTGTATTGAATTAGAACATCCACCACAGTCTACCATTGTATGAAAAGTGATATACATCACCATTTTTCACTGTGCATTATTACTGACAAATATGTTAGACGTGTGGAAATGCTCCTAACATTTATTTAAAAATAATGTTTTCAAAACTGGGAGAACTGGTACGTTTGCAAACACATAACCTATCTTCTTACCTATCTTCTTCACTCTCATCAGCCATCCAAAGTTTCTCCGATTTGGAAAAAAAAGTGTATCTTTTTCCCTTTAATCTTCGATTTCTTTTGACAGCTTAAAAATTCCGATTAATAGAATGCAAAAATATGTTTTCGTCGAAACATATTAACCAGATTACATAGAATATTCATTGGCGTTCAATTACGCAATCACTACATTAGCTATTAGGATAGAATCATAATTATCTCTTACCAGATATATTTTAAAAAGGAAAATATATTAAATCACTTAAAATGGATCTACTTTCCAGACATACTTTTAATATGGCACAGTTTATCTAATTATTGATAAGATATAGAAAAATTGAGATATAAGACAGCTCAGTATTCGATGCAAATTGTGAATGGCATTCTGTGACAGATGTTTTAGAATATGTTCTTTGCAACAGAAACAAAATTAGAAATTATTGTAGAAGATATTTTCCAAGAAAATTATAACTGACTTAAAAATAATCACACACACACACACACACACACACACACACACACACACACACATAGAGATATATATGTAATTTTACGTATTTTTTATTTCTTTTTATTAAAAGCAAAATTATTTATTTTTTTAACAACATTACTCTTCAGTAATAAATTGAGTTCTCTCGGTGACTGGCGTGTGTAGTAGGGACTCCGACTGACACCAAAGTGGAGGTTTAGTCACACTGATGTGATGTTATACAGCAAAACAGGCTTGTATGTCGATGACCATTATATATATATATATATATATATATTTATTGAAAATAAATTGGACGAATTTACAAATCCTTTGGTGATAATTTATTTCGCGGAAATTTTACAAATCCGCTCCTCTGACCAAAATTTTTCACAAAAAATTCGGTGATTCGTACTGCCAGACCTGCAAGCTATAATATTCTGTCTTTTTATTTTACCAATAGAAGCAATAGCAGGAAAACGCACGTAAGTGAATGCAATGATATCGACTGGAATTCAAAATCTACTTCCCGAGCCTCTAACCATCAATTCTCTGTACACATTTTATTTTATTGTTGTATCGTCATTTTATCTAGAATGAGGATTTGGTAAAATTTTTACATAAAACGATTTCACGATCATTTTTCTTATTTTCATAACCCAATTCATAACTTATTTTGTTTTAGCAAAATTACCCACACTGCTACTATTTTATTACTATTTTATTCTTAGTATTTTTTTTTACATTTTGAATCAATTTCATTATGATTATTTGATTAATAGCTTTACTTACAATCTTCAAGTTGATGATGAAGCTGGCCGTAGGTTAAAATTGATAAAAATATGAGACGGTAATATGATTATATAATACAAAGTAAGTTCTGTTCAACTTTTAATGAATAACGATGTAATTGTTTCATAAAATATAAACTATATCGTGACATGGGCAATGTCTTTCATTCGGACAATAACTATCTTCCAACACGATCTGTATGAAACACTACTGTTTTGTTTTTAAATACGCGATCTCACGTTTGCACAATAAAATACCTTGTATCGGCTTTTGAACCCGGCTTTTGTTTGTAGTCTGCATGTGATTTCTAATATAGAACTAAAATATCTGCAGGTCTGCAGAGATTTTAGCCTTTTAATATAGATTTCTAACACACGCAGAAATCCGTCTGGAAACTGGTTCTTCGAATGGAAAACGATTTTTTAGAAGAAATCTTAATTATTTTCCCGCTCAAGACAAAATTTAAGCAAAACACATACGAAATGATTTAATAATTTGACATACGAAATGATTTAATAATTTTATTAACATATTTATATGTTTACTAGCGGTACCCGTGGAATTTCCACAGAAGGATAATTATGATTTCCTGCAAAAAAATTTACTTTGTCATACTACAAACGATAATAACTTTTTAAAGCATAAAGATATTGGATAATAAAATAACGATAACACTGTGTACGTTTATTAAAATATCTAAGTAATGTCCACAGAAGCTACTTTACTGTAATCTTATATTAAGCGGCTTATGCATAGACCATAACCCAAATACTGTACGCTATTTTGTGAGAGATTTTGAAAGAGAAAATGCTTTTTTTTTATTACTGAAAAATCATGGCTCCTGTGTCCATTGTAAACAGAAAAGACCAACTGAATAATGGCCAAGAGTGTAGAGGCCAGGAATTTCGTTATTAGGTCGCGGTATACGACAACTGTTGTGGATTCTTGTTAGAAACCACACAATATAATAATAACACAAAAACAGTGATGAGAAGAAAAATGTAAATATATTGAACACGATATATACAACCTGTACACGGTTAGTAGAATTTAGGAATACTAGGAATACTTGTTAGTAGGAGTCAAATACATACAATCTTGTAGATAAAAAGCAAGTCCGGGTAATAAGTCTATATTAGTACTGAACAACTAGCGGCGGTTCAACTGCTGTAACAAGCACTGTGATACAAGCTCTGCCTTACACACTCTCTTTCTCATTTCTATACCTTAGACGAGTCCATTTATATATGTAAAAATGGTGTGACTCCCAAACAACAACAAACTTACCTATTTTTACTCTGTTGTACAGTACATACACATATACCCACACACACAATTTCTGCTACAACCACCAGCTTAAGCTGCTACTGTTACGGTAATGCTACAGACTCTCTCCTCCTACTCTCTCTCTCTTTACTACCCTTTCGTTTTGGCAAAAGTGGGAGAAAGGCTGAGGAGAGTAGCGTTTATAGATTATAAAAAGATAGAGGGGAAGGTAAAGCTCGTGTAGAGAGTAAGTGTTTTATCTTTCTTCAGTGGCGTAACGGACGGAAGAACTATGTAACTAAGTAACTAAGTAACTAAGGAAGAACAAACAGAATTATTATATAGTCACTCATGCTGATCAAACATTTTGAACAACAATTGGTAAATAACATATGAACGCTATTCAGAACGTTCCATGCAATTTTAGAAACTGAGAAAGTTACCGTGAGTTTTAGTTTAATATTTACAACTAGCTTAAAAAGGCCTTAATGTGCAGGCATAAACAGATATCCTCCCTAGATAGTGAATCACCGGGTTCTTTCTACTGTGTTACCACCAAATTCGCAATTTCATACCATTCAGGGTTTTATTGTAAATAAAATATATCATACCGATTTGTTCATCATACTGGCATTTCTAGTGTAAGAGTTTATCTTTCAAACTTCTCGGCAATGGAAGTTTCTTTTAACTTTTGGCTTTCCTGTTAACCGCCATTTTCAAAATATAAAATGCAATATCAATCGTCATTTCCATCACACTGAATCCTGGTTCTTTATTGTTCTTTCTCCCCAGTAACACCTTTTCTCGGTGTCTTTCATCTTCGTCACCCCTTGCGTCTTAGTTGATTTTTTTTTTTACCTTTTTTTTTTTTAGATAGTTTGCTTGCTTGATTGAGAGTATAAAAACATAATTTCTGTTAACTCGGAAAATATATCTCATAATATAACGTTTTGTTTTTGTATAATTTGTGTTATTTTACAATGATAATATTTGCGTCAATTAAAATAAATGGATTCGTTTAAATGATGATTGGATTAAACACTTGGTGGCAATTTATATAGAAATTTTTTTCAGAATTATCAGAAGTTAATATAAACTTCTGGGAACTATCCAAAGGTATGACAAACGTATGATAGTTGCTTTTTTTTACAATGCTGTTCACCTTTTACAAGGATCAAGATCCACGCGAGGTAGAGGGTTACACATACAAAAAAAAAAAAAAAAAGGTTTAAAATGAAACTGGAAACCCAATCCTAAACAGTAAAAAAGGAATAAACCTCTACCCCAGTTCAAAGGACCGGTGATGTGTGTGAACATGACGATCAATTAATCTATCTACCTCTACTGAGAAATGAAAAAATTAAGCGTAAATAAATGTTCTGAGTTTTGAGCGAAGAAGTTAGAAGTGTAGAAGATTTAGTAGACATTCGAAGGACGCAAAAACTCAAAAGAGGAAGTAAGGAATAAATCTTTACTCCTATTCAAAAGATTGGGGTGGAGTGTGAACCGAACTAAGGGTGAACGTATCTACTTATAGTAAGAAAGGTAAAAAAAAAATGTTCAGAGTTTTAGGCATGTACTTTAAAATTATAGCGTTGAAGAAGATATTAGAAAGAAACCGGAGACCAATTTTCTAAACAGGTAACAATAGACAAAATTCTATACCTGTTAAAAAACCATGGGAGGATGATTCAAGTTTCTCTCAATGAGATTTAGCGGATAAAAGAGGATTGAACGAGGTAAGTGTTAGTGACCCATGAAAAAATTTTGAAAAATTTAACTGTTGGAAAATAAGGCTACAAATATGTATATATATATATATATATATATATATATATATATATATATATATCTTTCCACGTGCGTGAGGAGACCTTAAGGACAAAACCTGAGTTATAAAGTTGGCTGGTAATCTAGTCTTTTCTTTATATATATATATATATATATATATATATATCCGAGTGAATACAGAACGAAGAAAGAATTTTTACAACGTCCAAAACATTAATTTAAAACGGTGCTCTATATATAATATATAGAGCTGTGAATATTTATTATAAATAATATTTTAGAACATGTACATACTTTTTATATATATATATCCACTACAAATCGTACATTTGTTTCGACATTGAAACTTCAATGTCTCATCAGGCGGTGTGGATAAGAATGGAAAGCCGCTTTTCTTATATTGGTCAGTTGTGTGTGGGATGTTGGTGGGGGGTAGTGATAAGGGAACCCGCCAACATCCCACACACAACTAATCAAATATAAGAAAAGAGGCTTTCCATTCATATCCATACCGCCTGATGAGACATTGAAGTTTCAATGTCGAAGCAAATGTACGATTTTTAGTGGATATATATAAAAAAAATTATTTACATATTCTAAAATATAATTTATAATATATATATATATATATATATATATATATATATATATATATATATATATGGGTAAATAGTCGCCATTATTTGTTTATTACTTTCGCGCATGCCCGTTGTGTGTTTCGGATTTTGTCGGCTGCTCAATATAGTAGGATCAGTTGGACACTGACTATGATGTTTATCATGATGCATTTCAATACAAAAGAAATTTTAAATCGTCATGATGTGTTGCTTAGCATACACGCCGGAAGATACAATACGAACAAAATGACTCAGTACCAATCTGAGGACATTGCAAAAGACTCGGAAAGAATTAGATGAGTCTAATGGTGATTGCGAAAGTAAGGTAGCTCGGAAAACTCACTGTGATAATACTGATAGTGCTGCCTGGGACAATATGGCGGCTGATAGAAGATCCAATGTCTGGCAACAGAACTCTGCACCATGCCGCACAAGAACGGGAAATTCAATCATGGCTGTCAGATAATTTCTGCGATCAAATCACTTCTTATACTTGAACTTCGAAGGAACTAATAATGGAAATAATCAAATTACTCAGAGGCAAATAATTATTTACCTTAATTATATTTCAAATAATCTCTCTAAACACAACTAGGTACATGTCCAGAAACTTGCATTATATATCTAAACTTATTTATAAATGGAACTTTGTGTATGTGTGTGTGTGTGTGTGTGTCCGTTACCTATAGATACCGAAATGGCTGAACCGATTTTCTTGAAAGTTTACACAGTTGTACTATAAGCGTCTGCGAGTGTTCGTGGCTAGGTTTTGTGTCAAGGTAACCTCGATAAATATCGATAATCGATAATCGAAAAAATCGGGATATAGAAGGAGTGGTCCGATTTTAATCAAATTTGATACAATGATAGACAAAGATATAAGAAACGATATTCAGAAGTTGCAAGGTTGCAGTTCTTACAATAGTGTAGAAAATCGATTATATATATATATATATATATATATATAAAAGGCAACATACCGGGTCTGATCAAAATCAGTTTTTTAGTTTTTGCTTCTGGTTTGGCTCTAAGTTGGTATAATTGTAGTTCTTAGTCTCAGCTATGATACCATTTACTCAGAGGACTTATTTAGCCTTCAAAATTCAGTTTACGACGAAAAAAACTGGTTTGATATCGATATCGATACCAGGAAATCAAAATTTGACTTACATCCATTCATTTTTCTTTCGGTCTACGGTTTCGCTTTAACTGGAAACAACTATTGCTTTTTAGTCTTTCGTGCCAACGTCCAAAGAGTCTGAGCTCTAGGACCATGGATTAGTTTTAAAGCTTTCATTACACCCGAGCAACGCCGGTCTATACTGCTAGTATATATATATATATTTTTTTTTCTATGCATTAAAAACAATAACGGTTTATCTGTGTTGAGATATCTAACCACAATTCTTATGCCAATACAATTATCAGACGATTAAGATTTTAATCGTCTGTTAACGTATTTGGCTTAATGTTTGTAGGTCGATGTCTCATCACGGATCCTTCTTTTATGTGCCGTGCCTCTTCAGAACGTTGGCAATAATGGCTCTTTAACGTTTTCTTTTCTTTTTATGCTCAGAATAATTTTGGTCTTTATAGCTACTACGCCTTGTTCGTCCATCCATTTTTCCAATGTGATATTCATTGTTTTACTTTGTTCTTCTTGGCTCCGCCCACTTTTGTGAGTATAAAATCTTTGAAACCCTCTTTCTTTATTACGAATCCTAGAATTTTTAACTCTCTTCTGGATGTTTCGTCGTTTCTCACAGGTTCAGCCAATAGTATTATCAGTATCCTTCTGTAGAACCAAGTTTTTGGTGTTTCAAGTCTCTTTATCTGTGAGAAGATTGTCCAGCCTTTATTTCCATTTAGAAGAAATGATATTACATTATATTTAAGTAGTAATATTTTTGTTTTTAACGAAATGTTTCTACTAGTAATTGGTTTATTCAATTTTTCCACTCCCAAAATACCTTCGAATTACAGTGTCGTACTTTTCGTCCCTTGTTAAAATGTTCTCTTTTTATACTAGATATTTAAATTGTACTCATTTGTTTTTGGTATTTTCATTTTGAAATTTGTACGTTGAACTGTTCGTTTTGCTAAGAGCCATTCATTCTGTTTTCTTGCACTTGATGTTTTATCGTTCCGTCTCACTTTCCTTTACTACAATTTTTTTTAATCCTTTCACCCCGAACAGGGCATTCCACTGCCACTGTTGCGCAGGGGGTTACATAGGTTCGGCGAAGTGATTGGAAAAGGATGGTTAGATATAGGAAATGTCAGAAGGAGGGTGATAGACGGGTAAGGGTACTGAGAATGATGGTTGGTTAGATGGTGAGAGTGTTTGAGAGAATAGATGCAAGTTAGATTGTTAGGAAGTGTCTATTGACCTTACATTTAAACTCCTGGAGATTGTAGCTGTCGGGGAAGCAGGCATGTGGAAGGGAATTCCACAGGCGGGACGCGCGAGAAAAGAAGCTGGAGTAGAAATTACGGTTACATCTTATCTGTTTCACTGTAAAAGGGTTGGACGTAGTTGCTAATCTAGTATCTCGTGTGAATTCGTACCTAGGTAGCACCAATGACCTAAGTTCATCGGAGCAGAAGCCGTGAAAGTATTTATAGAAGAGGCACAGGGAAGCCACATCACGCCGGTCAGAGAGTGGTTGCAGCCGGACAGCCAAGTCAGGATCGATCACGTTATAGATTCTCCGTTGTATTTTGTCAAGAAGCCCGAGGAGAGTAGCAGGGACACCTGACCAGATGTGGCAGCAGTATTCAATGCACGGGCGGATGGTAGATTTATATATGTGCAGGATAGATTCAGACGGGAAAAATTTCCGGGCCCTGCACAGAGAACCAACCTTCATAGCAGCGGCTTAGCAATGGATTCGATATAGTCATTCCATTTGAGGTCCGCTGAGACTGTAAGGCCAAGAAGGCGTAGTGTTTTACTCTCAGGGAGGCAAGCCTGTTCCATGCTAATGGGAGGTAGGTGCGATTGTCTATGATGGTTAATTGATAGCAGCTTCGTTTTGGAAGCATTGACATTTACGAGCCACTTCCTACTCCAGTCCACCACGGATTGGAGGTTCTTTTCAACCTCGGCAGCGAGGTTCGCTTTGTTGCCCACACCGGGTTTTTGATCGAGGCGAGAGTAAATTGTGGTATCATCGGCGTACATGCCTACTTGGGATCTAATGGCATATGGGAGATCATTAATGTAGTTGGGAGTTCTTGTAATTTCCCTTTTCTGCCTGGTATTAAGACTGCCATTTATATTGTTGTGCATTCCGGGCGAGTTACCGCACAAAATAATGAACAACAAAGCAGAAATGGAGATAGAAAAGTATATTGAACGTGATATGCAAACGTGAACGCTGGTTAGTAAATCCAGGATTACTATTAGTGAGAAAAAATATATGTCTTGAAGTGAAGTCGTTGGAAATAGTATATCAGTGTATATTATTCTAGCTGAGTGGAGCTCAGAGCTATTCTGACTTCTGCTGCGGTAGTCTCTGCGTAAGTTCGGTATCTCTCGGTAACTTACGTATCAGTTCCGTATGCATATATATATAGCATAGTGATGATCCACGTATACTGTCTTAATATGTATAGGAAAGAATAGTAAAACGTTTTGAGTTTAAAAAATGTGTTTTTTTGACAGTATTTGTTTATTTCGATTATTATATTTTATATTTCAGACCGCCCTCGGTTCTTCATCAGAAACAAATGATTTTAAAATTTGAATTAGTAATGTATTTCGCGAGATTTCGCGAGAGCGTCAGTGAAAAGTTTTTTTACATCACGTGACGCATTTGTTTACATCACGTGACGCGTTTGTGGAGAGAGTTTTTGTTTTTACATCAAGTGACGTTTAAAGCGACAATTTTTGAAAAAATTATGTTTGTAAACGTAAACCTATCTTTAATAATATATATATATATATATATATATATATATATATATATATATATATATATATACATAAAAATTTAGTGTATCGAGGCAGCAAGTAATTTTTTAAACATATGCTGTTAAATATAAGAGACAATGAATGTCTATTATTTTTAATCATGAGCCGTTCTAAACGTTGTATTTTTGCTTTAATTTCAGTTGAAAATAAAGACAAAATTCTCCAACATTTGTATAATTATTTATTGATTTTCTTCTAAGCTTTCAGCTCACATGAGCCATCTTCAGAGAGGTTGTTTAAACTGATATATTACAACATTCACCATCACCGACGATTTTATTTTGTGTTGACATAAAACTCCGCTTGGCAACGGCAATAGTTACCAAAAATAATAAACGCAGTTCTTAAATTTGCGATGCGGTTTTATGACGTCACATCGCGTGATAGCACGAAATGACAACAAAACCATGTAGTCAAATGCAATGTAGTATGTTATTTCCGGTTTTAAAGTTGATTTTATTGAGTGTTGGTTGTTTAGATTTGATGTACATGGCCTCCAATATCTGCAGGTTCCTTTTACTGTGTGTATGAGTAAGGATCACCGTATTGTTGGTTTTGTTTAATCAGTTAGCAAATGTTTTCCGTGAACTGCAAAATTGTATTATCCTTTGTATTACTAATGATGGAGGAAATGTGGAAACTTCAATAAAACATTAAAAAATATAAATTTACTTCTTTCTAATACTTTGTACAAATTATTTCTATCCCAAAAAGCAAATAAAGTTATAAACTTTTTAAAGTGTACACGAACTATATGGACATCCTATATATATATATATATATATATATGCGATCATCATTCAATGAATAAGGTGAATATTTTAGAATAATAATTTCTAATAGAAGCTTTCTTATTTTTTATTTTTCATTATAGTCTCCCAGCAGTGTCACACACTTTTCGCATCTGTGCACAAGCTTCCGTATTCCCTCAGCGTAAACATCTTTGGACTGATGTCTCAGCCAATCGCTGACAGCACTTTTGACTTCATCGTCAATTTAAAACTTCGTGTCTCTTGTGAACGCTTTCAAGGGACCAAACAGGTGTAAGTGTGAAGAAGCAAGTTCTGGGCTGTAAGAGGGATGAGGGAGCCGTTCCCAGCCCAGCTCGTTGATGCAGTAAGCGACTTTGGCACTCACCGTCAGCTGACCTTCGAGTAGGCAAGGTCATCATGGACAATTTTGTGTGCTGTCCCAACAGATAGGCTCAAAGTTCTTGCAATTATCGACGACTTTTTAAAAAAATTAAACGAATAAGTAGAGTTTATAGATTTTATATATGTACATCTACAGTAATGCCAATTTTTTCACACACACACACACACACACACACACACACATGAACTTTTTATAAATAAATGTATGGTTTAGCTAATACGTTTTAAGTTTCAGATATTCAGTGATATATGTATCATTAAAAAAAGTAGAAAACGATTTTTAAAAATAAATAAAGTTTTCATTTTATGCATAAATCATCCGTCCATAAATGGAATACTGTTGTCATATATTGTCAGTTTACTCGTGAAACCAGAGTAGCAACTGGGTCACACCCGTTCATAGTTATATCAACCAAATACAGCCTACAATTCTACTCCATCAGCTTCTTTTTTCGCACTTCCCGCCTGTAGAACTCGCTTCCATATTCTTGCTTTCCTGACGGCTACAACCTCCAGGAACTTTAATGCAATGTCAATACCTATCTCTTAACTGCTTGTCTCTAGTTCTTTCTATATCGCCCTGTATATCTTCTTTTCTCTCTACCTTTGCAACTGTCATCACAACTGTATTCCCATTTTTCTGTTGCTCCTTTCTAACTGGTTCATCTTCCTCTTTATTCTCCTCCTATATAATCTTTTACTCTTATGTAGCCTCCTGCGTTACTCCCTTGCTTTAGTTGAAACGATTAAAAAAAAAAGAATATGTTTTGCTTCCCAAAATTATGGATATTTTCCAAATATTAGGGATCAAGCGTTTACAACAAATCTTTTGTTTATTTTCAACATTTCGTTTTATGTATTCTACATTCTTCTAATGAAAAATTTGAAAAATGTTATTGTTAAGAACAGTTGCCTTCCACGTGAAAGTATGGATTAATCAAACGATACTATGTAGTATGAAACGTTATTGAATGAATTCAAAGATCTTCTCTGTTTCTCGCGAACTACGTTTTCGTTTAATTTTTGCTTACATTTAAGAAGTAAGTATTTGAAGGAAAAAGATAGTTTCTCTTTTCATATTCGTAAAAAAAGCCATAGAAATGGAAGCATGGTAAAATAAACAAAAAAAAAAAACCCCAAAAAACCTAAAAACAAAAAAACAACAAAAAACGAATCGAAATGTGTTCAGTTATTCAAACAACGCTTGTAAGGATAATAAATTTTAGAATTACAGAATGATTCTTCTATATAGATTGTATAATCGGAGGCAGCTGTAGATTAAATTGACTTAAATACTATGGTCGCAATAAAAATAATATGAACAAGAGGAAATAGTTCCATAATCTAAACGATTCTTAAAATAATCACTTTTAATATAATTAGAAAAGAGAAAATAATTTATAACTGTTGCCATTTTATGTCAAATAATCTATCTATCTATCTATCTATCTATCTATCTATCTATCTATCTATCTATCTATCTATCGTCTGTTTGTACGGGCGTTTAAGTTGCTTGTGAATAAAATACAAATTTATATATTATACTTGAAAAAAGTATTTTGCGTAAAAAATGCTAAAAATTGAATCAATTTTCTGTTATAGACAACATTTCCTCTTTTCTTTATCAATTTTTTATGGTACATAGCAGTTTTTTACGCGCTTGTCTGTTCGGAATTTTATTTCTTATTTTTTCTTTTCCAGTCATTTGTCTTGTGGTATTTTTTAAAATTTTTCTATAGATCAGCCTGTCTCGCCACACGATGACGGAATCCAGCTGCTAACTTTTGATGTGTATGTATCAGTCTGTGCCAAACGATTTTTCTGCAAGATACGATGAATAGACTGTTGTTTGAAAATAATAATGAAGAAAAGCATTTTCCGAAAGAAAGAAACTTTGTTCCATTCAAAGGTCATCTGATAAATAAAACCTGACATAAGTTTATTTCGAACATAAATATTTTGCACTGCAGTCTCGCAAGCAAGCAAACACACACACACACACACACACACACACACACACACGCACGCGCGCCCACCTCACATGTATATATATATACTCACACGCAGACATATGACTGTATGTATACATACACTTACGCATAAATACATACACTCACACCTCACATGCATATATATATATACACACGCACACATATGTGTATGTATACACACACACATAAACATACGCGCCCACCTCACATGTATATATATATATATATATACACATGCAGACATATGAATGTATGTATACATGCACATACAAATACAAATACATACAAATACATACAAATACATACACTCACACCTCACATGCACATATATATATATAAGCGCACACATATGTGTATGTATGCACACACACACACACACACAAACATACGCGCCCACCTCACATGTATATATATATATACACACACGCAGACATATGAATGTATGTATACATACACATACGCATAAATATATACACTCACACCTCACATGCATATATTTATATATACATACGCACACACATGTGTATGTATGCACACACACACACACACACACGTATATATATATATATATATATATATATATATATATATATATATTTATACGTAAAAATCAATAGGTGGTTATACCTTCGGGGTTTTTGTTTTTATAATGGCGTCGAAACGACTATTTCCGTTTTACAAGTGACAGGGAAAATAGTGAATAATATAAAACACTTAAACGTGTCATTTGGAAATAAAGTTGCGTCTTTATTCTTTACACTACATGTGATATAATCATTTTGGGAAAAGAATAATAATATATCTCCTTTGGAAAAACCACCAGAGAGTTTCACTTAAGGAAACGGAGGCGGACTTGTGATAAGGTCCAGTATAAACTGGACAAAATGGTGCGAAATGGCTCTTCAGAAAACCTTCTTGGACAAAACAAGTAGAGGCTATCTAAGGCCAATAACAATTTTCCTGTTTTAATTTTGCTTTATTATGTGTAATAAAAAAAAATGAAGGAACGCTATGAATATGTGCACTGGGCGGTGTCAAAGCTAACAACGGATATTTCAGGGTTTATGTGATTTTGATTTGAGCCGCAGTGAGAGACAGTGGTTGGTGCAAGTGAATTTTCACTCTATATTTTTCGTCAATCCAGGTAAGAAATTGCACACACACACACACACACACACACACACACACACACACACACACACACACACACACACACACACACACACAATACCATTACATTTTGATCCATAATGTATAAAGTGTTTAAAATAGGTGTGATCTGAAACAAAATGTTATATAATATAATCTAACTCATCTGAATGTTAATGCCATTAAATAAAAGCTGAAATTCTAAACTCTTGTTTAATGTTCATCTTTTGAATTAAAATCGAAATCTCTTCAGTGACCACCATAAATAAAAAATATCCTTGCTGTTCCAATACTTCTGAAGTGTACTGTATATATATATATATATATATATATATATATATATATATATTATTCAGCCACATACAAGCCTGTCAATGTTACTAGACACAACCACTTGCGTCTAGCCGGGAGCGAAACTTGACCGATTTGGTGTCAATCGGAGTCGCGACCCCCTAAGCCATATATATATATAATCATTTCACCCCAAGCAAGGCAGTTTTAATACCACTGCTGCGCAGGGGGTTACATAGGAGAAACATGATGAGAAAGACGGATAGATTATATGGGGTGTCAGGAAGGAGGATGAGAATACTGGTTTGATGGGAGAAAAGAGCATGAGAGAGAAGGTGCAAGTCAGTGAGATAGGAGATGACTTACATTTAAATTCTTGGAGACTGTAGCTGTCGGGGAAGCAAGTGTACGGAAGGTTAATTCCACGGGGTATTGTAATACTATGAGAAGTCAATGTTAAAATTTAACAGAGTATTTTTTTTTAATCGTATACTCCGAGCAAGGCGGTAGCGCCACTGATGTGCAGGGGGCTACGTAATAGTGAAAAGATCGGAAAAGAGAAAGCCAGAAACCACGTCCTAAACAGGGAACAAGGGATGAGCCTCTTAACCTGTTCAATAGACATGGCGGAGTGTGAACCGGGCGATAGATAGATCTATCTATTCCAATTGTATTATAATGAAAATAAATTGGTTGACCTTCCAAATTAATTGTTAATAATTTATTTCATGAATATATTTTAGAAAAAATATTCAACTCCACAGACCGATACAGTGTTAATTTTAAAGTTTACTAACTTTATGATGTTTTTATATATATATATATATATATATATATATATATATATATATATATATATTGTTCTGGGTGAGCGATTATTTATTTATTTATTTATTTTTTTATCTTTTGTTTGTTTTGCCTAATTTTTGCCTGATTTTAAAACTTTTCATGCTTAATTGAAGGATTGATTTTGTTTTCTTAGACATTTCATTGCCTGGAATCTTGCCTTAGTTTGCTAGGCTTTCCTCTTCTCTGCTGGCTGGTTGTCTAGCATACTATTCCCACATTCTGTGACTAAAATCTTAGAAATATCTTTTACAACGGTCAGAGGCTTTGTTTTCGGCTTGGAGTTAAAATGTCTTGAATATTGTTGAATTCTGTTCTGGGGGAGCGATTATTTATTTATTTATTTATTTATTTATTTTTATCTTTTGTTCGTTTTGCCTAATTTTTGCCTGATTTTAAAACTTTTCATGCTTAATTGAAGGATTGATTTTATTTTCTTAGATATTTCATTGCCTGGACTTTAACTAAGTTAAAACTTAGCAATTCAACGTTTTTTTCTTTTTTTCTCATCCTTTTTTCCTGTCTAGGATGCGGTTTCCGGTTATCTCTTTTCCAATCTTTTCACTCTTTTCCTTTTTTATTTTTTTTTCAATTGGAGTAGATAGACTAAACTATCGCCCGGTTCACACTCCACCCACATCTATTGAACAGGTGAAGAGGCTCATCCCTTGTTTCCTGTTTAGGATGCGGTTTCCGGTTTTCTCTTTTCCAATCTTTTCACTCTTTTCCTTTTTTAATTTTTTAATTTTTTTTTTCAATTGGAGTAGATAGACTAAACTATCGCCCGGTTCACACTCCACCCACATCTATTGAACAGGTGAAGATTTTGGTCTGGGGTTTTCCCTCTTTAGTACTTAAAGATTATCTTCTAGGCACCTTTGTTTATTTACATCTTTTCATCTGTTAGTTGGTTGCTTTTATTGCTTCGATGGCGTTTTGAATTTGGCGTATGTGTGTGTGTATGTGTGTGTGTCTGTGTGTGCGTGTATATCAGCGATCCTTGATTTTGTCTTTATGTTTTAGAATTATTTTAGAATTACTTTTATGGGTCATCTGGTACTTTTTTATTGTTTGGTGTTATTATTTGAATTTGGTGTGTGTGTGTGTGTGTGTGTGTGTGTGTGTGTGTGTGTGTGTGTATGTGTGTGTGTGTGTGTGTGTGTATTTAATCTAGCCTCTTTGTGTTTGTCCCCAAAATTGGATTTTGATTGATCAATGCATGGCTAGTTTAGAGGATATGACTGACAGATGGACTGACGGACTAACGGAAGATATATAATTTTATATATAGAATTAACAGTTGTTTATTTTTTAGATTTATTGTCAAGCTGTGCAATGAATTGTAATACATCGATAAAACAGTAATTTTGAATTGAGAAAATGAAACGGTGTGGATATGGTGGAGAAAAAAAGCATTTTTACTGTTCATTCATTTTCGTGAGATTCGAATAATAGAATTTCGTATCAAGAATAGAATGATTACTTTGTTTGAGAACAAATCCAGAAAAGATTCTAATTGCCCAACAACATCGGAATATTTTAAAATGACTAGGAGACTGGCAGCGAGTTACGACAACGAAAATCTTATTAATAGGCTTTTGTCTCTCAGGAGCAACTTCTGTTATATTTACGATCTAAACAAAACTTCTGGAGGTTGTTCGAGCCTATAGTCAGAATATTTTTCATGAAAATATAGTCGTTGATTTCTTCTGAATTAATTTGTCTTAGTTTCTGGACATGTTTAATTTTTTTTAGAAAATGTTGAAAAAATCAAATCAATAATGGTGAAAAGTCACTAAAGTTACCCCTGACAATCTACGTATAATACCAAACTAAATTCTTATTACATTTTATAACAAAGAGAGAAATCCTGATTTTATAGTAGCTTGTGGAATTAACGGTCATGTTACCTCTGTTCTTAAAGTTTAGCCTTGTTCGGTACTGCAATCTTTCCTACCCATTTAAGGTCCCACTACATAGTTTACCAAGACAAAATTAAAAGTGACCTGTCCAGAGCTCATCCTAACCCAAATGTTCATCTCAATGGTTAAAAACTGCTGATGGACAAGATTAGACAGAGCAAATTCCATTCTTTACAACTATCCAGTCTCTAAAACTACCACTTATACCTGACATTCTAAAAAATAAATCGTTTTCACCATTTATTTTCAGTTCCACATATCACCTGAAAAGGAGCGGTTTTACTCCGAAACAGGAAATTTTTGTGTAGTGATACTATGCTTCTATAAACCATTGTAACATCTATTTCCATATAGAGCTCTATTTTGTATCGAGCACTCTTTATAGACGTAAATACTTGAACAGTGGGTTTAATTCTACGTGTTCTTTCACTATCTTACTATATATATATATATATATATATATATATATATATATATATATATATATAAAACACATGAATCAATAAGTCCCGGACCTGGCATATAGATGGCGGCACTAATCAAAAATCCATACGAAATGAGCGTGACAAAATTTTGGCCCAATCGGATTATCAGTTTAAAAATTACAGTTACAGAAGTTTTCATAGAAGACAAAGTTCAATTTCACCTTTATTTTTCATCGAATGATTAATATGCCAATGTAAACAAATTCAACCGAAGGCAACATTACGGAATTTAACGGAAATCTACAAAACTGGCATGAGCCGATTTCTGTGGATCGATTGCTAAAGACACGCCTGATCGAAAGACGGTATCTCTCCTGTGTAGGTGTTTCCAGGTTTTATACCTTTTGAAAGATATTTTTCAACCGATTTCTCAAAACAGATAAAGCCAGTGTAAATTATAATGTACTGTTTAATTATATATATGTATATATAAACAATGAAAACAAACGTTCCACTCAAATTCGGGTATCCATTAAAAAAATAATGTTAAAGTTCAAACATGTCAGCTAATGATAATTTCGTAGATTTCCGTCAAATTCCGTAATATATATATATATATATATATATGTAATATATATATATATATATATATAATATATATATATATATATATATATATGTAATATATATATATATATATATTATTAATTTTGTTTTAACCATATGACCCCGAGCAAGGCGGTCACGCCACTAATGTGCAGGGAGCTACATAAGAATAAAATATTAGATAGGAGGAGAGTAAAGAGAAAGATGAATTAGTTAGAAAGGAGCAAGAGAAAGGAGGGAATACAGGTGTGATGACAGTTGCAAAGGTGGAGAAAAAGGAAAGGATATACAGGGTGGTGTGGAAAGAACTAGGGTAAAGTAGTTAAGAGATAGCTAATGGCCTTGCATTTAAATTCCTGGAGGTTGTAGCCGTCAGGAAAGCAAGAATAATGAAGGGAGTTCCAAAGGCCGGAAGTGCAAGAAAAGAAGCGGCAGGAGTAGAATTGTCGTCTGCATTTGGCTGATCTTACTGTGAATGGGTGGGACCCAGTTGCCAGTCAGGTTGCACGAGTAAACACCCGTTGCGGAGGCACCAGTGACTTAAGTTCGTTGGAGCAGAAGCCATGAAAGAATTTATAGAACAGACAAAGGGAAGCCACATCTCGTAGGTGGGAAAGTGGCTGTAGTCGAGCCGCCAAATCAGTACCTATCACATTACTGATTCTCTTATGGAGCCTGTCAAGAACACAGAGATGAACAGCTAGGGCACCTGACCATATATGGCAGTAGTACTCCATGCATGGACAAATGGTTGATTTGTATATATGCAGGATGGTTACAGGTGGGAAAAAACATCCTGATCTGACACAGTGACCCAACCTTCTTAACAGTAGATTTAGCTATTGACTTAATGTAGTGGTTCCACTTAAGCTCAGAAGAGAGAGTAAGAGAGAAGAGGCGCAGAGTATTGCTCTCGGGAAGACTCGCTTGGTCCATGCTTATGGGAGACAGGAGAGGTTGCCTGTGATGATTGACAGACAGCAGCTTCGTCTTAGACACATTGAAATTTACAAGCCACTTCTTACCCCAATTCACCACAGAGTGTAGATCCCTTTCTAGATCAGCAGCGAGATTAAGTTTGTCCGTCACACCAGGATTCTTTCAGATGAGGGAGTAAATTGTGGTGTCATCTGCGAAGATGCCTACATGGCTCATATCTCGTCTTGGAAGTCGTTTATGTAAATAAGGAAGAGTGTCGGGCCTAGGATAGAGCCCTGAGGGACACCAGAGTTCGTACAGTCGTGGGTGGAGACATGCCCATTCAGGACAACCTTCATTATGCGGTTATTTAGGAAAGATTGGATCAGATTATGCACTCGTCCGGTAATACCGTAACCTCGTAGCTTGCATAGAAGGCCAGTGTGCCAAACCCTGTCAAAAGCCTTGGAGACGTCCAAAGCAACAGCACGAGCCTCGCCAGACTGGAACATGTACTCCGTAATGGTCGTTAGCATGTCGGCCATGGACCTGGCAAAGCGGAAGCCATACTGCCTGTCGGAGAAGAGTTTATGGGCAGAAAGATGCTGAACTATTTCAGCATTAATAATGGCCACGAACACCTTCCCGAAAATGGGTAGAAATCTGATAAGGCGATAGTTTGATGGGTTCGAGGGTTCACCAGAGTTCTTAAATACAGGAACGACAGAAGAGGACTTCCAGCATGCAGGAAAACAGGAAGCAGAGAGGTAGTAGTTATAGTGTTTAGAGAGGACATAGGAGAGTTCAGGGGCACATTTCATAAGGACAATCACCGGGATTCCATCACCATCGCTCGCATTATGGGGGGCAAGTTTTGATATTACACGGAATACTACTGTCGAGGTAATGTATGTATCGTACAGTTTAGCATCAGTTCTAATAGGGAAGTCGGGTGAGTGTACTCCAGATGAGTCAAATGTGGAGTTGGATGAGAATCTGCGAGAAAAGCACTTAGCCTTGTCCGCTGATGATGTGAGGACCTTAAATTCATTGATTAAAGAAAAGTTAGAGGATTTGCTATTGTTCAGCACCCGCTTGCATATCCGCCAATAGTCTTTGGAGCCGAACTTGCGGTCAGGTATGCGCTGTCTCATTCTCTCAGCAAACAACCGCTTGGCGTCATTCAGGATCCTCTTGCACTCATTAGGAGCCGACGTGAATAGGCGCCTGTTGTGGTCAGATGACTGTCTCCGAAGTAGTGAATGTAGTGATTCCTGTGTGCAATGGCAGCCGAAAAGGCACGAGAAACCAGGGGAAGAATGAGGTTTGAGACGAAACTTCCTGGTAGGTATGAAGGCGTCAATGCCAGCTTTCACCCAGGGCAAAATCTCAGAGGCACAGTCATCAACTGGGAGATCGAACACTTTCCCACAAGGCTCGTCGCAAAGAAAGTCGCGGAAGGCGTCCCGGTCAGCTCTTTGATAGCAGTAGGAGGTCCTATAAGTAGGAGTCTCCTAGTGGGAGTGTGTGTGACATGGCGCGTTATCATGCATAAATACAGCTGATTGAATAATTGCGGTTCTCCAATTAGGTAAAACTATTTCTTCAATATCTCTTTGTATACAGGTCCGTTAATTTTATCGTGTAGTCTAACAAATCGACTCGTGTCAGCAGCTGAATTTATATTAAACACACTTCCTCCTCCAAATTCAACGCTACTATTAGTGCACTGAGGCAAATATCGTTCCTTCTGTCCATATGAGGTGTTCTGTGGCAAATTTTAATCGGCTCATTTGATTTTTTTTAGAAATGTAAGGCTTCGTAGATGCGACTTTACTGTTCAAATTTATTTCATTAAGTCTTCGGGAAATAGTGTGCCTTGATATTTTAATACCAAAGTCAGCATTAGCTCTTCTCTTATTCTTTACCAATCCATCTGTCTTCCCTTGCAGTAGTTTTCCTAGGCCTGCCAGATGGTTTCTTTCCTAGGCCTGCCAGATGGTTTCTTTCCTAGGCCTGCCAGATGGTTTCTTTCCTAGGCCTGCCAGATGGTTTCTTTCCTAGGCCTGCCAGGTGGTTTCTTTCCTAGGCCTGCCAGGTGGTTTCTTTCCTAGGCCTGCCAGATGGTTTCTTTCCTATGCCTGCCAGATGGTTTCTTTCCTAGGCCTGCCAGGTGGTTTCTTTCCTAGGCCTGCCAGGTGGTTTCTTTCCTAGGCCTGCCAGATGGTTTCTTTCCTAGGCCTGCCAGATGGTTTCTTTCCTAGGCCTGCCAGATGGTTTCTTTCCTAGGCCTGCCAGGTGGTTTCTTTCCTAGGCCTGCCAGATGGTTTCTTTCCTAGGCCTGCCAGATGGTTTCTTTCCTAGGCCTGCCAGATGGTTTCTTTCCTAGGCCTGCCAGATGGTTTCTTTCCTAGGCCTGCCAGATGGTTTCTTGGCTTCACATGTCCAAGTTTCTTCAAGTCTTCTTAAAATACAATGAATAACACTTTTCGATTTCCCCACATTCTTTGAAATATTCCCAATCGAGAATTTATCTTCATTACGTAACTTGACTATCAGTTTTCTAAGTTCCAATGACGTCAGAGGTTTTTTGACATGTTTACAATGAAAGAGCCAGTAAAGAGCCGGTGTAATTTAGTAAAGTACCTGATTTTATATTCTTACCCTAAAAAAATCTTTCAATAATGGAAAATAATTATTAAATATTGTAGATTTATTTAATCGTTCTGATGTTTTTGATCATCTATTTTTTCGAATATTATAAAATTATTGTTATAAATTTATTTTAGAATTATATAATTTACTTTTATATGCTTTTTTCCTTGATACAACCTACTTTGAAGCTTTAAAATAAAAAAAAAATTCATATTTAGACCTTTTCTTAACATCGTTCTGATCTTTATACTCGCTACTGTATCTGGTTTAGAAATATTTCCGATGATTACGTCATTGGGGTAGACACTTAAACATTCTAAAATGGTGTCACTTGGATATTTATCGGTTGTATTCCCGCTTTAACCTTTGTGGTTTTAACGTTATATTTTTCTTTTTCAAGTTCAAGTTGAGTGGCTTTTCCTTTTAAGCTGACGTATATTTCTTGTAGATGTGCGTTGTAATGTAATGGATATCGTTTCGGAATGCGAACTCGATTTCGAATTCCAGAGGAATTCATTTCATTCACTTTGGTAAAGGTATGAATCCAGCTCTTCTCCCTCCAGCTATGGGTTAGAAAGCAGAACAGATTAGGTTATATAGCCTTGGTTAGCAACTAGTCTACGCAGAAAGAAACCCACTGCAGAAAATTTTTCTGCCTAATCAGTCATGGATAGAAAGAGACATGATTGGCCAAGCGTGTATTACTTACTGACATTTCTTGTACGTTTTTCATATTTTGCTATTAGGCGCATGTAGCCTTTTTTTCTTCCAGTACACACTTCTACACCCCACCCTCACACACACACATTTTTCTCATATATATGTTTTCTTGAGAATCTATCTTACATTTCTATAAAACTACAATTGGTCCATGAGTAGAATATTGTTGCAACATATTGTCTGGTGCCCCTGCTATTTATCTTGAGATCCTTGATAAAATCCAAAGAAAAATCAGCAATATTATCAGTCTTGGTCTTACCTCTCGGCTTTAGTCACTTTTTCAACGCATTAGAACTGCCATCCTGTGTCTTTTGTATAAATACTTTCATAGCAATTGTTAAGATGAACTTTATGCTGTGGTACCAAGACTTTATCAATATAAGCATTGTACTAGAATGGCATCGATATACCATTGACCAGTTAGCTTGATGTAACCATAAGGTTTATGGTAACAGTTTCTTTTATCGCGCTTCTTGCTTGTGGAACTCCCTTCCGCTTGCTCCACACTTTCAAGTCAAATTTAATTTTCAAAAGTTAAATACAGTATCAATTCAGTATCAGTAGCTTCTCTCCCACTGATTGATTACTTTTCTGAATTCTTATATTTTTCTAATTCTTTCATAACCCCTTATATATATATATATATATATATATATATAATCGCCACAATCAACACAAGAGTCGTATATGGTATATGAAATTAGCCAAGCATATATATATATATATATATATATATATATTTTAAATGTTTTCATATTTAAGCCGGAATTGGAGAAAAATGAGACCTGTTTTGCAATTAGATATTTCTTCTTCCCATCAAAAAAGATATGCACAATTTTTGGAGATGGTGCCAAATTTGAGATTTCTGCTCATAAATGGTCCTCTAGGTCCAGAAGAGAAAGTGTCGAAGTATAAAATGGGAACCTTCTAGCAGATCTGTAATTGTTGATGATGACCTAATCAATAATTAAAAGTGAATTTTGTCGCATTAAACATGACATCACAAATATACTCAACATATAAAAAAGTCGTGAGCCATTCGAAAACAATCAGATACGAGTTTTTGTAATTCACGTGTTAACGTAAAAAAAATGGTGGACTATATTTTCATTTGCGATTCTATCTTCGAATACTACTACTAATAATGAACGACCACAGGCGATGAAAAAAGATTGTTTACAACAATTTGTAGTGTTTATATTCCGGTGTTAAAACTCTAGGAAATTGCTCTTTCTTCGTTAGTACATACTGCCGTACTGATCAGACTCTTAATTTTTAAGAAAATACTTATTTCTATCTTTACAAAAATCTTTTAATTGAATGATGTTCAATTCTCTGTAAGCATGTAAGGACTACTAAGACTACTAAGATTCTGAACGATGGAAAATTCGTGCAGAATAGAATAATAAACTATAAAAGATAGAGAAGGCCAGAAAAACAAATTGCCACCTATGTGATTGAATAACGTTACACCAAAATATGTATACGTTCGTGTTTGATGCTATGTAAATTCATTCTTTTCCCGTGAAATTTTTTTAGTGAATTACTTGTAATACACGAGAGAAATTTTCACAATCGATTTGAACATTACATAAAAGAAAAAAAAAACAGGTTATTAACAGGAGATTATTTTCCCACAAAACCAAAACATCATTTTCACTTCATTTGTCAGCTTGGTCTTCACCAATATAAATCGTTCACTTTGCTATTGTGTTTTGTCATTCAGATTTGACTGGAACCATATTCAAAGACGCAGACAATTGCATTTCCAGTAAATTACAGAGAAATATTGAAATCCGCATTTGGAATATTTCCAATTACTTGAGTTATTTCATTCAAGATCGCATTGAGTATAATAGCTTACTTCTTTAATACTCTGCCCAACAGTTAACCACATATCTCTCTTAAAATATCATTCTATACTTTCACTCTTGAATATAGACAGGCACGTGGTATTGAAGTTGTATATATATATTATTTTCAATAATCCTTTCAGCCCAAGTACATTAAGGCGCTGGGGTTTATAGTGAGAAAAAAGAAGGGGGCATAATTATCGATGATGTCGAAAAAAGGATAGTAGAAAAATTGGAATCAAGATGCTAGAAAATGGCAAATGACGTTGCACTTAAACTCTTGCAGATTGTAGCTATCAAGGAAGCAAATATGTGGAAGGGAATTCCATAGTGGGAAGTGCGAGAAAAAAAAACTGTACGAGTAGATGCGGTGGTTGCATTTGACTAGTTTGAAGATAAAAGGGTGGGACCTAGTTGCCAATCTAGTAGCACGAGTAAATTCATGTGGTCGGGACAACGTAGAAACAAGATTGCCGGATTGGAAGCAGTGAAAATATTTGTAGAAAATACAGAGGAAAGCCACAGCCTGTGGTTGAGAAAGTCACTTATGTCGATCTGCCAAACGGGATTGAATATATTGCAGATCGTCCTTTGAATTTTGCTCGAAAAAACTCCGAGATGAATAGCAGATATAGAAATAGTATTCAATACACGGATGAAGGGTGGATGAATGAATGTTGTGCAAAATGGATTTTGAAGAAAAAGACTTCCTCAGCCCGACTTAATGATTCATCCTTCTTATCACTAGATTTAGCTATTGATTCGATGAATTTGCACGCGAGGTCGAATAAGAGAGTGAGTCTAAAAAGAGGCGTAGTGTGTTGCTTTCTGGAAGACTAGTGTAGTCTATTGTGATGGGAAGTAGGAAAATTCTCTAAATGGTTAAAAGAGAGTAGCTTTGTTTGGGAAGCATTAAAGTTTACAAGCGACTTCTTACTCTAATCCATCACAGATTGGAGGTCCTTTCCATGAGCAGCAGCGAGGTCTCTTTTGTCATCTTAGGCAGATTTCTTATTGAGATGGCAGTAAAGGGTGGTATTATCTGCAGAGATGCTTACTTGTAAACTGACTTTATCAGCAAGATCATTGATGAAGATCAGGAAAAGCGTAGATTATAAGATTGAGCCTTTAGGTACGCTCGTGTTCGTATGAAATGATCTGGAAATATGCCTGTTCAAGACGACCTGCATTTCACGCTTTGATAGGAACGATTGAATTAAATTGAACACTCATCTAAGAATTGTCGTAGCTTTCTACATTGCGCATAAGGCCAGCATGCCAAAACCTTGTCAAACGCTTTTGAGAGCAACAGTTCGAACTTCGATATTCTCATCAATAGCCAGGTATATATATTCTGTGATAGCCGTTAGCACATCAGTGGTAGACCTGTCGAAGCGGAATCCATACTGCTTGCCAGAGTGTAAGTTGTGGGATGTGGGATGATGAACCATTTCAGCATAAATAATATCCTAGAACAGTTCCAAAACTCGGTAAGAGGGTAGCCACTTCCCCAACGTCGAAATGTGGCCTCCCTTTGTCTGTTCTATAAATACTTTCATGGCTTCTGCTCAGACGAACATAAGTCACTGATGCCTCCTCAACAGGTGTTTACTCGTGCAACCAGATTGGCAACTGGGTCCCACCCATTCACAATCAGGTTAGCCAAATGCAGACGACAATTCTACTCCTGCAGCTTCTTCTCTCGCACTTCCCGTCTGTGGAACTCGCTCCCGTATTCTTGCTTTCCTGACGGCTACAACCTCCAGAAATTTAAATGCAAATTCAATACTCATCTATTAGCACTGGACTCTAGCTCTCTCCCCACCCCCGTATAACCTTCCCTTTCTCTCCACCTATGTATCTGTCATCTCACCTGCTTTCTCAGCTTTCTATTGTTCCTTTCTAACTAGTTTGTACTCCTCACTCTTTTCTAATTAATCTTTTTACATTTATGTAGCCCCCTGCACATCAGTGGCGTTTCCGCCTTGTTCGGGGTGAAATGATTAAAAAAAAAAATAAGCTGACAATTAGAGAGGTCAGAGGGCTAGGCAGATATTTTGAAAAAAGAAACCACAGGGGAGGAGTTTCAAAATTAGGAAATCAGGAAGCAGTGAGGTAATAGTTATAGTGAGGAGAGAGTTTCAGAGTCCATTTATTTAGGACGTTGACTGGAATACCTTCACCACCGCTAGCGTTATGAGAATCAAGAAATTATGTTAAAGACCAGAGACTTGGTTATGGATACAATACTCAGTTGAGCCCCAGTTTTAGTTAAGAAGTTGAGTATGGATACTCCAGACGAATCAAGTGTGAAGTTGGAAAAGAATTTGAGATTAAAGCGCTCAAACTTGTCTGCAATGGCTGTGAGGACATCAAACAGAATTGAGTAGAGGAGGGATCATGGGTTTGTTGTCTTTAGCAGACTTTCGCAGAGCCGCCAGTATTCGTTGAAGACAAACTTGCAAGATGCTATACGTTGCTTTATTCTATCAGAGAACAACAGCTTAGCAACCTTTAAGACATGTCTTCATCCATTACAAGCAGATAAAGAAGAGTAGGTGTCATAGAAGCAGTTTGTTCCATAAAATATCAGTTCTTGAAAAAAGAATACTCTGCGTGTGGAATTTCCTCTTTATATTTGAAATCCGTGGAAGTAACATTACGTGTCTGTAAAAATCTTATAGAACAACCAGCCATTAATCAACTAGAATACAAGTTGAATCTAACTGACCAAAAACCCCCAGGGCAAATTGGTAGGTTTAAATAATAACCTGGGAGATTCCATTCTGTTACAGGCAAGTCTATTCTGTAAGCAGTGATTGGCTGATAATTTCAGTGTGTACATTGAGCTTCATAAATATTGAGCACAATATCCACTATTTGTCTTTGGGCCACATAGGGACATGTATTATTTTTGTCTGCCAACTGGACGCTAGTTGGACATATCAGGAAGGTGAGTCTCACACTCTTGAATGTTCACCTTCCTACAGGGAGACAAAAGAAGACCACCATGTTGAAAGGTAAGTTATTTGACTTCTACAGTGTGTTTCATTGCTGTAAAGGTCTAAAGATTGGAATTAATCTGAATACTTGCTAATAAAAATTTAACGCAAATAATATAGTAGCGATAACATTTCCACGATGCATCAGAATGTTGGTAAAAAATAAATGAGGCTATAACCAGTACAAGTTAATAACAGAGAAATTAACCAAATGGTAGAGATACGAAGTCAGTAATTAAGAGATCCAAGAAATTCAAAAAGGAATTTTAAGTGAGTGAAGACGTGCAAGTAAACCATAATGTATCTACTGTATCGACAAAGACCCTTAAAAGGAACGGAAAATCAAATGAAATGTACTGAATGCAAAAACGATGGAAAGATTATTTTTCATGAGCAATAATCTACCTGTACAAAACAAGTTTATGTAGAAAAATACCATGCCTACCATTCGATACATAGTGCAGAGTTAAAAGCTGATACCGAAGGTTTTATTCATGCTGCAGTTAACAAATAGTTTGCTAAGTAGAAAGTTAGCACCAAATGTAATAAATATTCAGGAACAATTGACCATCTTTTAGGTTGCACGGCATTGGCTCTCATTGAATATAAAACCCAGTATGACAGAGCGAGCCAATAGTAATAGTAGGCCTCCGTTGGTCAGGATTGACCATGGGTAGCATCCTACTTGTCTGCTGGGCTGGAGCATCGGCGTCTGTGACTGAAGAAACCAAATGTGGGAATGATAGTCTTTGTCACAGTGGCTGCATTTATGCTTTGTTTCTGATCAGTCAGAGCTGTCATCTTCTCCCTGCGAATCCGCCTCTCTATGGCGACTTGTGATAGTTGCGCTTCTCTTGATTTAAGTTATTGGGCCAGGGTTCCTGTCCGTTTGAACCGGGTGACTGCTACGCTCTCCCATGACTCCATGTTGATGCCCACAGCTTTCATATCGCGGTTTATGATGTCAAGATACCGCAGTTGTAGCGACCCAGTTGGTCTTCTTCCAGAGGCCAGCTCTTGCTACAGGAGGTCTTTTGGAATACGACCGTCTGGCATGCGGTGGGCATGGGCCAATCCAGCTGAATCTGCACTGTTAAGGAATGTGAACATAGTAGGAAGACCAGCCCGAGACAGGACCTCAGTATTGGGCACATTGTCTTGTATTATCACACATTGAATATAAAATCCATTATGTCAGAGTGAGCCAATATCTACATTGAAAAATCTACAACTTTTACGGAAATTAAACTGCCAGAAATTGGTAGGAGTACCACCCAAACCCGGTTACAGAGATCGAATCTGTAACAATTTTAGAAGTCTTTACAACATTTTAGGAGTCTTTACAAAATGGCGATTTGATCAAATCTAATAGCTGGATATTGTTACCAAAAGAGAAAGTGTCTTCTTAATGAGATTCAATTTTTTGAAAATTTTCATGTATCTTTGAAGATCATCAAGAGAATATCAAAATAAAGGAGAAGGCGATTTTGATATCTCCAAAGTATGGCAAAGTATTTTCTGATAAAATGCAGCCGTAACTTCTACTCCAACAATTTCTTTCCTCGCACTTCCCGACTGTGGAATTCTCTTCCAAACAATTGCTTCCCCGACGGCTACAATCTCCAGGAGTTTAAATGTAAGGTCAATAGACACCTCCTTACACACTAACCTGCTCCCATTCTATCAAGCACTCTTCCCATCTGCCTAACCCTCATCCTCGCTATCCTTACTCATCTGTCACCTTCCTCCTGACATTCCCTATGTCTAACCACTCCTTCTCTTTACCTTCCCCTATGTAGCCCCATGACCAATAGTGGCAGTGGAATGCCTTGCTTGGGGTGAGATGATTAAAAAAAAAGTGAGGAAAGCAGCAATTTCAGTTTTAGGTGTGGCCTTCAGATTGATTGATAAAGGATGCTTTATACTCAGTGAAGGAATCGCTGCTAGCTAAAGCCTTAAAGAAATAGAAACAATTCAAAAGTACAGATGACACCTTTCGAAGGTCTTCAACTATGTAATATGTATGTCATCTTAATTGTTTTTTCCTCCAAAACTTCTCGGTGGAAATTGTTCTTGTTTCTAACTTATGAATATACAACAGCAATAAAATATAATAATATTCATTTTGTAGGATTGGTAGATAGAAACAGCCTGTAGTTAAAGTTGAATTTGACAGCCTCCCTTTGCCCAGCAAATTGGTAAAGTGTCTATATAACAGCCTGTAATATTCCACTCTGCTCTCCCGGCGAGTTTGTTCTGTACGTTTTGATTGGCTGATGATTCCATTGTGGATATTGTATTCAATAAATATAAGCACAATATCCATCATATGGTGAGTGAAGAGAGTAGAATGGTCGACTGGTTTTCGCGCGTTCTTTGTCACTCGTAAAGTTCTTGTATTATTTTGAATTCTGCGAAGGACTGCATTTAGTTTTAGCTCCATTTTTTGTGTGGCAACTGAACGCTAGTTGCATTTAATATCTTTTTTTCTTCAGTCGACCAGTTGCCAGCCAGCTGTACGCAAGTTTAAGTTACCAGTGCTATCCACATCAACATAGGTAGGAGCCAAACCCCTCAAGAAAGATGAGAGGTACTACACCTCAATTAAGGAGAACACTCTTCCCATCTGCCCAACCCTCATCCTCGCTATCCTTACTCATCTGTCCCCTTCCTCCTGGCATTCCCTATATCTAACCACTCCTTCTCTTTACCTTCCCCTATGTAGCCCCATGCGCAATAGTGGCAGTGGAATGCCTTGCTTGGGGTGAGATGATTAAAAAAAAGTATAAATAGTTAATCTCGGTAAATGAACTGCTGACAGTTCCTGAGGCCATACAAGCTCAAGACCCAGAGGGGGCAAGACAGCAACAGCAGAGGAGACGGAGAAGTAGGTCAAAGAAAAGGAGGCCAACAAAGATGGCGATTGGAAGGTGACCGGGAAGAAGAGCCCGAAGACAAAAACGCCACCAGCCCAGCAGGATATCTCACATGAGAACAAGAGGAAGGAGAATAAATCACCTCTTAAACAGCAGCAGCAGCAGCAGCCAGAACCCAAAGAAACTAGGCAGCAAAAAGAGGGGGAGAAATTCAAGCAGAAGCAATGAAACCAACAGGAGAAGATGAAGGTGGAGATGCCGGCACACCGATCTTACTGAAGAGGAGAAGAGAGGAAAAAGAAGAAAAAAAAGGAAAAAGATGTCGCAGTGGAGAAGGGTGGAGAAAAGGAATTCCCAGCACAATCGGCATCCATCCCTACTTCACCGAAGAGACCAATATATGCATAGAAAGCCCAGAGCCTTTCCCCAAATTCCCAGTATCCTTCGGCCCTGCACTTGTTCTACTCGCCCTGCAACCAAGTCATCAAACCACATCTCCCACCCCTCCCAAGAAAAAGAAGTTCTTCCCAAAGGGGAGGCCTCGTATCAAGTTAGCAAAAGGAGAATTGATGGTGTGGCGAATCAGTGGAGGAGTCTGTTAATGCCATGTTAAAATTGGCTTCTGTCGATGGAAATGCGACAGAAGACCCGTGAAACGTTCCATGTGCCCCCGGTGTAATAACACTTATTCGAAATACCGAGGCAAAACAGTTTTTCAAAGAGATAAAAATGGTAGAAACGGGAACAAAATAACTTTGCAAAATTACGCAATATTGCATAAGAAGGGTTCCTGTGTTGCTCCATACCTCGCTATATAGTGTGCTAAAACTAACGTACCCTACAAACGTCGGTGGTATTGTCCTAGACGGACGGATTACGTTCGATATAGGCAATGGAAACCAAGGACAATCCGTCGGGGTCCTATCGGTCAGAGATTTTTGCCCGCTATGTGACTAAAGCTTTTTCCTTTTTCTCTTTGCAGACTTAAACGATGTCTATCAAGATAGCTAGTTTGAACACGAGGGGCTTGGGGGATCAGCCTGCCTGCTTTGTGATCCCTTGCCACTCGGTGTGGATGTCGCCGCGATCCGAGAGACTCACTTTGTTTGCAACATTGCTGTCTTTGTTGTCTATTCAGCATCCGGAGACCGACTACTCAAAGGTGTTTCTTTGATGCTCAAGCGTACTCTAGACGCGAAGGTAGACCCTGTTAATGTCGGTACCGAGGGTCGGTTGATCGTGGCCAATATTGGAGTGAAAAGCAGCTTGGTTCGACTTGTTGTGGTTTATGCGCCCAACGTCCGGATTACTCGTTTTTTCGGCGGTTGGGTCTCTTCCTGGTGGACTCAACGCGACTAGTCCTAGTGGGGGACTGGAATGCCATCCTAGACCCATTTATACAGGGGGTGGGAAGCTAGAGGGAGGATGCGTGATCGTAGCATGGTTGATCTGATTGACGAATTTGATCTCATCGATAAATACCAGGTCGATCACCCTGGTGGGAAGATGTGGACGTGGGCTAACAGTTGGCCGTCTACCAAGGTGGTTAGCTACCTGTATAGAATGTTAGAGAAGCCGACATAGATCTTTTAGATTGTCCCACGTTCCACTGGTTAGGCTTCTCGGACTACAAACTCATTTGTGCCCGGGTGGCGTTAAAAATAGGTTTAGAATGTCTACTAGAAGTTCAGTCTGTTCTTACTGGACAGGCGAGACTTTTGGCGGCATCTTCTTAATGTAGTGCAGCGGGAACTAGCGGTAGCGGTTATCGGGAATAGGTGGTGAGAGAGGATTAAGGATAAGATTAGGTTCTTCATCACTGAATTAAGCTAACTGCTCAAATTAGATTTGGCTAAAAGTTTCAAGGCTTTTATTGATAGCGTGCTCTCGGCGGAGGCTGGGGGACCCCTAGAGATACTCGTAGCTAGGGAGGCCCTGGAGCGATTGACTAGCGAGGGCTACATGGGTCAAGTAATTAGGCATAAGATAAGGAAGATGATTTCTGAAGCTGTGAACATGGGCAAGAACTGCGCAAGTATGAGATTCGTCGAGGAGGCGATCGGTACATTCGTGACGTACGAAACCCGAAGGGACAAACTCTGAGGTCGACTTGGTCTTCGTGACGAGAAGTTTCACAACTATTTGGCTGACTTCCCCAGGCGTTCCCCGGCTCATGCAGCTAGCTGAGAGAGAGAGAGAGAGAGAGAGAGAGAGAGAGAGAGAGAGAGAGAGAGATTATGGAGAGTTAGGTATACTCAGCTTTGAAGAAGGTCGGCAGTGGCAAATCGCCAGGTCTAGATGGTTTGCCCTATGAAGTGCACTTGAAGCTGTCGCACATCTTTGTCCCAATTTTGACTGTCGTGTTCAACAACTTGTTTCGGCAGGAGTCCATCCCCAACCGGATCACTAGGAGTGTGGTCACGCTATTGAGAGAAGGCAAGAATGTTGGGAGGGATTTAGATGGTTACAGGCCCATAACTCTGCTAAACACAGAGTTCAAGATTATAGCCAAGATCCTGACGGAGTGTTTGCCGAGATTCTGTTGGGACCAGAGCAGATTTGTGCTGTGGAGGGTCGAACAATTCACAGCAATCTGCATCTGATCCGCACGATCCTAGAGTGTGTAAAACGCGACAAAGAAGCCACGCTGATCAATTTGGATCAGTCCAAGGCATTTAATAGGGTCTGTACTTCCTCTCTGACGGGAGCGTCAGAAGGCGATTGAGCGTTTAATATTCTTCTTTCTGTGGAGGGGGAGCAAACATCATATCAACAGAGAAGTCTGTAACCAACATCCCTGTCATGTGGGACAGGGAATGTCACACTTAGTGAGTTACAAGCTCGCCTCAAGATTGGCTTTTCTCAGCCGTGCGTTGATGGAAAACTTGTTGCTGGCGGAGATTGACGCGTTCCCTAGCCTTAATATCACACCCCACTCGAGGTGGTGCCGTAAGCCTCGGGAGCCTTAGAGTTTTCTTCTAGAGTGTCGGAGGCCTTGAGGGCCATTCCTCGGTTCAGTGACCTTTCTCGGCCTAGGAGAGTTTTTTTTTATCGAGGATTAGTGGAGGGTGTGGCGAAGGATCCACTACGCTCGGTTTGTCTTGTACGCCAGCAACGGATTACCTTAGCAACCCCGAGTTTTTGCTTAGCTGGCTGCTGGCTCGGAATAGGCTGTCTCTCAATGACAAGGCCTTCTTATGTGGCCTGGCAAATTTGCCAGATTGTGAACGCTGTAGCCTTGGTTTGGAAGAAACGGTATCGGACGACTTCTACCATTGTTCTCGAGTTCACTCTCTATGTGACAGTGTCAGTGAGTTGACGGCTGAAAAGGTTGTTCTCATTGATAATGCACATGCATGTGACAATGCATCGCTCCCGTTCTCTGTGGAGAAACGGATGGTGTTTCTCTCTTTAATGGCCACGGCCCGAATAGTGATCTGGACGACGTGAATGGAGGAAGTCTTGCGAGGTCAGCGCTTTTGTCACCAGGATTTGATTCGATGTCTTGAGCATCAGCTGAAAATGAAGATTAGAACTGGTAAAAAGCGTTTGACTTCGACAGATTTCAGCAATAGTTGGGTGACCGAGGCGAGCCTGGTTCGCGTGAACGGGGCTAAAGTTGATTTTCTCTTTTAGGTCTTCTTGTCACATCTGGTGAATTACTGTTGAACCTTTCCCTAGTTAATGTGAGTAGGTGTTGTTCCTGGCCTGTTCCCTGCTTCAGCTTTTGAATCTCGTTGTTTCATCTCGATTGGGCCAGAAGTTTTTTATTTTTCCCAATCCGAATTAATTTTCTCCTCTCCATCTCCATTAGCAAGAGAGCCTCTTGATTTTGTCAGAAAGACAGAATACAATGGCCTCTTTATTTTTGTGAGTTGAATGGGTCCAACTAACATCAGTTTATTTATTTTGTATATTAAGTTGAAATTTTTTGTTTAGGTTTTAGTTTCATGTACTCCGCTTTTTTAGTGCATGTGTAATCTTTATATATTTTTGTATATATAGTATACACAAAGAAAGTTTTAAAATCCGTGTGGGGATTATTTACTTTTTCAGGTTCCCTGAATGTGTGAGCTGTTATGGTGTATGGCGGATTGATTAAGGATGGATGGGTCCTTATAGTGAATGAAAAATTGTAAAGAGTGAATGCGTCGTGAGTTGGATTAGCTATGTATAGTATAGTTATTGATGATCAGCCTCAGATTTGCCCCTTAAAACACTAGCCTTGTGCCAAAATTATGTATTTTTACATAATAAATCTTGTGAAGAGACGGACATGCATTGAGTTACAACCCTGTTTATTTTTGTCTGCCAACTGGACGCTAGTTGGAAACGTCATTGCGAAGGTGAGTTTCACATTCTTAATTGTTCATGATATTAATTTATAATAATAATAATAATAATAATAATAATATGAAGAAGAAGGAGAAGAAGAAGAAAAAAAGAAAAAGAAGAGCAGAGAAGAATAGTTAGGATAGTGAGTGGAGCGATATTTACACTGGACAATGTGCAATGAATTTGAGAACAATATTAACAAAGACTGGGATGATCACCACCCAGCACCGGTTACAGTAATAGAAGACATGACAATTCTATAGGATTACATAAATAGGCCGGATATAATTGTCAAAAATAGAAAGAAAAAACTGTCTAATAATTGGTATGGTTTCTTCAGCTCCCTGTAACAACAAGCAAGGAATTTGTAAAGCTACCAAGACCTGGAAATCGAAATAGATAAAATGTAGAAATTGAGAAGAAGATAGTCATAGCAGATCAGCTTGGAATCATAACAGAGGACCACAACACAGTAAAAGACGCTCTGGAAATCCCAGCTTAAGAAAAATACAAAAATTGAAAGTAGAGACCACACACTAAGTAGCACTTTATCCATGTAACGCTAATGATCTTATGGGACTTTATAAAAAACAAAAAACAAAACATGAAGTCATAACAACACATCACTATTTGCCGGAGGTTTTCCCGCAGACTTGGTAGGTAGTGTGACTTATGAAGAAAGCAAAATATTATGATGATAATAATAATATCAATACCTCATACAGAAGGTAGCTGAAGAAAGTAACAAGAAAGGACTAGAAATAAACTGCACGAAAACTGAATACATGGTCATCAGTAAAGGGCAGCCAATATGCCAAATACAGGTCGGGGATACTAGAATCAAGCAGGTACAAACATTTAAATACCTGGGAAGTATTATAACAGAAGACGGAACGTGTGACACAGAGATCCGAGGGCGAATTGGCATGGCGAAGGAAGCATTCCTGAAATTGAGTAAACTATTAAGAAACAGGACAATTTTGCGAGAAACAAAGAGAGTACTGGATTGCTATGTGATGTCCGTCCTTCAATATGGCAGTGAATGCTGGAAAATATCATCAAAGATGAAGAAAAACTTGAAGCAACTGAAATGTGGTTTTACAGAAGGATGCTGCGAATATCATGGATCGAGCATGTGTGTCCTGATGAGGTCTTGGAAATGATGGACACAAAAAGGAAATTAATACTGAGCATCAGGAAGAGACAACTAAAGTTCCTGGGACGGAGGGCTTGGAGAACCTGTTACTAACAGGCCAGATAGAGGAAAGCAGTGGATAACGTATTTGAAGGACCTAATCAGGTGGATGACAGAACGAGGATTGCACGATGTAACAGGAGAAGGCGCTCAGAGCCACAAGGATGGGGAAACGTGGAAAGCCATGATCGCCTACGTCCTGAAGGGACAGGGCACATAGAAGAAGAAGAAGAAGATGCCTTAATGTAATACAAAAAATGTACTCACAAATAAAGATCACACATTACGAAAACATTTATCTATGTAAAATGTGAGAGATTTTAGGTTTTTTTTTTAATAATCAGCAGAATTGTCAGGAAATGAATTCTGACCTTTTTTTTCTCTGTTCAGGACCTTGCGAAATTATTTAAAAAAAAATTTTTTTTTTTTAATCATTTCACCCCGAGCAAGGCGGAAACGCACTGATGTGCAGGGGGTTACATAAATGTAAAAAGATTAATTAGAAAAGAGTGAGGAGTACAAGCTAGTTAGAAAGGAACAATAGAAAGCTGAGAAAGAAGGTGCGATGACAGATACATAGGAGGAGAGAAAGGGAAGGTTATACAGGGGAGGGGAGAGAGCTAGAGGCCAGTGGTTAGTAGATGAGTATTAACTTTGCATTTAAATTTCTGGAGGTTGTAGCCGTCAGGAAAGCAAGAATACGGGAGTGAGTTCCACAGGCGGGAAGTGCGAGAGAGGAAGCTGCAGGAGTAGAATTGTCGTCTGCATTTGGCTAACCTGACTGTGAATGGGTGGGACCCAGTTGCCAGTCTGGTTGCACGGGTAAACACCTGTTGAGGAGGCATCAGTGACTTAAGCTCATCCGAGCAGAAGCCATGAAAGTATTTATAGAAGAGACAGAGGGAGGCCATATTTCGACGATGGGAAAGTGGCTGCAGTCGAGTCGCCAGATCAGTACCATGCAACATGAATAAATAATAGTAACAGTAATGGTAAGGAATCAGATGAAATACTACTACTACTACTACTACTAATAATAATAATAATAATAAAATTCAAACAAGATTTACAGTTAGTAGATTCTGTAGAAAAGCAAAACAGTAGCCAAGAACCAACTATTGCGGCAAAAAATATGAAAATGATGCCAAAGATAAAGCTCTTGAAAAGATGAAACAGCGCTGGCAAGACAAACCTCTGCATGGCCAATATCCAGTACGTGCCAATAAATCCAATGTTGATAAAGTTAATACTCATCGATGGTTACGTGCATCTGGATTAAAGTCTGAAACTGAAGGATTTATACTTGCAGCACAAGACCAAAATCTTTTCACGAGAAACTTTCAGGCAAATATTATGCATAATAATATGGATCCAAAATGCAGGTTTTGTGATAAACACCAAGAAACAATAGACCACCTAATCTCAGGCTGTTCTGTGCTTGTCCCAAATGAATATAAAAATCGCCACGATAGAGTTGGGCAATATTTACATTGGGCAATGTGCAAACATTATGGAAAAGCTGTAAACAAACACTGGTATGAACATCACCCAGCACCGGTTACAGAAATAGAAGATGTAACCATTCTATGGGATTACACCATCTACACAGACAGAAAAATTGAAGCAAACAGGCCAGACATTATTGTTAAAAACCAGAAGGAGAAAACTTGTCTATTAATTGATATGGCTTGTCCAGCGGATTGTAACATAGCAATCAAGGAATTTGAAAAACTGTCAAAATATAAAGACCTGGAAATTGAAATAGAAAAAATGTGGAAATTGAAAACAAGAGTTGTGCCAGTGATAGTAGGTGCACTTGGAATGATAAAAAATGGAGCAAAACAACACATTGAAAGAATCCCTGGAAACCCCAGCTTAAGAGATATACAAAAAATTGTCTTATTAAGTACAGCCCACACACTAAGGAAAACTTTATCTATGTAATGCTGGGGAAGATAGGGAAGATAGAAAAACATGAAATGAAGCCATAACAACACGCCACTACCTGCCTTAGGTCTCCCCGCAGACTTGGTTGGTAGTGAGACCAAAGCAGAAATCGAAATATGATGAAAAATGACATAATAATAATAATATGGAGCCATAACAACACGCCACGACCTGCCTTAGGTCTTCTCGCAGAGTTGGTTGGTAGTGCTACCATAGCAGAAATAGAAATATGATGAAAAATGACATAATAATAATAATAATAATAATAATAATAATAATAATAATAATAATAATAATAATTGATAAGTACACACATAGAAACAACACACATACATAGGAACAACAAAGTGTTGGATGATACAATTAGTCAAACAGCATGAAAACAGAAAGAAAAATTATTCAATAATGAAATAAGGCAGTAAATACAAACAAGATTTACATTTAGTAGATTCTTTAGAAAAGCTAAACTGAAGTCAAGAACTAACTATTGAGGCCTAAAATCTGAAAAAGAAAGCCAAAGATAAAGCTCTTGAACAGATGAAAAAACGCTTGCCAGACAAAACTCTGCATGGCCAATATCCAGAACGTGCTAATAAATCCAATGTTGATAAAGTTAATACTCACTGATGATTACGTGCATCTGGATTAAAGTCTGAGACTGAAGGCTTTATTCTTGCTGCGCAAGACCAAATTATATTTATGAGGAACTTTCAGGCAATTATTATACATAATAATGTGGATCCAAAATGCAGGTTCTGTGATAAACACCAAGAAACAATAGACCATCTAACCTCAGGATGCTCTGTCATTGTCCCAAATGAATCTAAAATCGTCACAATAGAGTGGGGCAATATTTACATTGGACAATGTGTAAAAACTTTGGAGAATATGTAAACAATCACTGGTATGAACATCACCCAGGACCGGTTACAGAAATAGAAGATGTCCCCATTCTATGGGATTATAGCATCGGCACAGACAGAAAAATTGAAGCAAATAACCCGGACATTATTGTTAAAAACCATAAAGAAAAATAAAAACTATTAATTAATATGGTTTATCCAGCGAATTGTAACATAGCAACCAAGGAATTCGAAAAACTGTCAAAATATAAAGACCTGGAAATTGAAAAAGAAAAAAATGTCGAAATTGAAACCAAGAATCGTGCCAGCGATAGTGAGTGCACTTATAATGATAATAAAATGGAACAAAACTCACTGAAAGAATCCTTGAAAACCCCAGCTTAAGAGATATACAAAAAATGTCTTGTTAAGTACAGCCCACACACTCAGGAGAACTTTGTCTATGTAACGCTAGGGATGATAGGGAAGATAGAAAAAAACATGAAATGGAGCCATAACAACACAACACGACCTGCCTTAGGTCTTCCCGCAGAAATCGAAATATGATGAAAAATGCCAACATAATAATAATAATAATAATAATAATAATAATAATTGTTAAGTACAGCCCATACAACTAGAAGAACTTGTAACGCTAATGATGTCATGAGGGATAGAAAAGCAAAGGAAATGTAGCTCCTAACTGTTTTAGATCTTTCAGCAGGCTTATTACGTGTTTTTCTGTGGCTCCTGAAAACGTAACGTTTTTTTTTCTAATGAAATTTTTTTTTTGTTTTTACTATTTTAAGCATAAACATTAATTCTTAATTTTACTATTTTAAACGCAAACATTAATTTTTTCTTCGTATATAATTTGAATTGTATGTTTCTTCTTTAAATGATCCTTAAATAGATTTAACTAGTTTTCTAAAGCAAGACAACGGGAAAAAATACGATGAAAAACACTAAAAACTGTTCGATACAATTTCTACGATATCCTTTCTTAGAAAGAATACGTAATAATTTATTTATATTTATTCATTCATTTTATATATTTATTTATTTTTCGATAACCTTATTCTCATTGGATTTAATGAAAGAATAACACTAACAGAATACAGTGGGCGAACAAATTATTATTTTTTAATTTTACGGTAGTAAACACAAACGTATGTCTACTTTTTTCTTTTCTATTAAATTTTGAATTTTTAAAAAAAATTTTATCTTAACAATTATTTTTATTGCAAGGACTATTGATGGTAGCAACAATTTTTTTTTCTTTTAACAATACTCTCTAAGTGCAGTGATGTTTTTTTTCCATTGAACGGCCGTTACGTCCAAGTTTGTTTGTTTGTTTGTTTTTTCAACCAGCGTCTCTCTCTTTGAATTTTTCTTTTTCTCTATAAGAAATTCTGTTTTAATACAAACATGAATTTTTCTTTAGATATTATCGAATTTTTTTTAACATAAACATGAATCTTTTTTTTCTTAACATAAACATGAACTTTTCTTCATATATTATTTAATTTTATTTAATTTTTTTTTTCAATATGAAATTCTGTTTTACTATTTTAATCTATCTGTTTGTTCTTTAAATGATCCTAATAAATAAAATCATCCGTTTTATATTTCCTTTCGCTGTCGATATTTCATATTTTTTTATCTATTATAATTTTCTTAAAAACAAAAAACAAAACAAAACAACAGGAAAATAAATTAAATCCGATGAAAAACAATTTCTATGATATTATTTTATAAAAAGACTACGTAGTTATTTATATATTTATTTTTATTTATTATTGATTTAATTTACTTATTTAATTTATCTTATTCTGATAACCCTATTTTCGACAAACGACTTTAATGAAAAAAATAAATGAATATAAAGTGGACGAACAAATTATTACATTTTTATTTTAAACTTAAAAGCACTAATAAACTTAAACGTATGTCAACTTTTTTCCATTAATTTTTTTTAACAAAATACTCTAGTGGAGTGATGTTTTGTTTCGTTGAGCCGTTGCTACGCCCGTTTTTTTTTTTTTTTTTTTTTTTTTTTTTTAACTAGCGTCTTTCTCTTTGAATTCTAATCGCATCTATGTCAGCTGTCGCTTGGCAGCCCAATTAGGAGAAGGACAACTCCGAACAACAACCCGGGCAACTTTGGGTGGACTTTTAGACCCGTGCGTCACTCCTGGGAAAAACATGAGAAATACAAATAGAAATGAAACGTCTAGCATGGCTCTTCCAGTGGATAAACAGGGAGCCCGTCCTTCAGGAGGGAACCTACCTGAGGTCGAAAAATCTGCCATAGGAACAAACTCCTACACAAAGAATGAATCTTCAGGTCTCCACAACCAGGATAATCCTAATGATGGTCCTGAAAATTCTCCAGCTAGATCTACAACCGTATACTTAAAGAAAGAAAAAAATAAAATGGTCTCGTGAAGAGTACAAAGTCGTTATGACTGCATTTCATGAAGCGTTACTCAAACCTCAAAAAACATGACTCGCCAAACATATGACATTTGGCGTGGAAAAGTTGGTCAAGCAAATAGAAAATATATTGAAAATAAATTAGCCAATGTACGAAGGTACATTATTCGTAATAACCGATTGACAGAGGCTGAAATTACTGAGATTAAAAGAATTGTAACCAGAAGAGACGAATAAACAAAATATGAAAAGGAACCGGAATCAGAAATAAAAAGTAATAACATCAAACAAGCCACAGGTCATAATGTAGAAACCGTGATACACACAAATCACTGTGAAGATAATGCTGTAAGTTTAAAAGTGCTGGAAAGGTGTGATCTGAGTCAGTTACAAGACGAAAATTAAACGAGTTCAGAACATATTGAACAGATTTATTTTACGGAAAATAAGAACAGTATACAAGAAGCCAAGGAAGAAATCAAGAACCATATAAGTCAAATACAAAACATTGCAATGGAGGAATGAGAACAGCTCCCAAAATTACAACCAACAAAGCATAACCTCCGAACTATTAAGCTCTACAATGCAGCACTCAAATTAATTTTGGATGAAGAAGACACTCATACAAATCTCAATGAAGCAATATATGCATCAGCAACAGCAGCAACAGAAAATTGAACATCAAATTAAAAACAAGGCAGTCTCGCAGACATGAAGATCCACCTTGGAAAAGAAAGATAGAAAAAGGAATCGAACAACTTAGAAGTAAACTATCAGTACTGGATGAACTGGGTAGAGGAATAAATGTAAGAACTAGGAAAAGCAGAAGCGTCGAAACAAAATACAACATTAGAAATGAAAATGAAGTCCAATCAACTAAGGTAAAATAAAGCAAACAATACAACTGAAGGCTCAAAGAATAAGACGCTATGAGAAAAGATCAAGATTCTACAGACAAAACAAGATTTTTCAAACCGATGCAAAGAAATTTTACAGGGAAATAGGTAAAAAAGAACTGAAGTGACAGCCCCCCCCCCAGAATGGAAGAAGTTACACAGTTCTGGGAAAAGATATGTGTTTGCCCTAAAGAACATAACAAAGAAGTAGATTGGATTGCACAAGAGATAGAACGAATAAAAAATAAACCAAAACAGACATGGGCTGTAATTACAGAAGAGTATGTTAAATTTGCACCATAAAAAAATGAAAGAAATAGTGCGTAAAGAGTACTATAGAAGGCTACGAATGATATTAACAACTGAATTGAATTCTCAGAACAGAGTTATGGCCATTAATAGCCTTGAAATCCCAGTTGTCCAATATAGTTTCAACATCTTAAATTGGATTCTAAAACAAGAAACTTCTTTCTAAGCATAAGATACATCATCCAAAGGCTGATGTAGACCGTCTATACATACCCCGTAAAGAAGGTGGAAGAGGTCTTATTCAGCTGGAATTGTCATACAAGACAACAACTATTGGCTTACTAACATACATAGAAACAACAAAGGATTGGATGATACAATTAGTAAGGCAATATGAAGAAAGAAAGAAAAAATATTCAATAATAAAAGAAGGCAGTAAATACAAACAAGATTTACAGTTAGTAGATTCTGTAGAAAAGCAAAACAGAAGCCAAGAACTAACTATTGCGGCAAAAAATATGAAAATGAAAGCCAAAGATAAAGCTCTTGAACAGATGAAACAACGCTGGCAAGACAAATATCCAGAACGTGCCACTAAGTCCAATGTTGATAAAGCTAACACTCATCGATGGTTACGTGCATCTGGATTAAAGTCTGAAACTGAAGGCTTTATTCTTGCTGCACAAGATCAAAGTCTTTTCACTAGAAACTTTCAGGCAAATATTATATATAATAATATGGATCCAAAATGCAGGTTTTGTGATAAGCACCAAGAAACAATAGACCACCTAATCTTAGGCTGTTCTGTGCTTGCCCCAAATGAATATAAAAATCGCCACGATAGAGTAGGGCAATATTTACATTGGACAATGTGCAAACTATGGAAAATCTGTAAACAAACACTAGTAGATGGTACTAGAACATCACACAGCACCGGTTACAGAAATAGAAGATGTCACCATTCTATGGGATTACACCATCTACACAGGCAGAAAAATTGAAGTAAACAGGCCAGACATTATTGTTAAAAACCAGAAAGAGAAAACTTGTCTATTAATTGATATGGCTTGTCCAGCGGATTGTAATAGAAAAAATGTAGAAATTGTAAAAAAGAGTTGTGCCAGTGATAGTAGGTTCACTTGGAATGATAAAAAATGGAACAAAAAGACACATTCCAAGAATCCCTGGAAACCCCAGCTTAAGAGATATAATAAAATTGTCTTATTATGTACAGCCCACACACTAAGGAAGACGTTATCTATGTAACGCTAGGTATGATAAGGAAGATAGAAAAAACATGAAATGGGGCCATAACAACTCGCCACGACCTGCCTTAGGGCTCTGAAAAACCAAAACGTGCCTATTGTTTGATATGGTTTGCCTAGCGGATTGTATCAAAGCAACCAAGAAAACTAAAAAAAAACTGTCAAAGTATAAAGACTTGAAACTTGAAAAAGAGTCGTGCCAGTGATAATAGGTGCACTTGGAATGATAAAAAAGAAACAAAACAACATTTTGAAAAATCCCTGGAAATACCAGCTTAAGAGAAATATAAAAAATTGTCATGATAAGTACAACCCACACACTCACAAGAAATATGTCCATCTAACGCTGTTGACGTTGAGGGAGAAAAACAAATTATGAAATGTAGTCATAACAACACACCGCTACCTGCTTTAGGTCTTTCCGCGGGCTTGGTAGGTAGTGTGAATATAGCAGAAATCAAAATATGATGATAACAAAGAATATAATAATAAAAATACATCAATGTGTTTTGTAGGTCCACCACAGTCGAGATTATAGTGTCATTGTTGACTCCATTATCATGTTGTCGACTGCCGAATATTTGCTATTATTCAGTGTTATAAAGTTTGGAATACATAGTTTTCATTATCTAGACTGCTTTCCGTTCACAATGAATAAATCCAATTGACCTTGCACACACACACACCCACACATTCCCATAAATAAACAAAAGCATACCTTTACACACACACACACACACACACACACACACACACACTCGATGGGATTTCAGAAATATTTTCGGCGGTAAACGCTTCATAAATTTTGACTACATAGCATACAATCAAGTTTTTAAGAAGCAATTCCGGTCGGGTTAGAAAAATCTTTGCCTCCCGCTTGTATATATAACAATGTCATTGTCAAAATAAGTTGAATGGATATTGAATGAGAACAAAGATGTAAATATTTGTGATAGAGCTAATGGGAGAATTTCGGGAAGCGAAAAGATGTCCGCAACAGGCTCACTGTACAGTTATTTTCCCCTCCTAAAAGTTATCTGTCAGACTAAGCCAAGCTCTCTAAATATCGATATGCGCTGGTCAAAATACGCATGTGCAGATCAAATATAGAAAGCATTTCTAGTCAGGGAAGGTGATTAACCGATCAAAAATAAATATTCAGAACCAGTGTAGATGAAAAACTGTATATCGTTTTTCGTTCAGTATATATAAATACAACAAATTCATTTTGGCTTGCTATTGGCAACATTTTATCAATAGAAGCAAGCTAATGGTAAGAGTTTTTAGATATTAAAAATCGAAAAATGAAAAAATAACGCGTAAACCTTCGGAATTAAGCAGAAGAAAATAAAGAAAGACACTGCGGTTATTAGCATCAAACCTGGAAATAACACCTTCACAAATGGACGCATGCAACCTTACTGTTAAAGTGCCAATCGTAGGGTAAGAAAGATTATATGTAAAAGTAATCCAAATGAATGCTTTGCAGAAAAATTGAACAAACACATCGAATCAAGTGAGAACACAGCACTAGACCATCTGGTCTAATATTAGAAAAATAGAGAAACCTGATATATAGTGACAAAAGCAAAATTAAAACTGAATTTTTAGTCATGAAGATATATCGGAAAGCCAATGAGTAATGAGTACAAGAAATTATTATGTACAACAAAAACAGTTACCAGTTTCGGCTGAAAGGTTCAAACGCTATGAAGGAGTAATGCTAGATCATCTATCATCCGTGTACATGTATTGAACACGATCAACGTTTTCCTCAGTGCGGCCGTTAGATCTTGGGTCACCTTCAAGACTCTCCCTTCTCCTCTTAGATTCAAATAAAGATCGACTTGTCTTGGGCAGAGTTAACATCTCGTGTGTTCAGAAGGAAAAGCCCAAAACTTAACTTTGTGTTTAGCGCCAAGCGAAATAACTCAACAGCCCCGACAGAAAACCTTTTAAGTTATATTCTGCTATACCTCGTAATGTTTAGGCAGTTGTTTATGACAATGAGAGCTATACAACTGTACATATCAATAGATATATAAATAAATGCATTTTGTGTCCTTTTAGTTAATCTACATTTTCTATAGAGTTTCTTAATGTAAACATATCTTATGCCCGCATTTGCACTATCGATAAAGCTGGAGCCTCATTCTCTAATGTAGCAACCATGTCAGTATGCAGTAAGCCAGATTCATCTTAGTCGGGTTAAACCGGTTTCCTCCCCGACGAAGAAAGTCTCAAGCGGATTTGTTTTAAGGGCAGGGTCCCAAGTTCCTACCCTGTTATTTAACCCATGATTGAAGGGAAGAGACGGATTAATACCTTTCCCAAGGTACCAGCCCGTAAGTGAATGCAGAGCATTCAACTGAAATTCGAACTCGACTCGCCGATGTCTCATTCCGAGCCGATATCCACTGCACCACAACTCACATCTGTCAATAAACGCTTATAGCACCTGCTATTCCCAAGCGGTCACTCATTTAAGCATTGACCAGGCTCAACGTTGCTTAACGTCGGTGATAGATCAGGAACCGGTGTGTTCAACGTGATATGACCGTAAGCTATGTCAGTATGAATGTCCTTGGAGACTAAACCAAAAATTTTTACTTATTTCATAACACTTTCTTTTATGTAGTGTTCCTTTTCAAGATGTGGACGATTATAACTCTTCTCAGCGTTACGGAAAGCATTAAATAATGTTTTATTCTTACTGAAAGGTTTGTCGATTTTAAGGAGAGATGAAATCACAGCATGAATAAAAGAATGAAAACTGACATTTAAACAAATGTTTTAAACCTCGGGACTCTTTCTTGTACAAAAGAACAATGATAAATAAACTGAATTACTTGAACATTCTTTTCCTTTTTTTATATGTGTCGTATAGGTGAGGGACTCTAAAATCAAGCAGGTACAGAAATTTAAATACCTGGGAAGTGTTCCAACAGAAGACGGAAAGTGCAACACTGAGATCCGAAGGCGAATTGTGATGGCGAAAGAAGCATTTCAGAAGTTGAGTAAAGTATTAAGAAACAGGAAAATTTCGTTAGAAACAAAGAAGATAATACTGGAATGCTATGTGATGTCGGTTTTTCAATATGGCAGTGAATGTTCGACAATAAGAAAACACTTGACTCTTTCATCTGTTTATTTACTTACTGGTTAACTCATTAGGACACATGCTGACAGAGAAAAGAGACGATTCAAACATGCCAGCATGTTTTTGATCGATATGTGTTTCATTTGAAGTTTACACTTTAAAATATTAATTAATGTTTTTTTATTTCTTTAAACAAAGTAACTTTGGTCTCTGTCTATATTTCTGAGATGAGGTAGTATTTACAGTATTTACATTATTCGGATTATTTTCCTAATCTTTATTGCCATTTGTACGACCTTTCAGCCGTCGTACACTCCGGCCTTTTTCGAATTTCGAACCGAACCCTTTATTACAATATTGTTATAAAGAGTTCAGTTTGAAATTTCTAGCCCAAGAAATAGTCAAGGGGGTTATAGTCGGGTGAGGAGGGTGGCTACAAGTACGGCGACCAGTGGTGAGGAACATTATTGAGCATCCCCGCCTGGGTCATCTTGGCCTTGTGTGAAGGAGCGGAGTCCTGTTTAAGACGTAGGAGCGTCTAGCGGCGATCTCGTCCATTCAGGGCTTCACCACATTCCTAAGCAACTCCTGGTAGATCTCAGCGGTGACTATCAGGCTCTTTAATAATGTTCTCCACGGCATCTCCAGAGCCTTTCACGTTAGTCGAATGTGCTCAGATTGAACCTGCTCTCATCGGTTAAGAGCACAGGGCGCCAGTGGCGTAGTTACTAATTCTGGTGATCTATGGCAAATGCCAATCGAGCCCTACCGTGCTGGGTAGTGGGCACAAGGCCCCCTACAGGACGTCGGGCCCTCAGGCCACCCCCAAGGTGCCTGTTTCTGATTATTTAGTCAGAAACATAAATACCAGTGGCCTGCTGGAGTTCATTTTGTAGGGCTCTGGCTGTGCTCTTCCTTTTCTTTCTTACACAAAGGCGGAGTTACCGGGTTTAAGGATATTCAGCGGCACTGTCCAGCTCTCCTGGGTAACTACCTGTCTTATGGAATCTCCTCCATGCTCTTGAGACTGTGCTGGGAGACACAGCAAACCTTCTTGCGACTGCACGTATTGATGTGCCATCATGGAGAAGTTTCGCTACATGTGCACCTACTCGAGCATCCAGGTACCTTACGATGTTATCAACATTATCTCCTTAACAACAAACTCATTAACAACTCACTCTGCTACTTAACTGACAAGATCAATATTCCAAAAGTTTGAATGATATGTTGCTATACTCTGATTAAAAAATCTTCCTCCAATTTTTTCGCGCTGTATATATATTGGTATCACATGTAACTAGAAGAAGAAATAATGATACTATAATTTGATTACTTTCGATACAGCACGAAAAATGGTTTGAAAGGAAATTTACACTTTGAAGAGCAATACTATTGCCATATCTATTCGGGTGCTCCTGCTATTCAACTTGAGTTTCTCGACAAAATCCAAACGACGATCGAATATATAATCGATCCGAACTGAGCAATTCGTCCTAAGTCACTTGATCAATGTTATAATATGGCTTCCCTCTGTCTTTTCTACAGGTATTTTTTATGGAAACTGCACTGACGAGCCTATTCCCACGGCACCTCGGTCACGTTATTAAACTCGTGCTAATAGATTGGCATCAGAGTTCCATGCTTTTACTGTAGAAACCATTAAATGTAACCTCCTTTTCTCGCACTTCCAGCTTGTGAAACTCACTTTCTTTCGTTTGCTTTCCTGCTAACTATAATTTCCATAAGTTTAAGTGCAATAGCAATTGCCTTTTTTTATGTGCTTTCCCATTCATCTCTTATCTTTTTTTCGACATCCCCTGTAGCTTGTTTTTCTCTAATTGCATCCCCTGCGCACATGTGGTATGTCTGCCTTGCTTTGGGTGAAATAATTTAAAAGAAAAATTTTATTATTTTTTGTTTAATCATTTCACCCCGGGCAAGGCGTAAATGCCACTGATGTGCGGGGGGCTACATAACTGAAAGAGAATTAATTAGAAAAGAGAGAAGAGGAGAACAAACCAATTAGAAAGGAGCAATAGAAAGATGAAAATGCAGGTGTGATGACAGTTGCAAAAGGGGAGAGAAAGGGAAGGATATACGGGGTGGGGGAATGGCTAGAGTCAAGTGGTTAGTATATGAGTATTGACATTGCATTTAAATTTCTGGAGGTTGTAGCCGCCAGGAAAGCAAGAATATGGGAGCGATTCCACAGGCGGGAAGTGCGAGAGAAGAAGCTGCAGGAGTAAAATTGTCGTCTGCATTTGGCTAACCTAACTGTGAATGGGTGGGACCCAGTTGCCAATCTGGTTGCACGAGTAAACACCTGTTGAGGAGGCACCAGTGACTTAAGTTTGTCTGAGCAGAAGACATGAAAGTACTTATAGAACAGACAAAGGGAGGGCACACTTCGTCGGTGGGGAAGTGGCTGTAGTCGAGCCGCCAAGTCAGCACCTATCACGTTACTAACTCTCCTTTGGAGCCTGTCGAGAACACCGAGGTGAGCGGCAGGGGCGCCTGACCATAAATGGCAGCAGTACTCCTTGCACGGTCGAATGGTAGACTTGTATATATGCAGGATGGATTCAGGCGGAAAAAGCATTCTAGATCGACACAGTGACCCAACCTTCTTAGCAGTGGATTTAGCTATGGATTCGATGTAGTGGTTCCATTTGAGATCAGAAGAGAGGGTAAGACCGAGGAGGCGCAGTGTATTGCTCTCAGGGTGACTCGCTCATGGGAGGCAGAAGAGGTTGCCTGTGATGGTTGACAGACAACAGCTTGGTCTTGGACGCATTGAAGTTGACAAGCCACTTCTTGCCCCAATTCACCACAGAGTGTAGATCACGTTCAAGGTCAGCAGCGAGGTTATGTCTGTCCGCCAAGACAGGTTTCTTACTGGTGCGAGAGTATATTGTAGTGTCATCTGCGTAGATGCCTACTTGGGACTTGATCTCATCTGGGAGGTCGTTGATGAAAATAAGAAAGAGCGTCGGGCCCAGGATAGAGCCCTGGGGGACGCCGGCATTAGTGCTATAGGATGAAGAGGCACGCTCATTCAAAACGACCTTTATTTTGAGGTTGTTTAAAAAAGATTGGGTTAGGTCAAGCAGGCGTCCGGTAATACTGTAACCACGTAGCTTGCAAAGGAGGCCAGAGTGCCAGACCCTGTCAAAAGCCTTGGAGATGTCCAGAGCAACCGCACGAGCCTCGCCTGACTCATCGAGGGTCTGGAGCATGTACTCTGTAATGGTTGTTAGCATATCGGCAGTGGACCTGGCATAACGGAAGTGATATTGTCTGTCAGAGAAGAGTTTGTGGCAAGTAAGATGTTGAACTATTTCAGCATTAATTATGGCCTCGAACACTTTCCCGAATATCGGTAAAAGACTGATAGGGCGATAGTTGGATGGGTCCGATGGTTCACCATAATTCTTAAAAAGAGGAAAGACTGAAGAGAACTTCCAGCATGCAGGAAAACAGGAAGCATAAAGACAGTATTTAAACAGTTTAGAGAGGACAGTGGAGAGTTCAGGGGCACATCTCTTAAGTACTATCACCGGGATTCCGTCGTCACCGCTCGCCTTATGGGGGTCAAGTTTTGAAATTACTCGGGATACAACTTTCGGGGTAATATGTACGTCGTGCAGTTTGGCCTCAGTTCTAACGGGGAAGTCGGATGAGCATACTCCAGATAAGTCAAACGCGAATTGGATGGGAATCTGCGGGCAAAGCACACAACTTTGTCAGTAGATGATGTGAGAACCTCAAATTCACGGATTAAAGGAGGTATTGAGGATTTGCAGTTGTTAAGCACCCGTTTGCATATCCGCCAGTAATCCTTGGAACCGAACTTGCGGTCACCTATGCGCTGTTGCATTCTCTCAGCGAACAACCGTTTGGCGTCATTCAGGATTCACTTGCACTTATTGCGAGGAGACGTGAATAGGCGACTATTGTGATCAGATAATTGGCTCCTGAATAGTCGGAAGTAATTGTTCCTGTGGACAATGGCGACCGAACAGGCAGGAGAGAACCACGGAGAGGAATGATGTTTTAGGCAATACTTCCTGGTGGGTATGAAGGCATCAATGACAGCTTTCACCCATGACAAGACCCGAGAGACACAGTCATCAACTGGGAGATCGAACACTTTTCCCCAAGGGACATCGCAGAGGAAATCGTGAAATGTATCCCAGTCAGCTTCTTGGTAGCGCCAGGAGGTCCTATAGGTAGGAGGCTCCTGAGGGGAGTGAGAGTGGAAAGAAATACTGAGAGAGAGACAACAGCATGGTCGGAGTTGCCGAGCGGGCAAAGCTGCCATACTTGACAGGCTTCAGGGGCAGAGGTAAAACATATATCTAGTTGTGAGGATTGTCCGGAGAGGGTACTTGGGAAGCGAGTGGGGAAGTCCACCACTTGCGTAAGGGATTGAGAAATAACGAAGTGGACGCCAGCTAGTAACAGAGTCTTTAAGCCACTCAGAGTGATTGGCGTTGAGATCTCCGAATACAAATATGTGAGCGAATGGGTGGTAGGAAACAGCCTTATCAATGTTGTCAGCAATTCTATCTAGAAGGGAGCAGTCAGAAGAGGAGGGAGAACGGTACAGAAAGAATAGGTAACTAACTGAACTGAGGAGAGACAGGCAGAGGCATACATATTGATGGGCAGCAGATTCAAGTGAAGTCACCCTAGCTATGGGGAGGTGTTCGCTGACGTAGATCCCCAGCCCATGCATGTGGACAGTGGAATCCTTCTTTAAGAGGGGGAGATAGCCAGGGATGGAGAGGTCCGAGGAGGGAATAGAAGAGTTGAGGTTAGTTTCGCAAAGCGCTTAAAATTGGGAAGAGTGATATCCTTGAATGTTGAGTTAAGAAAAAATATTTATATAGATTTCAACTGAGAGTTAAACCGATTATTCTGTCATTGAATGTCAAGTACTTCCTGTATAGAAAAGGATATTATTATTATTATTATTATATTTCGATTTCTGCTTTGGTCTCACTACCAACCAAGTCTGCGGGGAGACCTAAGGCAGGTAGTGGCGTGTTGTTATGGCTCCATTTCATGTTTTTCTATCTTCCCTATCATCCCCAGCATTACATAGATAAAGTTTTCCTTAGTGTGTGGGCTGTACTTAATAAGACAATTTTTTGTATATCTCTTAAGCTGGGGTTTCCAGGGATTCTTTCAATGTGTTGTTTTGTTCCATTTTTTATCATTCCAAGTGCACCTACTATCACTGGCACAACTCTTGTTTTCAATTTCCACATTTTTTCTATTTCAATTTCCAGGTCTTTATATTTTGACAGTTTTTGAAATTCCTTGATTGCTATGTTACAATCCGCTGGACAAGCCATATCAATTAATAGACAAGTTTTCTCCTTCTGGTTTTTAACAATAATGTCTGGCCTATTTGCTTCAATTTTTCTGTCTGTGTAGATGGTGTAATCCCATAGAATGGTTACATCTTCTATTTCTGTAACCGGTGCTGGGTGATGTTCATACCAGTGTTTGTTTACAGCTTTTCCATAATGTTTGCACATTGCCCAATGTAAATATTGCCCAACTCTATCGTGGCGATTTTTATATTCATTTGGGACAAGCACAGAACAGCCTGAGATTAGGTGGTCTATTGTTTCTTGGTGTTTATCACAAAACCTGCATTTTGGATCCATATTATTATGCATAATATTTGCCTGAAAGTTTCTAGTGAAAAGACTTTGGTCTTGTGCTGCAAGAATAAAGCCTTCAGTTTTATTATTATTATTATTATTATTATTATTATTATTATTATTATAAGATGAGAGTTTTTTTTTTATGGCGTTTAAATAACTAAAAATGTAAAAGAAAACTAAACAGCTCAATAATCGTTTTGAGGAGAGAGTGAAAATAAATGTATTCAACGTATTTATTTTTTCTTTCAGCAGGAGGAATGGTTTTAATCAAACGACCTCTGATCTGCATTTATTAAAATGGAGTCAAAATTTGATCCTGTCTAAACAATTATGTTGCGTTTTTAATAACAGAAATTATCAGTCTGGCTACAAATACAAAAAAATGATAGCAGTTTATATCTGGCACAAGGCGGAAAGCTGATTGTATAAGCGCCGATTATAAGGCTAACATTAAGAGGTACCCAGTGAGGTTCGAACTCACGATTCAGTTGTAATAGGTTCTAGTGAGTCAAGCTTGCTAACAAATACACTACGTCGAGGTGTCCAAAGGTAATTTTCTAAGCGCGAATTAGATGTGGCACATGGAAAAAAGAGGATACCTAGTGAGGTTCGAATTCATTATTCCATTGTAATAAATTCTAGCGAGACAAGTGGCACTTGTTAACCATTACTTCACGTCGAGATGCCCATACGAATACAGAATGATTCATTCAAAAAGTTATAATTTCTCTGAATTATTTTTGGAAGTTGGAAATAAAAAAGAAGCCACAAATATGTGATATAATTTGTTTTACAATGTCAATTCCCGAGAGATAATGAAAAGAAGTAATATAAAATAAGTCTACAGAGTATGATGGGTAAATTGCCACCTTTTTTATTATTTTTAATTTCACACATGCTCGTTGTTTGATTTTTCATTTTGCCGACTGCACTCATGTAGGTTCTGTGAGCAAAAGTGCACCATGGTGCAATTTCGTCTTCTATGTGCCCTGTCCCTTCAGGACGTAGGCGATCATGGATTTCCACGTTTTCCTATCCTTGTGGCTCTGAGCACGCCTTCTGTTACACCGTGCAATCCTTGTTCTGTCATAAATTTACACTTTAGCGTTTCAAGATTATTTTGTGTAATGTTTGTAAATATATCTGTCAGTTCGCATCTATCCATATATATGTGTATCTCATTTCATTCCTATCTAAATCAATCCATATCTATCTATCTATCTATCTATCTATCTATCTATCTATCTATCTATCTATCTATTAAAACTGATTTAAGTCTATTCGCATCAATCTATCTATCTATCACTCAATGAAATTCGTTTGTATCATTATAGTTTTTGCTATCACTTAATACTTCTCGCTCAAAAAGGCCAGTTAATATATATATAAAACTTTACCCACATGCCCACAGGGATATAAATAGACGTAATAGGGAAGAGATAGAACGGAACAGTGTTTATTGATTTTCATGTTGCAATCGATCAATTGATCAGCTGAAATTCTGATTGCAAATTAAAATCTACATTGCATGTTTTCAGTTTTAAAGTGAGTCATTAATCTGATTTGACGGATGACGACAAATTTTTTAATAACTCCTTGTAATCTATCCTAACCTGGCAGCTCCACTTCTGCTCTAATAGCTTTTTTCTCGCATTTCCCGTATGCGGATCTTCCTTCTGTAGATTGTGCCAAGAATATTAGTTACCATAGTATCCTTTCCAGAATAAGAGAGGTTGCATAATGAAAGGTATGAAATAATGTCTGGGAGTAAACACACCAGAAAATATATTTTAGGATCATACAATCTTTAATGAAAAACTTTAGAATTGTTGACCATGTTGTCCCTTATTTTAAACTTCCAATTATGCGTTCTGAAAGTTACTTTTATGTGTTCGAAAAAACGTTGGATTATCAGAATATCTTTGATTTTACTGAGGGTGATTTATTTGCTTCTTTCATTTGCCAATAGCCAATAATATTTGGAGAGAGAAGTTGAGTTACTAGAGATTTTATTATTACAGGTTAGTTTATGCTTATATAACTATCATTAAAAGTGTTCTATATATATATATATATATACGAGAAAAAATCGCAAGATCGCCAAGACCTACCGCGGTTTCGCACAACGGCTCGTCAGGGCAAAGGCAGACCAAGGACTGCCTTTGCCCTGACGAGCCGTTTGCCCTGCTTTGCCTTTTTTTTTTTTCCTTCGAACTCCCCCTTCCCCAATTGGGTTAGTCTTTAATAGTTGTCTATTTATTTGATTAGTCCTTGGTCTGCCTTTGCCCTGACGAGCCGTTGTGCGAAACCGCGGTAGGTCTTGGCGATCTTGCGATTTTTTCTCGTGTGTTTTTGCTCTGCGTAACTGCCTCTTAGTTAATCCTTTTTGGTTAGTTTAGTATCGAGCACTTTTCTTTCTTTGTGGTTTGTTCCGTTTGAGGGTTTTTTTCTTTGCTGTGAAGTGCTGTATGTATTGTCGGTGCTCCGCAGTTTTCTTTTTTTTTCCCCCTCGTTGTCCAAAGCTTTATAGCCGAGGGCGATAACGGAGTTAGATTCTGCCGGTTATTCGTGGTTCTTAAAAATTACTTGTGTAACATTTTAAGATTTGAATACGTACAGAGTCAATTTTATTATTATTATTATATATATATATATATATATATATACGGAGAATATTTGTTCATCAATATATCACACCCCTAATATACGTCTAAAATAATAAAAAAATCTTAAAATTCTTGAAGCCCTCTATATCAAAAGGAATCAACCAACATTCAACAATGTTTATCATGAGTGTAGAAATAAATTTTTGAAGTGCTTTTAATGTCATTTTGCTTGCCACTAATTTATGCTTATCTCTCTTATAATATGACGCTAGTTTTGCAAAAAATGTCAGAGATTCAACGGATAGATGTAAATTAATTATACGCTGGGCCTCCTCGGGTTAACTCTCACATCAGACCTCAAGTGGAATGATTATATAGCAGTCCTAACTAATCCGCTGCTAAGAAGGTCGGTTCTTTGTGTAGGGCCAGGAAGATTTTTCCTGTCTGAAACAATCCTGCACATATACAAATCTACCATCCACCCGAGCATTTAATACTGCTGCCATATCTGGTCGCGTGCTCCTGTTATCCACCTAGGTGTCCTTGACAAAATCCAACGAAGAATCTGTAATTTGATCGATCCCAAACTTGGCAGCTCAGATACAGTCACTTTCTCACCGGCGCAATGTTGCTGCCCTGTGTCTCTTCTGCAAATACTTTCACGGCTTCTGCTCCGATGAACTTAGCAGAATGGTACTCCCTATACATGAATTTCCTTGAGTCACAAGATTAGCAAATAGGACCCAGCATTTTACTGTGAAAGCAATAAGATGTAAACGAAAATTCTACACTATCAGCTTCTTTTCTCGCACTTCCAGCCAGTGAAATTCCCTTCCGCTAACTTGCATTCCCGACAGCTACAATCTTCAATAATTCAATTTCTAAATCAGCAGTCATCTCCTGTCTCACTAACTTGTATCCTCTCTCTCATGTTCCTTTCTCCGTCTACCCTACTCTCATCAGTATTCTCATTCTTCTCTTACCCTCATCCTGACACCCCCTATAACTTGTCTCTTTCTCATAATATTTCAACTATGTAACCCTCTGCACAACAGTGGCAGTAAAATGTCTTGCTTGGGGCGACGCGATTATATATTGATATAAAAAAAAATGGTGCGTTCAGACGTGTTTATAAATATCACCATCGCAACAAACAGAGTTACAATGAGTTTGCCTTTTTAATTCTCATTTGTTAATCAACTCGGAGGTGATCGAAAGTAATTATAAAAATACTACGACGCATTCCCTGATGAAATTTATCTTAAAGTAAAGAAACCGTAGAGAGAACTAGAAATTAAAAAAGATTATAAAAAGATTTATAATAAAAGATTATTATAAAAATAGATATACTATTTCTGTATTATTCAATTAAACATGAATGAAGGAATGGTAGCTAGCTAGCTTGCTACCTTCCTACCTTCTCACCCATCCACACACAGATATATATATATATATATATATATATATATATATATATATATATATGCATATTTCATTAAATAATAAAAGACAAGTGTTGTCTAGTTACTTTGGGTAATATTTTCATGTACTCTGATTAGCTTAATAGCATTATCATTACATGAAGAAAGAAAATTACAATATTGATACATAATATTTTAATAATCCAATTTCGGCGGCTTACATAAGCCATTTTCAAAGATGTCAAATTACATTATATATTATAAAAATAGACAAACGTTAATCACAAACCGTTTTTGTTTACATGGAAGATATCCAAGCAACAACAAACTCGTGCATATAAGATGCTGGAAGCGTATGTCGCATCACAGCTCGTGGCGTATTTAATAAAATTTACATAAAATAAATAGACAACACTTGTCTATATTATTTAATGAAACATGCATTAATGAAAACATTCTGCCTAGATACACACACACACACACAATATATATATATATATATATATATATATATATATATATATATATATATAAATTTGGCTCTGTCATTTTAATATAATATTTGCATTGAGCCCTCCACCTTAAGTAATTTTAATATTAATGAAATTAATATTAATTAGGATCGGGTTTTATGGGATTTACCTACACGAGCACCATTTTGGATTAAAAATATAATATAATATATATATATATATATATATATATATATATATATATATATATATATATATATAAAAGCTTCCATAAAAAACATATGTCCACAAATCCATCACTTTTTACTTATCTCGTTTAAAAAAAACGTTTAATGTTGATGTTACATTTGATATACATATAAATTTATGGCTCGTCTATCTTCAACGTTTTACGTTACAGGAATACGTCTCCAAATTTGTAAATCTGTTTTCTTTTATAAACTCTGTATATAGTATTGAGCTATGAATATGCTTACTGTCAAGATTGTTGTTTTCAGTGATTTTCTGATAAAAAGATATATATTTTGACAAATAGGTTTTTTGTCGCAAAATAATCGCTATCGGGGTGAAGACAGAGCGTTAATATGGTTAATGCACTTAATTGATCAAAATCTTGCCGACTTCGAAGATTTGGAAAGCCACTATTATGATATCTGCACTCATCAGGGCTATATCTTAAATCAGTTTTTTCAAACAGATTGAAAATTTACCCCTGACGAGGGAAGGCATCATAAATATTATTGAATAAGAGAGTGAGGCCGAGGAGGCGCAGGGTATTGCTTTCAGAGGGACTAGACTGACCGATGCTGATGGTTGGGGGTGAGTAGTATACTTTCTTTGGTGATTAAAAGATAGCAGCTTCGTTTTAGATGCATTAAAATTTATTACCCCCTTACGCCAGTCCGACAGAGATTTGAGGTCATTTTTAGGATCAACAGCGAGGCTTGCTTCATCAACCTTGCCAGATTTTTTATTGAGGCGGGAGTAAACGGTTGTGTCGTCAGCGTAGATGCCTAATTTGAATCTGATCGCATTAGAGAGATTGTTGATGAAGAGCAGAAAAAACGTAGGACCTAAGATAGAGTCTTGATCGAAACGCGCGTTTGTGTGATAAGATCTAGAAGCATGCCGATACAATACGATCTTCATTACGTTATTTAATAGAAATGATTGGATTTTATCAAAAAAGTGTCTAGTTTTACCACAGTACTGTAGATTGCGCAGAAAGCCAGATTCTGTGAAATGCGTTGGAGATATCCAGCGCGACGGATCTAGCTTCATTATTCTTATCGTGAGCCTGGTATATGTATTCGGTGATGATTGTTAACATATCAGCGGTAAACATGGCGCATCGGAAGCCATATTGTTTGTCGGAGAATAGGTTGTAGGCTGTGAGATGTTCAACTAATTCAGCATTGACGATAGCCTCGAACACTTTGCCAAAAATCGGTAGAAGGCTGATAAGGCTAAAATTAGAAGGGTTTGAGCACTTTCTAGAGTTCATAAATAAAAGAAACACAGAGGAAAACTTCCAGCAGACAGTTAAGGAAGAAGTAGAGAGACAGTAATTATAGCGTTTTGAGAGGACAGGGGAGTGTTCAGAGGCACATCTGTTTATATATATATATACGCACACACTCTACTTTTGTATATCTTTTGTACTTTGTACCGAGCACTTTTTCTTGTGGTTGGTTCCGTTTGGGTTTTTTTTCTTTACTGCGGAGTATTGAATGTTTTGTTCTTATTCCGCGGATTTCTTTTTTTTTCTCCCCATTCATCCGACGCCTCAGTGCACCGGATTGTAACGGAATTAGGTTCTGTTTGTTAATGGTTTTTTAAAGGTTTATCTTAGTATAAATTTACTTACAGAGTCTATTTAGTTATTATTTTGATTATTAATATATATATATATATATATATATATATATATATAATATATATATATATATATATATTCGATTTGTAAACGAGTTATTATGCAACCTAGGTTTCTACCATGAGTGGTGTCTTCAGATGATTTTCAATAACTTTGAAATTATTGAAAATAGCCAGAAGACACCACCCATGGTAAAAACCTAGGTCGCGTAACAACTACTTTACAAATGGAAAATGTTCAAAAGTTCTACAATATAATTGTATTAAACACTTTTTAATACAAATGTGCACTGGTCTAACTTAATATGACCCACAACTAAATAATCAATCAATCAATCAATCAATATATATATATATATATATATATATATATATATAGTTTAAAATTTCCAGTAGTACAAATGTATATGCAAGATCTAACACAATATTAGGCCAAATAATTTGTTCAACAAATAGGGGTTTTAGTAGTTAAAAACAAATTAGAATTTGACTCATATTTTGAGAATCAGTGTATTTTCTCGCGCCAAAACACGTGCTCAGATTGTTAATGCAAAGCAGAGTGAAAATTTGCTAAAACTATCATGCACAATCTTTTTCAGCTTTCGGAACGATTAAAGATAACATTTTCTAAAACGAAATCTGATTATTATTCAGTATACACTAACCAAAATTATATAAATAACAATTTTTTGATCGTTCTTTGCGAAATTTAACTTTAGTTTTTGAATTTAACTATAAACATTTTTATATTTTCTGTTTTGCAATCTCTGTAGAAACTTCTTTTTTAATTTAATGTTAAGCACACGGACGCAAACCTGAATTTCTCTGAAAAGTCTGATTCCATAAATTATAAAAAAAATAGATAATGACACATCTAACAATTAAGCTTACGCCCATATTACGTTGGAACACCTGTTCCCGTAATATCAACGAATTTAAGCTTAGTCAGTAACTTGATATGTGACCACTTGGGAATACCAGGGGTCGTAAGTTGACTTTGTGGATGATTAATAGATAAAAGCTAGTAATCGTCAACCAGGGAGCCGAGTTTCAGGTTTGTTCGTTATATTAATTTTGGCCCAAATACTGTTGGCAAAGTTACGAATCTACATTTCTCCTCCAGCGATGGGTTAATCAGCAAGACATATATCCCAAAAGCAACTCGTATATGTCAAACAGATTAATATTTTTTCAGTGTGTTCTGTTTAGTCTGATAAGGGCAAAATTTGTCGGTCCTCTATTGGGATGGCTAACAGAATAGATCTTGTTCAGTATCGAATACTGATTAGTCGGAGGTGAAATTAATTGATTTCTCTTCGATAAAAAGACAGATTATATCTGACAAAACAATGAAAAAGAATTTACAAATTGGTAACGAAGGTGTTGTGTCACATGAAAACATGGAAACATGTCGGCATCTTATGCATTAAGCGAAACTGATCTCGTCATCCACGTCTTTTCTGTTACTTATCGAAACCCATTCCATATTTAAGAATATAGTTTCGCTAACATCAGTTAAGTACCAAGCGTGATACACGCTTGGGCAATCATTTCTCGAAAGAGACATGACTGAATGTAGGATGTCATTACTTTCTGCGGTAGACTGGTTGCCAACCAAGGCTAAAGAACAGAATTGGTTCAATTATTCAACCCATAACTGGTGGGAAGAGACGGATTAATAACCTTCCCAAAGGTATTTGTGCGTAAGCGAATGCAAGGAATTCAAATGGAATTCGAACTCGGCTCCCAGATCTTTCGTTCCTAGCAGATATCTACTGCACCACAATGCAAATTATTCGCTAACATAATAGACGAAAAATGAAAATTAAAAATAAATTAGTGTTTTATCCACACACCACAGGTGTATAATGTATTACGCTTTGTTTACCTTTTTGCCAGTTATATTTGCATGTGCTAGAAGCCGTCCACTGAAGGTACGGCAGAGATATACAAACGTGCCTAATCCAACAACTTCGCCAGCCCCCCCCCATATATATAGGGTGTCCATAAAGTCCGTATTCACTATAAAAAATATAATTTTATTTGTATTTGCGATAGAAATAATCTGAAAAAATGAGCTTGAACAATTATACTTGAAAGATAATACAGTGTTTCAACAAGATGTAGCTCCTTGTCACTTTGCTCTGCGTGTTAGACAGTTTTTAAATCAGAAATTTCCTAACAGATGTATCGGAAGGGGTGGACTATTCTATTGGCCTCCACGCTTGCCAGATTTGACTCCATAATGATTTTGTCATGTGAAAACAATTGTGTATGCAACCAAACCGAGTTCATTAGACGATTTGAAAGCTAAAAAAACTAATGTGATTTCAGGCATTACTGTAAATCAGTTGGTAAATGTTTTCCTTCAACTGCAAAATCGTCTTCCGTAATAACTCGCTTACAAATGGAATCACAACTGACCAAGTATAAGAAAAGAAATTTAAAATTCAAAATTTAATAGATAAAATCAGTTTCCAAACTGTGATCTAATTAAAATTTAAAATTTAATAGGAAAAACCTATTTTCCTAAATCCAAAATTAAGATGAAATATACAAATTTACATTAATTATAAAGACTCTCCTTAAATACAAAAATATTTTGCACAAAATAAGCATCCCACCCCTTACCGACTCTTCTAAGAAATCCAAAGTATATAGTCTAGTCGCAAGATAATAAAAACTTACATTCTAACTGCTAATGTTAAATCTGTCTAGAAATCAAAGACTCTAATTAATCAACTTTTTAACTACCCACACCACTTTCTTCAAAATTCTAACGGTCAATACACGAGACTTTTTCCCTTATCACTAACCCACACCAACATCCCACACACAACTAACGAAATATAAGAAAAGAGGCTTTCCATTCCTATCCATACCGCCTGATGAGACATTGTATTTTCAATGTCAAAACAAATGTACGATTTGTAGTGGATTTATATAAAAAAAATTATGTACATGTTCTAAAATATATATATATATATATATATATATATATATATATATATATATATATATATGTAATAAACAACATTTGCTCTTTGCACTATTTTTTTGTGACTCTTGATTATAAATTATAACCACCGTCCATCAATCTATTGTCTCATCTGTATCATTATCATTATATTATTTACATTTGTTCTTATGTTTCTATGTGTCTATATACATATATCCTTCTCTTACAATTTGCTCCTGTCTCTCCTTGGATATATATTTACCAAGTTTAAATTCATATACACATACGGATTTGATGCGTACGATTACCTGAATTTCAACTAGATAAACACGATAAACTATATTTAGTCGCTAAATCGTAAATTATTCGAACATATAGACGATTATCAGGAATCAGATACGTACGCCTGCCCATTCTCGTAATTCCTCGGTAATTTACGGCTTTCTTCCCAAATATAGTTACTAGATGCCCACCATATTGACAATAAATTTTCGATCAGTCGACCAAATTTATTGGATTGTTGACTTTAGTCGACTTATATTTATGTAGACTTTACGGCGCTTTGAGTTAATCGCGGAGAAAAATGGAGGACAGCCTGAATATTATATCGAGAAGTGAGTTTCGTTGCATGTGCAAATATTCTTGGACAAGTAGGTACGGTTTAATAAAATGTCCCCTTTCGAAATATCTTTTTACAGAATAAATAAACTTAAAATATTTACAGTACATACATTATTCGGACTATTGTCCTCATCTTTGTTGCAATTTGTACTACGTTTCGGCCGTTGTACGCGCCGGCCTTCTTCAGGTGCTAGGACTTTCCAACCGAAGCCTTTATTATAATCACTGGGGTATATCATTCTCATTCCTTGCGTAGTAGTAATGCTATAAATACTTTCATGGCTTCTGCTCGGGCGAACTTAAGTCATTGGTGCCTCCTGAACAGGTGTTTACTCGTGCAACCAGATTGGCAACTGGGTCCCACCTATTCACAGTTAGGTTAGCCAAATGCAGACGACAATTCTACTCCTGCAGCTTCTTCTCTCGCACTCCCTGCCTGTGGAACTCACTCCAATATTCTTGCTTTCCTGACGGCTACAACCTCCAGGAATTTAAATGCAATGTCAATACTCATCTATTAACCACTTGCCCTAGTTCTTTCCCCACCTGTATATCCTTTCCTTTCTCTGCACCTTTGAAACTGTCATCACACCTGGATTCTTATCTTGCTATTGCGCCTTTCTAACTGGTTCGTCTTCCTCTTCACTCTCTTCTAATTAATCTTTTTACATTTATGTAGCCCTCTGCCCATCAGTGGCATTACTGCCTTGGTCGGGTTGAAACGATTAAAAAGAAATTCCATGATTGGAAGTCATGAGTCATGTTCCTCTAACCCTGCGTGGACCAGTGGATATAGACGTTGGTTATTTCCTGTGACTTGGCCGAAAGAACTGTGAGCTCAATATGAGGCTACAACAGTGGTGAAGAAATGGGTGTTCTAGAAAAAAAAATTGCATTTAGAAGGATCAAATTGTTCATAACTAAAACTCTTAGAAAAAATTATAAATGTTTTCTTCATGAGAAGGCTAATTCCAAAATCCGTTTTTTATTTCCATAGGCAGTATAAATAGTTATAGTTATAATCTATGTACTAACTGCGTTCTTAACACGACCATATGACGCTTTGTTTTTGGATCAGTTGCTGTCCGAATTGTGTTTTGGTGACGTGCTGTAAGAATTTCTTAGGTTTAGCTTTAAGTACTTATTTGATCAGTGATTTGATCACCCTTTGCTAATTTGTATTAATTTTCTTTTCTTTTCTTTTTTTGATTTTGTTTAAATTTGATTATCGTATCTTTTACTTTTCGGTCTTTTTTATTCGTTTCCCATTCGGCTTTGGTCGCCATTTTCATTTCTGTTTTCTGATAGTCTTGTCAATTGACTGTTTTTATTTTTTATTTTTCTTGCATTTTGTTTTTTGTTAATTTAGGTATTTTTTTAAGAAAGAAAAAAAAACTAAGAAAATAAAATTACAGAATGCTTGATACAGTTTTATTTTATTTTTTCTTGTTTTTTTTTCCTTCTCGGTCTTCTGCCAATATTTATTTTCCTTATTAAACGTTTATTTTGTCTAGAAATTTTGTTTTATTTCTAATTTAGTTTTTTTGGTCCCTTATTTTATTTAGTTTAAACATTTTTCATCACTAGGCAGACTTGATTTGTCGTCTTCTGTTGAACTTTTTTTAGTTTTGTCTTTGAACGAATTTTATTTTTAGCTTTGTTTTCATTTTCCTTCCTTTACCTTTTTTAACTGCCACTGAGTATACTACCCGTCAACACACACTGAGACGCGTTGAGCACCCAGACGTGATGTTAATGTGCGCACTAGAACATTTACGACTAAGCAGCGCGCCCGATTCTCACCAAACTCTCCATAATTTTGGCCTAACACCACATCTACGCTATATTTGAATATCACCATTCCGGGACGCGTGATTCAGTCAGTAAAGTGCCATACGTGATACACGCTTGGGCGATCATGTCTCGAAAGAGACATGACTGACTGGGCAGAAGGTTATCCCGCAGTAGGTTGCCATACTTTCAGCGGTAGACTGGTTGCCAGTCAAGGCTACAGAACCCAATCTGTCCTGTTATTTAACCCATAACTGGAAGGAAGAGACGGATTAATACCTTTCCCCAGGGTATTTGCGTGTAAGTGAATGCAATGAATTCAACTGAAATTCGAACACGGCTCCCCGATTTCTCGTTCCGAGCCGATATCCAATGCACCACAACGCACATCCTTGATTACATAACTTATAACCATAAGAAAATTTCTATTTGGCGTTTTTTCAGACTTATATTCATAATTGATTTATAGCAATTCTTTGTCACGACGGCATTCTCCACCTTTTCAACTGGACATTAACTCTGCTTTTTATCGTCCCCTGTTTTTTCTTTACTCTTTCTTTTTTGTTTCATTCGTTCATTTAAGCACTAATCACAACCCACATACTGGCCAACTAAAACACTTATTTGTGTTATTATCCTTCGCCTCTTCTTTTTTCTAGTGAGTTTGTTATCGACTAAATCTTTTGTGATACCCTGAAAAATCCTTAAAAAAATATAGCACAATGCACAGGAAACGAAAAGCGGAAGACTATCTTCTCTTTATTGTTATTATTTTTATTTTTTCTGTTTATTTTTCTCTCCCTTTTTCTGTTTCTTTTATGATTTTCTTTTTAAAAACAACGTCATAGAAAGGCATGTAATATCTGAAAAACTGCAAACAAAAACGACTATCGTCTTCACTGTTAAACGAAAGACACGGATATATAAAAATATACAATTATATTTTTATTCTTCGGTGATGTGGAGTAGGGTTCCATGATTTATACTCCCTAAACTTGAATACGGCTGCTTACCAGAACACAACAACATTCCTTCTATGCAAAGCTGGACTGGTATTCTTAATTTTCCAAAAATAATACTTATTTTGATATAAATACACTTTTATTTTTATATTTTCTGACTTGATGAACAGCTGCTTTATCACAATTTCGCCTGTCACCCGGTGTCTGCATTCTTAATTTTTGAGTACAATATTCATTCAATGTAAACACACTTTTCATATGCCATCCTGCATTCTTCCATCAAACAATATTTGGTTAATGTAAATACACTTCTAACCGGATTTTTAATCTAATTTCGATCAATATCTTGCTCACCCCAAAGTTACCAGGACATCATCGATAACAGGGAGAGAGTGAGCGTTATTTTTATTAATCTTGTTCAGGGATCTAAAATCTACGCAAACACGCTTGTTACCATATCGCTTCTCCATTAATACTATCAGAAATCTGGCGGACTTCTAGAGCGTATTACAATCTTGGCGTTGAGCATTTAATTAATAGCTTCGTTTACTTTCTCTGGCGAAGTGAAGTGCAATAAGGTTGTTTCTTTAAGCGTTTATTCTCCTCAATATCAACTTACATCTACATCATCCCCAAATACTTATACTCACCAGCAAATAAATCCATATTCTTTTTTAATATTAATGTTATTACTTCCTCTCTAAATTCCAAATGTAACTCGACTTCCCTCAATTCATCATCCGTAATGGGGACGGGTCAGTCAATCTAACTAAACGGCTCCGAAAGAGTGGTGACTTTCTATGCAACCTAACCGCAATTCGAAAGACGTGTTGCGTTTAAATTTGACCTCATGACCTTTTAATACCATCCAAATGCCTTCTGTGCCACCTCAATGTTGTTACAGCAGGACATGAAAATGGATACGATATCGATGTACGCTGAAACCGTGGCTCGAGCACCACCAGAATTTGACGTAGGGTCGGACTGCACAACCTGTCTTTCAGCCGGGGTAGGATAATCCATTTGCAGCACTAGTCTGCTCGGATCTCAACGGAATCTCGGCAACGGACTCTACCCCCAATCCACCTCAGCGTCTTGGTCAAAATCTGTTATTGGCTTGTAATCATTTAAATCCCGCACACCATTCTTGACCTTTTCCAACAGCGTAACAAGGAGATCCGTTGGGTAAGACAGTCGAATTCGACACAAAGATATCCGACAGCCTTAAGTGCACTTCATAGTGCAGTCCATCAAATCGCGGAGAAGTCCCACTGCCGGCCCACTTCAACGCAAACTAAACATTGTCCTCAGTGAAATCCCCCTCGCAGCTAGAAGCTTCAGGTGGTGAAAGCCATGGAAAGTCAGGCAAATAGTTGAAAAAACTTTTTGCCACAAAGACCAGGATACTTTGTCAACCAGCTCTTGAAATGCCGCCGAAACGTCTCGCACATATTTTTGGTCGACCTCAGAGTTCACTCCTCCTTTGAATCGACCTCCTGAATATAACTAGTATATCTTCAGCGTATCTCTTCTTTTCGAAATTTTATGTCCATGTTCACAGCTTTGCCAGAAACCTTGTTAAATAAATATGTGTTTAATTATCTGATCATAGTAGCGCTTGTTCACATCTCGCTCCAGAGCCGACGTGGTTAAACATATCTCTAGAAAATACCCACCAGTCTTAGCCCGGAACAGACTATTCTTAAACGTCTTCAATTTTTTTAGTATTATCAAGAGTGTGTTCTTGGCTATAAACGACGGGGAAAGGCACCTAATCCTATACTTAAACCTCTCCTACCATTAATTCTCAGGAAAACGAAAGACTCATCTAAGGCTGAGTTTTTCCGTTTTTTTTTATTAATCCACCAGTGACATATATACGGGGATTGCTAAAAGAGTAGTAGATATTTGGTATGAAAATCTTACTGAAAAGCTTAAAATTAAATCGTCATTCTTTATTACTATGCTTCCACTTCTCTCTTTCCAGCTCTATCTTTTTCTCTCTCTGATTGAAGCAATATAAAGATTTGAAAAGAGAGTCAAAATATCTTAAAAGTCGAAATGACATCTCACTGGAAAACTGGTGTTGATTCTTACAAGATCACATATACACCACTGAGAGGCTTTTAGTGTAAATTTAAACTTAATCTGATTGTAGTTTCACACATTACCTGAACCTACACCAGTACAGTGCTTGGCATATAGAGGGCCATTTGCAATGGGGAAAGTGCGATTATAACACCATCGGCTGATAAATATTTTGGAGTTCGGCTTGCATTTAAGGTTTGGCCTGGAGAGACAGGCAGGCATTTAGGAGGAGATTAGTAACAGTCTACTGTGGATCGTGCTTTACAACATTTACGATGGTGTGAGTTACTTTTTTTCTTTTCGGTGTCAAATTTGTTTTGAAACATCTCTCTGGATTATAGAATCAACCCGCTCGAAGTAACTGTTTCAGTATAAACTGTTCTAAAAAGGATCAGGGTCGTTTTTTTTGCTTACTCTTTACACGATGTTTTAGTTGTTGTCTTCCGGTACCCGTCGTATTGTCTAAGCCACTCGATAATTTGAATTTTATTCAACCCTTATATCCCGATGTCTAAACAAGATGTTCGCAAATGTTTCTTCTTCAGTTTTTATGGATTTTTTAATGGTTGGATTGTAATCTCGCTTGTTGAATTGTAATCAGAGGATATCATATTTGGATATTATATCTAATTTGGATATTATATCATATTTGGTTATTATATCATGTTTAGATATTATATCGTACTTGGATATTACAACATATTTGGATATTATATCATATTTGAACAATATGTCATATTTGAACAATACATCATATTTGAACAACATATAATATTTGAATATTATATCAAAATTGAATATTATATCATATTTCAACACTATATCATATTTATATATTATATCATATTTTGATATTATGTCATAGTTGAATATTATATTATATTTTAATATTATATCATATTTGGATATTATATCATATTTGGATATTATATATTTGATAATCACATTGAGAAAATTTCTGAAGTAGTTGAATTGAGAAATATTCAAACTTAAACAACACTTTTAAAGCATTAGTTTAAACTTCCATAATTCTACTTCCTGATCTTTTCCTTAGGGATAATAATCCAGTTGGCAAAATCCTTTATTCGTTTATAACCCTCCCTAAGTCCAATCCACCTCCCTAAATCCTATCCAACACCCATTTTATTTTTCCCATCCTTTGTATTCTAATTTTTCTCTCTTTGTAAAGCCATGCATACCAATAGTAGCCCTGCTTTGCTTGGGGTAAAATGATGATAAATCAAAGTAAAAAGAAAAATAATGTTTGGTTTGGCAGAGAAAACGGCATCATAATGACAAAATAAGATTAGTATATGAGGAAACCTCTCTAACCATAGAGAGAAGGACTCGGTCAATCTACCCTCATGGGTTGTATAAAAGTTACAGTTTGAAAGTCCAAATCGGTTACAGATGATAAAAGACGCCTGAAGATAATGATATACTTGTAGCTTGAACTATCAAAATATTGATGCGAATACAAAGAGAATCCTTCTTCAGAAGTTTTTAATCCGAAGTTAAATTGTCCGAAAATTACAAGTAAATTCCATGTTACCTGCAAAATTAAAGCTAAGAAAAATGTTATTCATTTGAATTCAGTGGAACTGAAGGCCAAAGCGCCAACCGGCCAGATTGATCAATAATTCTCTTCACATTCTTTGCTTTTCATTCTTTCTTTTCTTTCCATTCATTCTTTCTTTTATTCTTTATTCTTTACTTTAATTCCTGTTCTTTCTTTCTTTCTTTCTTTTCAGTTCCTTCGTTCTTTTATTCTTCCTTTCTTTACTTTTATTCCTGTTCTTTCTTTCTTTCTTTCTTTTTCAAAGATTATCGCTTGCCGATATCTGCTCACATATTAGGTTTCCATTTTTTCGTAGCTTTCATTTATTAGCCTTTTTTTTCTTTCTTTCTTTCTTTCTTTCTTTCTTTCTTATCGACATTTTTTCATATATTAACTGATTACGTTAAATATCAAAAGTAGGGGGGTTCGAATTCACATCAGTAATCATCTTCTATTATTATATCACAGCTGGATAGACAAAACATTTTTAAATAATTGATATTTACTAAATATATCGCAATACGGCACAAGACGATAGTAGTGAACTAGTTGCGAGGTTCAAACGTCACTTTACAAGTTAATTGTCTGCAGAACTGGCCAGTTAAACATTGCTTTAAACCAGACGTACTATTTCCGTTAATTTCCTGAACTTCACTTACTACTCGTTAAAGATTTATTCAGATATAAGTAACTATTATAATTTCTAGTTCCATTCAGTCAAATTAGAAATCCATCTTTGCGTATAAATGAGTTTTCACAAGCTGCTTCTCGTATTGGGATTTATATATATATATATATATATATATATATATATATATATATATATATATGGTCAGCCGGAGACAGATCTGTTTCGCTGTATCACAGCTCATCAGTATGGTTAGACAGCTGATTGCTTTTTTAACCTAGTATTGAAACCCGACGGAATTGGCGTCAGTCGGCGATTCTACCCCTGAGCTATGGGCGCTCGATAGAAGAAGACAGACTTTTGCGTATGAAGTATCATACGCCAGTAGCCAGAGTGATCTACTTCATTACTGAATGAGCGATGCGTAGATTCTAGAGTAGCTACTGCTTTTTCAAAGTCTACTATTCCTCCAGAGTGCTCAATCAGGGTTTGAGAGCGTAAATACTCATCCGCAGACAGATCTGTTTCGATGTGTATATATATACATATTAATTCTTGCCATAATCAATTCTCTACTATTAGAATTCACCAAGCGTGGATATTAAAACTTATGCAGTGTCTGATGTGATGTCAGTCGGTAAGTATCTTTTTTCAGAACTGATTTCTTTTGGCAAAATACTCAACTGAGTAAATAATTAACCGACGCACAAACCAGAGCCTTTCCTTAACCGCTTGTCATTCATACACGGATTGACAAGGAAAAAACAATACAAAAACTACCACAAACGCATGGCCACTATAATAATAAAAATGATAGCTACATGTTCATTATTGTGGATCAGAGAAAATGAATCCAGGGCAGTTATATAAAGAAAAAGAAAAATCAAATAAAATTAAACATTGTCTTTGTTGATAAAAACAAAAACTGAGGCTCTGCATATTGTCGGAAGATAATTTGGGGAGCTGGTTGAAACAGAATTCAAAACTAGTTGTAACACGAAAGGGAAGAAACCGTGAAACAGTTGGAAGTTTGTAAGTTTTAATTGTAAAGAAATTGTATGAATATTGTCAGTCAGTCAGTCAGTCAGTTAAGTGCTATACGTGATACATGACTAGACAGAAGATTATCCCGCAGTAGGTTGCCATTACTTTCTGCGGTAGACTGGTTGCCAACCAAGGCTATAGAACCCACTCTGTCCTGTTATTTAACTGGAAGGAAGAGACGGATTAATACCTTTCCCAAGGGTATTTGCACGAAAGTGAATGCTAGAAATTCAACTGGAATTCCAAATCGGCACCAAGATTTCACATTCCAAGTCGATATCTACTGTACCACAAATTGTACTTCTATGGAATATTGTACCTAAATATATCCTGTCATCTTTACAAGGCCATACAAGACAAAATGTGCGTTGGGATGCAAGATGTGCGTTGGGATGCAAGATGTGAGTTGGGATGCAAGATGCGCGTTGGAATGCAAGGTGCGCGTTGGGATGCAAGATGTGCGTTGTTGAAAAGTGGCTATTGACTTGAAACAGGAAGTCAGAGTACCGAGTTCGAATTCCAGTTAAATTCGTTGCATTCATTTACGCACACATGTCATTGAAAAATAAATTAATACGTCACTTTCCTCCAGCTATAAGTCGAATAACATGACAGTTTCGTTCCACAGTCTTGGTTGGCAACCAGTCTACTGAAGAAAGTGATGGCAACCGACAGCGGGAAAAGCTACTGTCAGTCATGTCTCTTTCGATACATGATCATCCAAGCCTCTATCACGTATAGTACTTAACTGATTAGAAAGAAAAAGGTGTATTGTTGCAATATCTGGGCTTTAGCTGCCCAATCCTCAGTTTTCACCCTTGGCAAGATTCAGAAGGGGTATTCGTGGATTTGTATGTAATTTATTATTTCACATTCTGCAACTCGTTTCCGCAGATGAATCGGTGCTCGCCTCTCTCTACTATATCGCTATTTTCATGACAAATATTACATTGGTTTGTTCTACCAATTCGTATCTTCGAATCTAAGAGTCAAAATGTCCTCATCCCTTTCGTATTCGGGCAACTACTTTCCAAGAAATGTTATTTGTGGAACAGACGCAAATATAGAGGCATTATGAACCCTACGTAGTTATAAACTATCATGATAAACTAAATCCAGCTCATTGTCAGGAGATTAGGGGTTTTAATGAGCATAGAACAACGTCTTAATTGCAATTGTTCTCTGATTCAAACTGACCCAGATTGGTAGCACCAATTAACGGCTTCATCTATAGGAAAATAGTAAATCCTAAACAAAATCTGTTGGGACGCCCGCGCCTATTCGGTTATAATGGACTATTCCATTACTATGTAAAGTAATGGGGGCATCGACGTAAGAGAGTGTGCTGAGCAGCCGATCGACAAGTCAGTCGTAGACTTCCGGTGACGACCCGGAAGTACCCATTGCTCATACTACGTCTTACGACGGTTGAGACGATTAACCCTTATTCTTGTATTGGATACTAATAACCTTTGTAAATACTATTTTCACGGAATACAACAATTAACCTATTCCTGTTGTTGAGTTATTTATTCTTACTCACGACAGAACAAAATCAAAACTATGAAAGTATAAAAATACACTTTTACTGTAAAAACACGAGTAATAAATTTTTATATAAAAATGATACATGTATCTAAATTTATTTATAAATGGAACTTTGTCTGTGTGTGTGTGTGTGTGTGTGTGTGTATCCGTCACCTATAGACTCCGAAACGGTTGAACCGATTTTCTTGAAAATTTACACAGTTGTACTATAAGCGTCTGCGAGTGTTCTTAGCTAGGTTTTGTGTCGAGGTACTTCAGATAAATATCGAAAATCGAGAATCGAAAAAAATCGGGTTATAGAAGGAGTGGTTCGATTTTAATCAAATTTGATACACTCATAGAAAAAGACATAAGAAACGATATTCAGAAGTCTCAAGGTTTCAGTTCTTACAATAGTGCAGATTTGATATCGATACCAGGAAATCAAAATTTGACTTACATCCATTCATTTTTCTTTCAGTCTACGGTTTTGCTATAACTGGAAACAATTATTGCTTTTTAGTCTTTCGTGCCAACGTCCAAAGAGTCTGAGCTCCGGTACAATGGATTAGTTTTAAAGCTTTCATTACACTCGAGCAACGCCGGACTATACTGCTAGTATACATTTATATAGGAAAATTACCAACAATATGTTTTTAGGGTATAATTACCAACAATAGGTTTTATTGCAAAATAACCGGCTTTAAATTTTATCTGGAGTTGAAGACAATATAATGATGTTCAAAATATTTATATTTCAGCATTAAATAACCCATAGAGATTGACATGCCGCTAAACAAAAGTAAACAACCAACTATCTTTAGGATGACCTCTTCAAGTTTCGACTTACAACCTCATTCAGTAGTCATCTACATTAAGTGATGATTGTGGCTTGTATTAGAGAAGTAGCAGTAAAATAAAATAAAATATTGACAAAGGAATTAGAAAAGCAGATAAATGTCACATAAGTACGTCACAAAGAATTGTAGGAACCGTTCGGTAACTCTGACATATTTGGGACGGATATTAGAATATTAGTATAATCCATAGACCAAACAGGCAAGAAAACGCTTGCATAAGAATTGAAAAGCGATTCATTAAATATGCAAAAATAGAAAGGGGCACAAAATAAAAAAAAAAACAACCTATGCAGTAAAGGGTTCTGAGAGAATTAAAAGTCCTAGTTCATCATCTCACCGCCCACAAACTGTTCTCCGACAGGCAATATGGATTCCGATTTGACAGGTCCACTGCCGACCTGCTAACAACTGTAACGGAGTACATGCTACAGGCCCTTGATGAGTCTGACGAGGCTCGCGCGGTTGCTCTGGACATCTCCAAGGCTTTCGACAGGGTTTGGCACCCTGGCCTCCTATGCAAACTACGCGGTTATGGTATTACCGGTCGCCTGCTTGACCTAATCCAATCTTTCTTAAATAACCGCAAAATGAAGGTCGTTCTGAATGGGCGTGCCTCTTCGTCCTACAGCACGAATGCTGGTGTCCCACAGGGCTCTATCCTGGGCCCAACGCTCTTCCTTATTTTCATCAACGACCTCCCAGATGAGATCAAGTCCCAAGTAGGCATCTACGCAGATGACACTACAATATACTCCCGTTCCAGTAAGAAACCTGTCGTGGCGGACAGACATAATCTCGCTGCTGACCTTGAGCGGGATCTACACTCTGTGGTGAACTGGGGCAAGAAGTGGCTTGTCAACTTCAATTCCTCTAAGACCAAGCTGTTGTCTGTCAACCATTACAGGCAACCTCTTCTGCCTCCCATAAGCATGAACCAGATGATTCTCCCGGAGAGTAATACACTACGCCTCCTCGGACTTACCCTGTCCTCAGACCTCAAATGGAAGCACTATATTGAATCCATAGCAAAATCTACTGCTAAGAAGATTGGGTCACTATGTCGATCCAGGATGTTTTTTTCACCTGAATCCATCCTGCATATATACAAGTCAACCATCCGTCCGTGCATGGAGTACTGCTGCCATTTATGGTCAGGTGCCCCTGCCGTTCTCCTCAGTGTTCTTGACAAGCTCCAAAGGAGAGTCTGTAATGTGATAGGTACTGATCTGGCAACTCGACTGCAGCCACTTTCCCATCGTCGAAATGTGGCCTCCCTCTGTCTCTTCTATAAATACTTTCATGGCTTCTGCTCGGATGAGCTTAAGTCACTGATGCCTCCTCAACAGGTGTTTACCCGTGCAACCAGACTGGCAACTGGGTCCCACCCATTCACAGTCAGGTTAGCCAAACGCAGACGACAATTCTACTCCTGCAGCTTCCTCTCTCGCACTTCCCGCCTGTGGAACTCACTCCCGTATTCTTGTTTTCCTGACGGCTACGACCTCCAGAAATTTAAAAGCAAAGTTAATACTCACCTACTAACCACTGGACTCTAGCTCTCTCCCCTCCCCTGTATAATCTTCACTTTCTCTCCGCCCATGTATCTGTCACTGCACCTGCTTTCTCAGCTTTCTATTGTTCCTTTCTAACTAGCTTGTACTCCTCACTCTTTTCTAATTAATCTTTCTACATTTATGTAACCCCCTGCACATCAGTGGCGTTTCTGCCTTGCTCGGGGTGAAATGATTAAAAAAAAAATGATTCGTTATTGCCGGTCAGAATCGTAATAACGTACGATATGCAGATGAGAAGGCGTTAATAGAAAACATTGAAAGGAAACTACTAGAATATAGTGAAATAAAGCGAGAAAAAAATGACTAAAACTCAGTTGAAAGAAGCAATATGCATACCACAACATGCAAGCGACAAATAGGAGATACCAACATCAGACAAGTACAACAATATAAATATGGAAGGATTGTTTAAATAGATGATGTTAAGTGCAAAACTGAGGCCTGTAGTAATAGGGAAAGATAATTTCAAAAAGAAAGGTTAAGTTTTAATGTAATATATTTCAATGAACATCGGAAGTTATTGACAGCTACATCCGGCAGAAAGTAAGGTGAACAAATGAAAAGGGTGGCTGACAAATGTAACCGGACGTAGATGATGTCAACAAAACAACAACCTTAAAAAAACAAAGACAACAAAACAAAACAAAATAAAAGAAGCGACCACCTGCTTGAAAATTAATGGATCACCGAGTGTGATTAACATAAACATCCACCTTTAGATAACTTCAACAAAACGACAACCCAAAAACGCAAAAATGCGTGGGATTTTAAAGACTATATAAAGTCAAAAAATTTTGTCTGAAGAGAACTTCCGCTGGATTCTGACTCCCGATGGCATCTTCGTGTGCACAATTTTCTCCCACTGCTTTACACGACTGTCATCGTCAAAGAATAAAGATATAAATCTATATTCTTATATATACGTATTCCTCGTTGTCTGTCCAGATCCAGCGTAATATACTACATTAAGAAACAGATGAATTTCCTTAGAAACAAAGAAAATAATACTGAAGCGTTATAAAATATAATTGATTATACATGGAAGTGAATGGTGGACAATCTCCACTCAAATAAAAGAAACATGAAGCAACAGAAATGGGGTTCTCCAGAACGATGCAAAAATATCGTTGACTAATCATGTAAGCAATGGCTAAGTTTAAAAAATGGAAAACGAAAAGGAAAGTCATTATTAATAACAGAAAGAAAGGTTTGAAATCACTGGATCATCTAAGAAGAAAAGAGGGCTATGAAAATCTGATACCCACAGAATTCATTGAAGTCAGTAGTGACAAAAGAAAGCAGAGAGTAACCTACAAAAGTAGTTTGGGCAAACGATTGGAAGAACAGCGATTAGGAGGGAGAACAAAAAGACAACATTTACTAAGAGCAACAAAGAAAATATATTTTTGTGGCGAGGTCTTCATTGCCAAGATGTTATGGCCTTGTTAGGTCAGGAAGGAGTACACAGAAACAAGAAGGTAGGTTCAAACAGTGTATTAGAACAACTGAACAACATATCTAAACCTTTTTATATTTATTTATTTGTGTGTGTGTGAGTGTGTGTGTGTGTGTGTGTGTCCGTTACCTATAGACTCCAAAACGGTTAGCATTATATTGATGAAGGAAGATTCCATTCATATTGACAGGGCACCATAACAATATTTTGGAGAACTATGATTACCAAAGTCTAGAAAGTACAAGCCATAGAGAAGAAGTTGCTGAATGGAACTTATTCTAGAAAAACCAACCTATAAAATGCAACTCTGTTGTCGTGTAACGCTCATCGTAAATGTCGTTCGGTAGATTACAACAGGATGCTAATCTTATGGACGACAAAAGTTGATTTGTTTTACTTGGTTGTTAATTTAGAGGACTCTATCGGTTATGCTATATTTAATGCCGAAATCTAATTACGTAGTTTTGATTTTTGATAAAATAACGGCATTAGTAATAAAAAGTCTTACTAATTAACCCATAGATGGAGAGAACAGGTGGATTCATATCTTTCCCAAGATTATTTACGCATAGGTGAATATAATGAACAAATCCGGAATTCTAACTCGGCTCTCTGATTAATACTTCTAGCCTTTATCCATTACGCCAATCGCACAACAAAACCTACAGCACCTGGTATTCCGAAGCGGTCACCTATATAAGAAGTAGTCAGTTAAATGCCATACGTGATACACGTTTTGGGCAATCATGTCTCTTTCAAGACATGACTTACTGGGCAGAAGATTATCGCGCAGTAGGTTGCCATTGCTTTCTGCTATAGACTGGTTGCTATAGAACCTAATCTGTCTTATAATTTAACCCGTAACTGGAGGGAAGAGAAGGATTAATACCTTTACCTTTATTTGTGCGTAAGTGAATGCAAGGAATTCAACTGGAATTCAAACTCGGCACCCCAATTTGTCGTTCCGAGACGAGATCTACTGCACTACAACACACATCCTGGTAGTTATAACCAAGCTTAAATTTGGTGATCCGTGAACGTACGAAAACCCGGGTTTCTGCGTGAAGTGGCTGTAAATCACAAAATAAGGACATTCTATTATTGGTTGACAGATCTATACAAATCCAATAAAAATATAAAAATACAGGATCCGGAAAACCTACCATTTGCAACGCGTAATCATGAAAACCTACTATATGCAACTTATATGGATAGAGAAAAGAGATAAATAATTCTAAGGATTTCTATAATCAGTAAGCATTGATGTTAATGAGAAACAATAAATATATAAATTTGTCCTATAGAGGGTCTGAATTGTATATCGTCTTGAATGTGTGTCGTTATCGTAACGCATAAATGGCAAATGTCGCGTCTACACGTAGTTAACAACTAGAAGTCTAATGATGTCCACTTTTCCATGACCTAAATAATACTGGCGGGAAAAAAAATAAAACATCTATACGATATCTACATTCATTAGAGCCAGACAGGCGTTTCCTTTTGCATAAACAGTTAATGTTAAAAGAAAAATTCAAAAAATCTTGGAGTAGGTTGTTACAAAAATAATGGCCGCTCGAAGTGTCGTATTTTGAAAAGTCATTTTAACGTAGCATTTACGGTATATATTAGGTGAATTTTGAGATATAAATAATTATTTTGTGCATTTTAATAACTATTAACTTATTTTCAGATAAAAACTTTCTTGAAGCACAGAAGCTTTTAATTATGAAAATGACAAAATATCATCTTCGTTTACTTTTCTTGTATGATTTCAAACTTGGGAAAATTGTTTACCAAACTTATCTTAATATCAATAGAGCATGGGGAGATCGGTTCACAAGTGATCAGTCAATACAAAAGATGAAAGCCTTCTAGATGAAGAAGGACGGTCATGCAGTGTTGACAACGAATAATTGCAAGCAGTTGTTGAGCAAATCCACGTCAAAGTGCAAGAGAAATGTTTCAGACGCTTGGTGTCAGCACTGTAACAGTCTCATGCCATTTGCAGAGTATTAGCAAGGTGGAAAAGTTCGATAAATGGGTTTCTCATGATTTCAATGAAAATCAAAACTTAGGAGGTTTGAAGTGTGCTCGAAACACATATTCACCGTATAGTCACTTGTGATGAAAAGTGGATACTTTATGATAACCGTAAACGATCAGTTCAATGTCTTGATCGTAATGAGGCCTAAAACATTTCTAAAAGCTAAAGTTGCATGAGCAAAAGATTATGGCGACTGTCTGCTGCTCTGCAATTTGTGTTATTTAAAAATCCTAAGCCAATCAGAGCATTAATGCAATGCTTTGCTGCAATGAACTTGCTGAAATGCATGCACGGCTGCAAGAATGAGACCTGTATTAGTGAGTCGGGGTGGTACAATTCTGGTTCACGACAAGGCGTGGCCACATGTTGCAAAAATGACATTGCAAAAACTTGCAGACTTGGAAGTTTTACCAAATCCTTCATATTCTCTAAAACTTTCACCCACCGATTATCATGTCTTTTAAGCTTAAATATTTAAATGTTAAAATTTTACAAACCAAAGGTGGAAACATCTTTCAAAAATTACGTTGCCTCACGTTGCTGACTTTATATTGACGTGGAATAAATAATCTCGTCGATCGATGTCAGAAGTGCATAGATGTTTAAGCCTCCTATTTTTTCTAATTTCAACATTTCTACACTTAGTTTTTCTAACGATGCTGCTGAAATTGACCATTAATATATGCAAGAATCGGGTCCATGCAAAATTAACCCAATGGTAAAATGTTTAATTCTTTGGATGATTAAAAAAAAACCTTTATAAGTCTTTTTGTCGAGAAGCTATCGAAATTCTTGTAAGACGGAATCCTTAAGTTAAAAAAAAATGGAGAAAGGTTTTGCAACCAAAAATCCATGTTTAGTGAAATGCATATTTAATGGCATAATAGCGTTTTAATTTCCCTTAAAAATCGGAATGAACGTTTGGGAGAACCTAATATATAGTATAGTATGTCATTCTTTTCTCAAAGGCTGGTATTCATCAATTCCAAGAGGTATACATGTATGCACGGGTAAATATTTCTATATTCCAAAACATACATATAATCATACATATAAACAGACATACACATGCGTATGTATATTTAAGAAATTTAAGAAATACTTGCTTATTGTTTTAAATAGACTTTATGTATCAAACATTGTGTTGTTTTGATTAGAATAAGTGTATAAAACATTTCGTCCATACAGTAGAAATAGAGTGTTAAATTTTTTTCAAGAAGAGGAAAATGCACACACGAATTCTAGCCGCTCGTAACATTTTAAGGCTCGGAATGAACGCTCCTATTAAAAACACTACAAATAAATTACAATGTAACAGTCAAAACATGAAGAAAAATATCAGCCTAAGATGAAAAACATCTTTGAAAATGGCTATAAGAGTGGCCGAAAGCAATTATTTATCATTTTTGTAATACCTTATTCCTACAAACTGGAAAAAAACAAAACTTAAGCATGCTAGAACAACAAAAACAACAAAACCTAAATAAATCTTTTTCTCGGCTGTATTTGAATAACTTATCACTGTTTTATAACCGATGACGTTTCCAGAACTGCTTGCGTCTAGTTTCAGGTGGTAACGCATCTTTAATGAAGTGCTATAGGCAATCTTGAAATTCAGTGTATATGATTTCGCCGAAGTGTTAACAATTCTTTTTTCGTGCCAAAGAAAGTGAATTTGGGGGGATTTTACTGCTCCACTTTATTCAACAGAAGACTGCAGCTAAAGCACACATAATTCTTGTTGATATTACTGCCGCCAGGATCTGTCGAAAACAACATGCAGAGATTGGTTTAAATGCTTCCGAAATAATGATTTTGATGTTGAATAAAAAAAAAACGTTCCGGCGCACCGAAAAAAATTGAAGACGAGGAATTGGATGCATTACTTCGTAAAGACTCATGTCAGGCGCAAACTGAACTTCTGGGACCAATAGGAGTTGGTCACAAAACAGTCTTGAAACGTTTGAAAGTATTAGAAATTATTCAAGCGCAAAGACAATGGGTGACATACGAGTTGAAACCTAGGGACGGCGAACGCCTTGTCACGTGTGAATTGCTGCTTCATCAGCAGAAAACGAAGTTTTTTGCATCATATCGTGACCTTCGATGGAAAGTGGATGTACTATGATAACCCTAAGGTGGGGGGAGATCGTGAGGTAAGATCGCGGCTAAGACGAATATCGTAAATTCGAATCTTCTGCTTTGCATTTGGTGGGATCAGGTGTAGTGTATTATGATTTGCCCAACCAACTGAAATCATCACGGAAAATTGTTATCAGCTACAACTGATGTGTTTTACCCCAGAATTGTAGAAAACACGGCCGTTGTAAGAGCAGAAACATGACAAAAGTCCTTTTGCAACATGACCCGTGTTGCAAAACAGGTGAGAACCTACTTGGAAACTCTTAAATTAACGGTTCTACCCACCCTGGTGTTTCCACCTGTCCGATTATAAGTTTTTCGAAATCGTTGGCACATATCCTGATCAGGCTTAACATTTAAGATACAAAAAAAATGTGTCGACTCATGGTTAGCATCAAAAGACACGTCGTCTTTTTCGAGATGGAATTCAAATGCTGCTAGAAATATGGAAAGATTAATGGCTAGCAATGGACAATACTTTTAGTGATGTGTTTCTTACTAGTTTCTTCTAAATAAAACATTACTTTTCATGAAAAATAAACGAGAACTTATTCAAGGTCTTAATATATATATATATATATATATATATATATATATATATATATATATATATATGTTGCAATGAACGTCGGAAGAAAATGTTCCTTGAAAATGACATCAATTATTATCATAACTATTATAATAATATATGCTTAAATTCATAATTATACATTATTTATGGAAAATGACATGCCGAGAGTCTGTTGCACAAAGCAGTAGTTCTTGTGAAGCTGTCGGAATGAAACTTATTTCTTACCGTTGGAATACGAGGAAGATGAGGACAAAACACCTTTGTTTACGTTAGAAGGTGTGTCTCAGTATAAAGGTAATAGCTGGTATGATTTGGTAATGTAGCCCGTCAGAACACATGCTACGGAAATGGCTATAGAACAATGAGATACTCGAAACATTTCATATGAGGAAAATTGGGAGTAGAATGCATTATCCTCAAGACCTTGTATAAGCAACCCACAAATGAAAGCATTGTGATAGGTGTTTATGAATAGAGAACATCAAAAAAATTACTTTACTACCCATAATTATGATATTAATTTATATAACTAAAATTATTTGGTCGAGTGCTCCTGCTATCCACCTAGGTGTCCTTGCCAAAATCCAGCGGAGAATCTGTAATGTGATAGATCCCGACTTGGCAGCACAGATGCAGTAACTTTCTCACCGGCTTAATGTTGCTTTCCTGTGTCTCTTCTGCAAATACTTTCACTGCTTCTGCTCCGATGAATTTATCTCACTGGTGCCCATATATATAAATTTACTCGAGCAACAAGATTAGCAACTAGGTCCCACCCTTTTACTATGAAACCAATAAACGCAAATTCTACTCCACAGCTTCTTTTCCCGCACTTCCCACCTGTTGAATTCCCTTAAAGTAAATGGAAGGTCGACAGCTATAATCTCCAAGAATTTAAATATAAAGTCAATAGTCATCTCCTATCTTACTAACCTGCATCATCTCTCTCATGCTCCTTTCTCCGTCCACTCCATTCTCATCTGTATTTTCATTCTTCTCTTACCCACTTCCTGAAACTCCCTATAATCTGTCACTCTTTCTCATGACGTTTCTCCTATGTAACCCCCTGCAAGACAGTGGTAGTAAAGTGTCTTGCTTAGGGCGATATGATTATAAATAAATGTGTAAAGTTGTACGATGAGGTATTTTAACTATTTACACTATTTTCCTTGTTCGAAGTACTGTCCTAATCTTTATTGTCGTTTTGGCCGTTGTGCGCTCTGACCTTCTTCAGGTTATATACATGGGTTTGTGGATAAAAGCGTTGGTTGAAGCAATCCAGTAACTTGACCCAAAAAGTTGTGAGTTCAATATATGGCCACAGCAGAGATCAACCAAATTTTGAGATGTGAGTTACTGAATGGAAATGACTGAAATTGAGATATCCAGTAAAGCTATGACACGTATAACTGGAACAATCTACATGGTGGGCGAAATAAAGTGTTCGTTTTGATATTTCAACGTATATAACCTGAAGAAAGGCCGAAGCGTAAACAACCGAAACTTCGTGAATATGAACATAAATCTGAGGCTTATAGTACAAAAAACGTAAATAATGTAAATAGTTACTAATTTTGAGTGTTATTCAAAAAGCTTTCTATGAGGAATTAATATATATATATATATGAACAAAATAAGGCTACAACGGAAAACATTTTATTCTGAAGGAAAACTTGAATTTTATTTCAACCTTTATAAATTATTATGATTAAAATGGTTTCAATAGAACTTGGTAGAATAATTTTCTTTAGATTCTATTTATTTTATCTTGGGATATTTTATCAGAAAATGTCTTTAAATATCAATCATTAGCGCTGTAAAGAAGACATTTGTCCAATAAAATATTTTGATTGTAATTTAAACATTTGCCTACGAACTTAACCATTGTGGACTTGTATATGACAAGTACATGATCGAACAAATTAAAATGGCATAATATGTCAGTTATTCTTCGTTTCTTTGATATTTTCTCTGTTATTGTAAAATCTGTGTGAATTGAAGCTTGGCAAGAAATGATAGCAATGGTACAGAAAGTGAATTAATTATTCATGGCTGCCCGTAATGGTGCTGACAATAATGAAAAACCTTCTAAAGACATCGTGTCTATTCAGTTGTTTAAAAGGCATTTAGCTCCCCCGGGAAATTAATATCACCGTAGACAGTGTACAACTATGTCTAAAGCAGACGGCCATAGATAAATAATGACACTGGAGCGAAAAGGCGCAAATAAAAGAAACCGGATGTTTTCAACTCCACCTATTTTCATGGAAAATTATGAGTTGTCTCCCTTCCGTACAATAAATCTTCTACTTCTAAAAGCGAGACATGATTGTCGCCTCTGTGAGAATCTCATGACGTTTTATTCCAAGAAATGCATTAAATTTTTATTTCTTCTTTCTTATGTAAGAATTTTTTTTTTGTTGACGTTGTTATTGGTTTCTTGTACGTATTTTTTTTAACGATATGCCTTCATCACCCTTGTAGACTCCATTAGCGAATAGGGTCATAACTATACTATGTAAGGTCCTGCTACATTCAGTAGAAATTAGTTTTTGAGATAAGATACTATACATTGACCATTGGGATTCAGAGTAATAATTCTCAAATGGCTGTTAGCCAAGGCCACAGTTACTAGTTTACCATGTTATCTAACACAGACCAGTCAAGATCGAGAATAGAATTGCTTTAGTCAGAATTTAAGCTCAGCTTGTGGATTTTAGTCCCTCCGTTGATAAAGCCTACGTAAGGCGCACAGACGCTAAAAAAATGACCGGATTCTTATACTGCACCATTTAGTATCTGATTCCATCTGCCATATTTACAAGAGTAATTTCAAACCGAAAATGAAGTAGAGCTGTAGCAAATCAACACAATTTTTCCTGACTCGAGTTGGAAAAAAATTACCCAGCATTCTGTGTAATGAAATATTTCCAACAACTCTTCTTTAGTTTTCTCCTCTTGCTAGAAGCTGAGCTCTAAAATCAAGGGTTAAATTTTATCTATGGTACGTACCCTCATAATCTGCACTTATTTCCCCTCTTTTCCGTATAAACAACAATCTCATTAACCGTTTAGCGTGAGAGATTCTTGTGGCTAACGCTTCGTGTACATGTATGTAAAAATCGATTGTTTTAATCAATGTTTATTGTATTGAATTACATTCTTTTTTTAAATGTAACTTCTTATGAAAAATCAATTCCCCATAGGATATAAATGAAAAATTACTGAATGAGATGTGTGAAATGAATATAAAAAACGACAAAAAAAGTGAAGATAATGAGAATATGAAGGATAGATAAAGATTAAACCTAAGCTTGAAGAAATGAAGATGGTAATATTCTGGAAACTATTCCTATGGAAGCATGTTCCAGAAAGTAGCGTTTGTTTTTAAAAAAGCAGTCTTAGTGGAATACTTTTATCCTGATACAAGTATCAAACAAGTATAACAATTGAGATATCTGGGTAGTGTTTTAACAGAGAGTGGAAAGTGCGACACCAAAATCGACTTAGAGTAGCGAAAGTAGTTTTCCAAAAACACAAGTATTAAAAAAAAAGGAAACAACTGTTATGTACTATCAGTCCTCCTATATGGCTGTTTGGGCACCTCGGCGTGGTGTGATGGTTAGCAAGCTTGTCTAGCTAGAACCTAATTATGGCAGTGAATATTAGACGATCTCCTCAAGGATGAAGGTGAGGTTTAAGGAAGCAGAAATGTGATCCTACAGGATGCTGCAGCGATGAGATGTTGGAGAGGATACAAACAAAAAGAAAACTCATACTTCACATCCGGAAGAGACAAATGAGGTTCTTGGGACACGTAATTAGGAAGGAGGGCTTGGGGAATTTAATACTCACATAACGGATATGAGGAAAGTGAGACAAGGGAAAGCATGGCAAGACATATTAGATACGGATGGTGGAGAGAAGTTTGGGAGAGAGACCAAGATGAAGTATATTAAGAGCAACAAGAGAAAACAAGAGGCACAGAGGAAAATCTGACAGACGAGGGACATATTGTAGGCAAGAGGAAAAGAGGAAAATTTTAAAGACAAGGGACACGCTGAAGGCAAGGGGAACAGAAGAAAATAGCACATAACCCATGGAACTAGCTTGTGTAAATGGATGGAGAGACAGCGTTCGGGAGAGATAACAAAGAGGCATAATTGACTAGACGTTAAAAAACACAAGAAAATATGGAGATTCATGATCACAACGTCCAGAATTGAGAAGAAGAAGAAGAAGAAGAAGACAATTCAACTTTGACAATGTTGCAAGATTGTCTTGTTTATAAACTGGTGTTAATGTATAGTGGATCACGTCTAAACATTTGGGATTTGCGCATTAAAAAACAAAAAAAAAACTGTGAAAAAACTCTGTTACAATTTATAGGTGTACTGATGGCGAAAATAGAAGCCCATGTTTAATTATTTTAAGAAAGATCCAAAGAAGGATCTTCAATTTAATCGATTCTGACCTGTCATCTCTACTTCAGTCACTTTATCCTTAGGGTTTTTCTACAAGTATTTTTATAATAACTGCTCAGACAAACTATTGCCCTATTGGCATTGTCCAAGTAAATTTCAGCGTGCTACTAGATTGGCATGTAGGTCTCATCCTTTTACCATCAAAATATTTAAATGTAATTCACACTTCTACACGAACAGTTTATTTTCTCGCACTTTTCACCTGTGGAACTCCCTTGCATTTTCTTGTTTTCCTATAATCTCCAAAAATTTAAATCCGACGTCAATATCCATCTTCTATCTTCTTGAATCTGATTAATCTTTCATCAGTAGCTCCAGTAACCAGTCGTTTCTCTCACTGTAACACCCAGCACCCTAACGGCGGCCCTACCTTGATTAGAGGAAAATGATTAAAATAAAGAAAGAGTGGTTGATACAAAGTAAAACCTAGTATTGTAATTTTGTTATTACAATAGTTTATAAAAGCATTATATCAAAACACAAAAATTCTATGTTTCAGAACAATATTGTACTTCTTCTGGTGATATGTTCAAAAATGGTGAAAATGATTTACTTTGAAAGTATAAGATGAATTCATGGTTATTTAGAAAATTTCGAAGTGATATTTGGAGAAAAAGCTTTAGGTGTGTCAATATTGTTAAATCCAAAATGGTAATTAGGTAAGTATGAAGTTTTTAAAAAATCCCTAAAATCCAATCTGCTGTTAAAAATTATTGTCTATGCATTTAAAAAATATGGTCTCACTATGTATCTTATCCAGACGAAAATAAAAGGTGACATGTCTACACACCAATCCATCCTGCCTTTTCTGAGACCCAGATGTTAAATTTTAACATATCATCTGAAGAAGAACAGTATTGTCCTGAAACATAGAAAAGTTTGTGTTGGGATATAATGCTTTTATAGACCATAGTAATAAAAGAATTACAATATAAGCTCAACTCTGTATTGAACATTCTTTATAGAAGCAAATGCTTGAACAGTGGGTTTTAATCTACGAGTTCTTTCATTATATATGTCAAGTGTTCTTTCATTACATATGTCACACTTATGGACAAAGGGAGTGAGAGTGGGAGTGTGAGAGAGAGACATTAGCGAGGCAGCGTTGGCTCAGTTCTTTCTCTTCATTACCAATTATTAATATTTATTACCAGTTATGAAAGCTTTTGCCACGTGTTTGCTCTTGAACAGTGGCTCATTTCTTTTGCAATAATTATGTCATCTAGTAGTGACGATATATATATTCTCTCTGTCATAAAACTGTTTTGTGTGTTTTTATATATATATATATATATATTGATTTGTTTAATTACTTAGTTTCTGGTCATAATAAACTTAGACCAGTGTACATTTGTATTAAAATGTTCAATACAATTATATTGTAGAAATTTTGAATATTTTCTATTTGTAAACGAATTATTACTCAACATAGGTTTCTACCATGAGTGGTGTCTTTAGGCGATTTGCACTAACTGATTGTACCGTTTACCGTTGCTTTAAGAGCCTTAGAAAGAACGGTAAACGGTAAAATCAGTTATTGCAAATTGCCTGAAGGCACCACTCATGGTAGAAACCTATGTTGCGTAATAATTCGTTTACAAATAGAAAATATTCAAAATTTCTACAATATAATTGTATTGAACATTTTAATACAAATGTACACTGGTCTAAGTTTATTATGACCAGAAACTAAGTAATTAAACAAATCAATATATATATATATATATATATATATTGATATGTAGAAACCTAGGTCGCGTAATAACTCGTTTACAAATAGAATTTTTGTATATATATATATATATATATATATATATATATATATATATATATAATTCTCTGAAATATTTTGCTATCGTTTTTGGCACCGTTTTTGTATATAATAAATATTATCCTGCAACAGATATATATCGTAAATTTTTGCAATATAAATAGTTAATTATTTATTATTCATCTGAATATCCCATTTCTGCCTTCCATCTTCATAGCTGATGCTAACCCCTAAGAGACTGACTCACTGAAGATTCTCTGTTTATTTGAAGTTGAAATGTTATATTGAATTAATTGTTGGGTCTGCCGTTTATTAAGTTGGTTTACTGTGTTATGCTCGTTAATTTTTCTAGCCACAATACATTCTACACATTTATAACTCTAGCATTCGCTAATGATTTGAATTTTGCTGTCACATATGATTTGGTGTCCTTTCGATTCTTTTCAAGATTTTTGATAAAATCTAAAGAAGAATCAGCAGTTGCATTTGTACGGACCTGGCATCTCCCCTTTACCCACTTCCCCCACCCACCGTGATGTATCTTCCCGTGCCTTATCTATAAATACTTTCATGGTAATTGCACTGATTAACTCTTCTTTATAATACATAGACTTTATTAATATATTTCCAGTACTAAATTGACGAACAAGTTCTCTTCATTCTATTCTAACAGTTTCTTCTCTCGCTTGTGGAATTCCCTTCAAAATTTTTAATGCAAATGTCAATCGTCACAGTATTCTTGATTCACTGCATTTATTATTCTCATTCTGTAGTTGTTTTATTTTTTCTTCTTTTTCACAATCAGTAACCTATTGTGTCTTAGTGGCTTTTTCCCTTGATCGAAATGATGAAAAATAGAATAGTTAACCATTTTTAATTGTCATGAATTAATCGACGTATAATAGAAATGTTAGGGTTATTGTCTGCATTCAGCAAAATCAGACGTTTTGCAATACACATTATTTCGTAAAACACATTCAATATTTTAGCATTTACCGATTTCTACTCTTTTAAAGATCTCTTATCGTTTCAACAATCAATATAGCAGTGACGTAAAAGCTGTTACGGATATAGATAGCCACACACACAAACCTACACACATATATTGGTCTCCGCGTGGTAACATGGAGATGGTCACGTGGGAGTCTAAAGTCAGTTTTGGGATAGCAGGTCATGGTTGTTTGACCCAGATACCCTTAGTAACAAATATCTAGACAGGAAATAGACAGAGACTAGACATGAGGTTGTGAAGCAGCAGGAGATAAAGTCCGCGCCAAAAGACAAGTCACGTGGAAAGCAGAGATTAGAAGTCAGTTGCAGATCAGATGTTGAATGAACAAGTCACGATTGCTGAGCGCTGATAACTTATAAGTGAAAAGGGAAACGCATTTGAGATAATGGCCTAATTTGACCAATTCATCTTAAGCAACTCCGGATAAGAAATAGAAGCGTATAAATTCTTATTCGTTAAAACAAGAAGAAGAAGAAGAAGAAGAAGAAGAAGAAGAAGAAGAATCGTTTATCAAGAAAGAAAGAAAAATAACAACGAAGATAAGATAAGAGAAGAAACTGTAGAGTTATTTGTATGCTGATTTTTATTTGTTAAAACAAGCAGACGAAGCCGAATTGTTTAACAAGAAAGACGGAAAGATAGCGGCGAAGAAAAGATAAGGGAAGAAACAGTAGAGTTATTTGTATGCTGATTCTTAATTGTTAAAATAAGAAGACGAAACCGAATCGTCTATCAAGAAAGAAAGAAAGATAGCGACGCAGAGAAGATAAAATGCGGACGAAGAAATAGTGAAGAGAAAACAAACCACAGGATTATTTGTGTGCTGAAAATACGACGCTTGTTTGAAGAAAGAAATAAAGAAAATTGCGGATATTGCCGAAATACTTGTATGCTGAAAATACAACTGTCAACTGAAAAAAAAGTAAAGAAAGTCGCAGCTACATACATTTCAAGCGGACAGTGATTGAGTCCGAAGTTGTATAAAGAAAGAGAAAGAAAGAAAAAGAAAAAAAAACAGTTAATCTGACATAAAGATAAGTTATTATATTCTTAGACCCGTGTAAGGAAATACATACACTATCACGAATATTATGTTTTCAAAAAAAACCATAACATATGTCCCAATAATATTACGTAATTCTCCCTATTTTTATTTTGTGTTAATCTCTTGCATTCGTATTCGCCTATATTCGTTCATATTGGTTAATATTTGTCGCAAATTTTTATTTCGACTGAGTTGGCTATCCGAACATAAATTTTGAGGTTCAGGTGATTGGACATGCTTATTCATACTTATATTTGTTTTATTTTAATATTTTCTTACTTATTAAAATCGTATATAAAAAATCATTTCGCCTTGTCGTTCATCCTTGAATTGTTGGTCAGCGCATGTGTTGATATTGAAGCAGACCTGGGAAGAGTACAGCTCGATTATAGCAATCTGACAGTGATCTCATTTTCTTATCTTTATCTATCATTGTCCATTTGTCATGATCTAGGAGAGATGTCTCGTATCTGTCCATAGATGTTGAAATTTAAGTATCACCGAATCGACGAGTAATCATCTTAATCGTTATCGTCGAGGCAGGCACATAAAAAAGGCTACAATTAATAACCGTTCTTGTGTAATGGGGAAACTCGTACAATGTCCAGAGGGAAAACTGGACTTGTTTTATTCCAGTTGCTTTTAATTTATCAAAATCCCCAATGAAAAACATTTGCAAGTAGAATTTTCTTTAAAAATTCGTCCCACAAGAAAATGAATCATATTTGACTTCTATATACAATCTTAGACACAAAACATAGCATTATTAACACAAACAGTTTGGTAAATATTAATTTTTATTTTTCAGTTGAAACATTTTTACCACGACGAACCATCATGAAATTGACGCATACTTCATATATTTACAAAACTTAGCTTCGTTGCTGAACCAATCTTCAAAGTGGAGTTGGTCTGCAAGCCTTGAAAATCAGCATTTGTCCGCGGGTTTAATACACTCACTATTGGATCAAATTGAAGTCGTCATTAACGGTGGCATAAATAATTTAAAAAGTTTTAACTAAAAACTTATTGAAAAATTTTAAAATGGCATAATTCTGTTTTCGTTTTGCACATTTAATCCTTTCATATATTGACAGATCTATCAAATTTTTAAGCATTTGAAAGTTTCAAAAATAAATCGGTTGAATCCTGAAGAAAGAAAATCTATCTGGAATTGATTATATCTCAGGGGGATTAAATTACAAAACCCTTACCTTTCAACTAGCTCATTCTTTTGACCCCGTCGACTCTAAGAAGCAATATTCACATTTTTGTACATATATTTACATATGTAGTTATAATATTAATATTAAACTCCCTTGCTTTCCGATTAGCACTTTTCTTTTGACTCACGCTAACTGATCGGTGGTTGATCTCTTCCCTCAAACTCATTTTCTTCTATGAAAACTTTTATGCAAAGAAAACAAGAATATTTAAGCTCTTATAAAATATTCCACTCAAACGAAAATAAGGCTCACAGAATATTCATTATATTCTTATTCCTTTTTTATACAAGAGATTTAATTATTAGCGAAGTTCACTGAAACTCAATGTACATCCTTTTTATTTCACGATTCTTGTAATATTTAATTTCTTTATTTTTAAAATGGTTGGATCCATGTTGTTCCTTTACTAAATCCATTTCTTTTCTTTACTCTTCGAAGACACGGTATGTGCTTAATATTAATTACCGCAACTGCAGTTTGAAACAACTTGCATCGATGTAGGCGCATATGTACGCTAACCGGCAACACAACGTCTTGCGCAGTATATCGACCCAATTAGGAATGAGATTGGAAAGCTGAAAATTCCTTCATCAAAAAGGATGCCCTTCCGTTTCATCTTTTAGTGAAATTTTTGGGAAAGAGGCCTGATTAAGGTATTTTATCACCTCTTGGTATATACTGCACGTTTATTTTCATGATCTTTGCTCGTTGTGCTCTGTTATGATAAAACTGTAAATGGCACATCGTAGTGAAATATTTATTATAATTGAGCATCATTATATATAAGAGTATCAAAGTATATAATATGTACACACCAACTGTTAAATAAATAATAGAAAGAAATTAAATGCAAAAGTTTAAATTAGCGTACAATTTATAGAACATTCCTGTACATGGTATGCATGAATCAGTCAGTCAGAGAAGTGCCATAGGTGATACACGCATGGGCAATCATGTCTCCAAAGAGACATGACTGACTGTTTGGTAGAAGATTTTCCCGCAGTAAGTTCCATTAGTTTCTGCGGTAGAGTGGTTGCCAATCAAGGCTAAAGAACCCAATCTATCCCGTTATTTAACTCATAGCTAGAGGGAGAAGCGACCATGCATACCTTTACAAGGGTATTTGTGCGTAAATGTATGCAACGAGTTCAACTGGAATTCAAACACGGCTCTCTGAGTTCTCGTTCCGAGCCGATAACCACTGCACCACAATGCACATATTATGCAATATCGAAGAGTTCCTTGCGAGAATAAGATGGAGGGCGTTCTTTTCCTACATAAATATGTAAGCGGCAAGAATGTGATTGAAAATTTTTTATTCAAAACTAAAAATTCCCCAATCCTCCGTGATAGATGAGTTGACTGGTTTTGAAAAAGATAAATCTGATATAATGGATAAGATCGAGTTCAAAAAAGAAGTAAGTAGCGCCACTGTCTTATGACTAGGAAAAAATAAAGAAAACCTCAAAAATGTTAATTAAAGGCAATAAAACAGGAAACATTTACATGATGGCCCCGAAGTTGTATGGAAAAAAGAATGAGTGAAACACCAAAATTTAATAAAAAAAAAACAAAAAAAAAACATTGAATGTATATATTATAAAATTAAATGAGGAGGCAAAATATATCACGGTCCAAATAGATGTGTGTGACAGGGTTCAACAACTATGCAAAAAGTAAACTTTTCTAATCACAAATAGACCAAAAGAACAATTTACCAAACAATCCATCACTTTGCCTAATTAATCCAACAAGAAAAGAATTAGGAAAAATAAATTAGAAAAGGCCTTTTTCAAAAGATAATATGAGAAAGTGTAGAAGAAAAATGGATAGTTAGAGCATAAAGGACAGGTAAATTAACAAAAAAAAAAAAAAAAAAAAGAAGAATAATACGAGAAAATGTTATTTCATTTGGTTTAAACCGCCTTTTAATTTAGAAGTGAAATCCAAACTAGGGAAATATTTTTAGCACTACTTAAAAAAAACAACAACACTTCCACAAAAGCCCTGAGATACCCAAAATATTTAATAGAATTACGGTTAAATTAAGTTACAGATGTATTTCCAATTTAGAAAAACATATAAGGAGACAAAATACCAAAAATTTAAAAAAAACAAAATGCAGCAGAATAACGTTAATGAAAAATGCAACTGCCGAGATAAAAAATGTCCACTTGAACGAGTTTGTAAAACTGAAGGAGTCATCTACACAGTAGAACTTAATGAAAAAATATACTTAAGATGTTCTGAAAGCAGTTTTAAAACACGATAGAATAATCACAAGTCCCATCTTAAAACTGGAAAAACTTAAAAATAGCACCAAACTAAGCAAATATGCACAGTAAATAAAGCAAAAGAATAGCAGAGATCTTCACGAGATGTGGAATATGAAATGGAACCTGTCCTATGCGACCACCCCTACTGCCATCGGAAACTGTTCGCATACGGCTCACTAAAGGCTCATAGTCATGATCTATTTATGTCAGTAATGCATATTCCCCTCATCAGAATGTACATATTAGAATTTTACCATGTAATCTGGTAATAAATAAATGAGAATATAAGCAAAGTGAATGATAGCAAAAGAGAATCTGAGATAATACATGAAAAAAAATATACAAAAAACTGGCGGCGATCATGGGTGAGAGTAGAGAAACAGAGAGACAGAGATAGATATATCAAGATAAAAATAGAGTAGAGTGAATCACAAAAATAAATAAATAAGTAAATAAAATGTAGGAACGAAAGAGATAGACACTTGAGAAAGGGACATACTTGAATTTATCCAAGTCAGTACAGAGACTGCGATAAATCCCTTAAACATGTCAAATGCAATAAATGTTGTACAAAACAGCCGATGTTTAACTGTGAGATGAACTCAAGCAATGTACATTTCAACAAAAAATAACAGGTTGATACAACACTACAACAATGCGGTTGTTTTTCTGACTTAGATCAAAGCAAAATGAAATAGATTACTCATATAGTTTCTCCTAATTTAGAAGTTCGTATTGTACGACCAAAATGTTTTTTTTTAAAACGGTCGTTTGAACAGTGATTTTCACTCGTTGATGTTAGTCGCTGGTCGCGTTCTGGAGGTGGTTGCTCGCTAAGGGTCAATTAACATTAGCAAATTATCCGTGCATAGAAAAATGGCTGTTAACAACAGGTGGTCGCTGGCGAAGAGGGTCGCATACAGCAGGTTCCACTGTATTAAAAAAGCCAAACCCTTTCAAATGTAGTGATTGCAGATTGCAAAGATAAATGTAGTGATTTGCAGATTGCAAAGATAAAAAATTGGCTATAGTACTATTTCCAGAACGACAAAAGCTACTAAATTAAAGGTCTGAAATAATGTCTGGATGTCTATAATACTTCTAGTTTATAGCCTTTCAAAAAGGTGGATTGTATTTTATTTATGTCTATATTACTTCTAGTTTATAGACTTTCAAAAAGGTGGATTGTATTTTATTTTTAGTTCTAATTTTTTACATTTTATTTTTACTATTCTCTCTCTCTTGATATACAGAAGGTTACATTATAATCATTAGTCCAAATAAACTGGCTTTCATTACTGCTTTTTTCTTTTTGTTCTTGCCTGTTTCTCTTATTTCTGCATGTGCACACAACCATCTCTTGATTTCAGTTGTTGAGATAATAGTACGAAAGGAGCCTTCCTTTTTTTCGGATACCCGTAATTTCCTCTAATATCACAAATCACAACGTGGCAGGGGAGATGAAAGATTTTCAACTGATCATTGACATCTTCGATCACCTGGGGCAGAGGGAAAGCAAACAGCTGCAGACCCAGGTGCGAGTAACTTAATGCCAGTCAGCGCACGTAACATAATTTTGAGACCAAGAGGGGTTGGGGTGTCATAATATAACTGATTATTGGTCTAATTTAAATCTGGTCGTTGCATTCACTTACGCATAAAATACCCTTGGGAAAGGTATTAATCCGTTGCTGCCCTCCAGTTATGGGTTAAATAATAGGACAGATTGGGTTCTAAATCCTTGGCTGGCAACAAGTCTACCGGATAAAGCAATGACAACCTACTGCGGGATAATCTTCTGCTCAGTCAGTAATGTCTCTTTCGAGACATGATCGCCCAAAGCGTGTAATACGTATGGCACTCAACTGACTAACTAGTCAATATATATATATAAATACATCGTTAATGAGTGAGAAAATGATAACAGTGTCCTGACGAAACCTCATTTTCAGAATTAACCTGCTCAGTTAAAGAGACAAACTCTTTTTAATTATTAACGCTCTGTCTCCACCCCGTTATCGAGCACTTTACGATAAAAAACCCTGCTTGTTAAAATACATTTTATCAATAAAACCACAAAAGCTTGCCGCTAAACATTACACAAATAAACAGTGTCTATATATATATATCTATAGTATTGTCATCCGGAGACAGATCTGTTTCGCTGTATCACAGCTCATCAGTACGGTTAGACTCCATTTGCTATATAACCCAGGCTCGAAACCGGACCAATTTTGCGTCAGTCGGCGACTCTAACCCTGGGCCACGGGGCGTTAAGTGGAAGAAGGCCGTCTTTTCAGCGCATATCACATAACGCGCCCAATATCTAGAGTGCCCAAATTCATTTTTAATGAATGAGCGATGCGTATATATATATATATATATATATATATATATATAGTGTATCGAGGCAGCAGATAATTTTATAAACGTATACTGTTAAATATAACAGCCATTGAATATATATTATGTTTAATCATAATCCATTCTAAACATCGTATTTTTATTTCAGGTAAAAATAATGACAAAAATTGTCAAACATTTGGATATTTTTAAAAAATGTGCTGTTTCTAAGTTTTCGGATCACATGAGCCATCTTCAGAAAGGTTACAGAGACATTAACACAAATACATCCACTATCAAAGATGATTTTATCTTGTGTTGACAGAAAACATTGCTAAGCAACGATAACAGTTACCGAATAGCAGATGCAGTTCGTAAAATTATAATGCGGTTCTATGACGTCACACCGTGTGAGAGACCAAAATGTTAACAGAACCATATGTCTAAATGAAATGTAATGTGTTATGACCAGATTGAGATGTGCTTTTATTAAGTGTGGGTTCTTTTGATTTAATGGAGATGGCCTTCAATATCTGAAGGTTCTTTTTACTGTGTATATGTGTGAGTATTATTGTGTTCTTGACTAATATCTGTCTAATATTACCTACATGGCCATGTTTTTCTACGGATTTTTTTTAATCATTTCACCCCAGGCAAGGCGTAAATGCCACTGATGTGCGGGGGGCTACATAACTGAAAGAAAATTAATTAGAGGAGGGAGAAGAGGATTACAAACCAATTAGGAAGAAGCAATAGAAAGATGAAAATGCAGGTGTGATGACAGTTGCAAGGGGGGAGAGAAAGGAAAGGATATACGGGGTGGGGGAAGGCTAGATTCAAGTGGTTAGTAGATGAGTATTGACATTGCATTTAAATTTCTGGAGGTTGTAGCCGTCAGGAAAGCAAGAATATGGGAGCGAGTTCCACAGGCGGGAAGTGCGAGAAAAGAAGCTGCAGGAGTAGAATTGTCGTCTGCATTTGGCTAACCTGACTGTGAATGGGTGGGACCCAGTTGCCATTCTGGTTGCACGAGTAAACACCTGTTGAGGAGACACCAGTGACTTAAGTTCATCTGAGCAGAAGCCATGAAAGTACTTATAGAACAGACAAAGGGAGGCCACTTCTCGTCGGTGGGGAAGTGGCTGTAGTCGAGCCGCCAAGTCAGCACCTATCACTTTACTAACTCTCCTTTGGAGCCTGTCGAGAACACTGAGGTGAGCGGCAGGGGCGCCTGACCATAAATTGCAGCAGTACTCCATGCAGGGTCGAATGGTAGACTTGTATATATGCAGGATGGAATCAGGCGGAAAGAACGTCCTAGATCCACACAGTGACCCAACTTTCTTAGCAGTGGATTTAGCTATAGATTCGATGTATTCATTTGAGATCAGAAGAGAGGGTAAGAGCACTCAGGGAGAATCGCTTGGTCCATGCTTATGGGAGGCAGGAGAGGTTGCCTGTGATGGTTGACAGACAACAGCTTGGTCTTGGACGCATTGAAATTGACAAGCCACTTCTTGCCCCAATCCACCACAAAGTGTAGATCCCGTTCAAGGTCAGCAGCGAGATTGTATCTGTCCGCCATGCCAGGTTTCTTACTGGAGCGGGAGTATATTGTCATATCATCTGCGTAGATGCCTACTTGGGACTTGATCTCATCTGGGAGGTCATTGATGAAAATAAGGAAGAGCGTCGGGCCCAGGATAGAGCCCTGGGGAACACCGGCATTCGTGCTGTAGGATGAAGAGGCATGCCCATTCAAAACGACCTTTATTTTGCGGTTGTTTAAAAAAGACAGCATTAGGTCAAGCAGGCGTCCGGTAATGCCGTAACCCCGTAGCTTGCAAAGGAGGCCAGTGTGCCAGACCCTGTCAAAAGCCTTGGAGATGTCCAGAGCAACTGCACAAGCCTCGCCTGACTTATCGAGCGTCCGGAGCATGTACTCTGTAAAGGTTGTTAGCATATCGGCAGTGGACGTGGCAAAGCGGAAGCCATATTGCTTGTCAGAGAAGAGTTTGGGCAGTATGATGTTGAACTATTTCAGCATTGATTATGGCCTCGAACACTTTCCCGAATATCGGTAGAAGACTGATAGGGCGATAGTTGGATGGGTCCGAGGGTTCACCACAATTCTTAAAAACAGGAACGATTGAAGAGAAATTCCAGCATGCAGGAAAACAGGAAGCAGAAAGGCAGTAGTTAAACGGTTTAGAGAGGACAGGGGAGAGTTCAGGGGTACACCTTTTAAGGACTATCACGGGATTCCGTCGTCACCGCTCGCCTTATGGGGGTCAAGTTTTGAAATTACTCGGGATACTACCTTCGGGGTGATATGTACGTCGTGCAGTTTGGCCTCAGTTCTACCGAGGAAGTCGGGTGAGCTTATTCCAGATGAATCAAACCCGGAGTTGGATGTGAATCTGCGGGCAACGCACTCAGTTTTGTCCGCAGAAGATGTGAGAACCGCAAATTCATGGATTAAAGGAGGTATAGAGGATTTGTTGTTTTTAAGCATCCGTTTGCATATCCGCCAGTAGTCCTTGGAGCCGAACTTGCGGTCAGCTGTGTGCTGTCGCATTCTCTCAGCGAACAACCATTCAGGATTCTCTTGCACTTATTGCGAGCAGACAGTTGAATTCTGATCAGAAAGGTAACAGGTAAGCCTACGGTAGAGCGTGATTGCAGTTAAACCAATATATGTAGTGGGTTTATTATTAGTACCAGAGATACAATCTCTGAACGGGCATGTAACTTGAAACACTACATTGGTTTTCTGTAGAAGATTTAGTTGTGTGGTTGTAGGGTTATTAGAGACTATGAGGGCAACTGTTTTACATTTTTTATGATATATAATCAGCTTAACATTTTTACGTGTTTGAGTGTTGTTTCATTTTGTTTGTAATTATTATGCATTTGGTTGCAATAGTATAAATTAATAGTGTCATGTTTATTTTGACGTACACTATTATTATTAATATTATCAATATTGTTAGAGGTATTATTAAGTTTGTTGAGATACTTGTAACTTGTTGGTCAATGACGGGGTTAGGAAATCCATTGTTAACAAATGTTTGTTTAATGTTGTGTCATTCTTTATAGAATATGGATTTTGGAGAAGATATCATTTGTGAATTAAGGTTTTTATAACATCTAACTTATATCGTTGGGGGCATTCACTATTGTGATTAAGAAGACACGCGTTTATACTAGTTGGTTTCTTATGTAGAGAAGTAGTAAATCCATGTGTGCTAGAATCAATGAATGTATCAATTAATGGAATTTTGTTATTAAGTTCCAATGTAGATATGAGGACGGAGTGATTTTCAAGTTGGTTTTTAAGTTGTGTAGCAAACGGCCTGCATACGGACAGGTAGCGACCTCAGTAGATACACAAAGATAGAAAAAGGCGTAAGACAAGGATGTGTCTTTTCACCGGATTTGTTCAACCTATACAGCGAGAATATTTTGAGGACCCTAGATGACACACCAGGATTTGTTATTGGAGGCCACAACCTGAACAACATAAGATACGCGGACGATACAGTACTGATTACGGACACGGAAAGGAAACTGCAAGATCTCATACAGAAAGTAGCAGTGGGGAGTGACAAGAAGGGACTACAAATAAACTTTAAGAAAACTGAGTGCATGGTCATCAGCAAAAGATACAACCCAAAATGCCAAATACAGGTGGGGGATAACAGAATCAAACAAGTCCAAGAATTTAAGTACCTAGGAAGTGTTCTAACAGGAGATGGAAAGTGCGACACGGAGATCCGAAGGCGAATTGGCATGGCAAAGGACGCGTTCCAGAAGATGAGCAAAATATTAACACACAGGAAGATCTCAATAGAAACGAAGAAAAGAGTGCTAGACTGCTACGTGATGTCAGTTCTTCAATACGGCCGTGAATGCTGGACAATATCATCTAAAATGAGGACAAAACTGGAAGCGGCCGAAATGCGGTTCTACAGAAGGATGCTACGGATATATATATACAAGCAACAACGAAGTGTTAGAAAGAATGGCAACAAAAAGGAAATTGATGCTGAGCATCAGGAAGAGACAACTGAAGTTTCTGGGTCATGCAATGAGGAAGGAGAGCCTGGAGAACTGACTGGTCAGATAGAAGGAAGGAGAGACAGAGGAAAGCAGCGGATAACATATTTGCAGGGTCTGATCAGGTGGATGACGGAACGGGGGTTGCCAGGAGCAACAGGAGCAAACATTCTAAGAGCCACAAGGGATAGGGAGACGTGGAGATCCATGATCGCCTACGTCCTGAAGGGACAGGGCACATAGAAGAAGAAGAAGAATTTGATCAATATTCATAGCTAAAATGAAAATGTCATCTATGTATCTTATATATATAGGGGAGTTATGATTTTCATTAATTATTTTATTTTCGAAATGTGCCGTGAAATAATTAGAAAGGTGGGGCCTAAAAGAGATCCCATCGCAATACCATCTATTTGAGTATAAATATTACCAAGGGGGTCATGAAAGGGTACCTGAGTGGTGCATGCTAATAATATTTTTTTAAAATAGTGGGTTTAATATTGATTGGGGGGGGGAGAGTAGCATGATTTTATTTATCACGAATAATGATGTCAATCGTTTTATGGACAGGAACATTAGTGAATAAATTTTGAACATCGAAAGATGCAATTATTTGATTGTTAGGTTTTGCGGAATGGAAGATCTATATAAATTCATTCGTGAAGTTAATACCACATTTACTTGGAAGGTATGGAGTAATTAGTTTGTTAAGTGTTTTGGAAAGGTGTGGATATTTGTAAAAGGATAGGTTGGAGGGGATGTTCTTTTTTATGGATTTTGCATTTCCATAAAAGTAATCAGGCTGATAGTCACCTATAATCTTTTGATATTTTTTAGGATCCAATTTCAGCATTGTTTGCAGTAATAAGTTTATTAATATGTATTTTCTTTAAGTTGGGAGGTGGTATTACTAATTATTTTTGAAATTTATTGAGATCGTTCAGGATGGCCTGTAATTTAAAGTGGTATTCATGTTTGTTAAAATAACAAATGTATTGGTTTTATCGGTACGTCGGATAACAATATATTTTTTATTTTTTATGTGTGTCTGCTCTTATTAGAGTTGTGATGATAATATCATTAGGATTTTTATGGTAACGATGTTTGAATGATTCAGCTTTGAGTAATTCTTTTAAGCCTACCTGTGTAGTAATATGTTTGTCTTGTTTGATTTGAAGTAGTTGTTGGTATAAAGCTTCAATTTGCATTTGTTTAAACATTAAATTAGGTTTCTGTGTGACATAAAATTTAGTCCGAGATTAAGGAATTCTCTTTCGTCTGGAGTGAGTTGGTAATCCGATAGGTTAATGAAGCTGTCATTGATGTTTGGTAAGAGTATTTTTCCTTTATATAATTTATCATATATATATATATATATATATATATAGCCCGACGTTACTCGGGTTTTTTAGTAATCATGTTGAAATGGTAAGGTCAAGTGCCTGTTCAAAAAGCTTCAGTATGAGCTTACCGTGACGTGTAAGTTAAAATAGGCAAAGAAAGTATGGGTTTTTGTTTTATTTGTCAAACAGGATTCATGCTTGGTCAGTTTTGCTAATAAATAGTAATGTTGTATGTACAATTGAAAAAACGGTGGAGGACGTTACAGCATCCTGTTATGTGATGTCGTTCACAGAAGAAGTGGGTGCATTGTCCTTGCAATATCGAAGTGGCTGGCACCTTGTAGAAAACGTGAAAATTTCATGCCATATCATAAGGTAGAAGTTATAAAAAACGTTGAAACCCACCATTTCCTTTCATTGACATCCCCAGGATACCAAACGACTAGCTTCAGCTAAAATCACATCCACCAAACAATTATCGCTTGAGTCAAAATAACAGAAATGCTTCTACTATTAGACCTATGTACGCAACTGAAATTGAGAAGTGTTCGCTTAGACGTCGACTTTTTCATTTTCGACCTTATCTTCGTTGTTTCGTCATTATCGTGCTTACCGACATTTTCGTCAGTTTTTTTTTGTTTTCTTCTTAATCTCCTTCTTCGGTTTCTTCTTCTTTGTCATTTTTTTCGTCTTCTTCGTCATCGTCTTCGTCGACACCTTTGTCTTTGTCGTATTCTTCATCTTATTCGCCGACTTCTTCGTCGTATTCGTCGCCGTCTTCGTCTTCGTCGAAATCTTCGTCGTATTCTTTATCGTCTTCGTCATCGTCTTCTTCAACTTAGTCGTCTTCTCATTTTTTTTCTTCTTCCTCTTCTGTTTCTTTTTTTTCTTCTTCTTGAAATTAACCTGCCAACCCCCATGCACACCTTCTCTTGTTGCTGACATTAAATTAACGTTTCCGCTTAAACAACAATCACTTTCACCTTCAATCTCCGCATTTTTTATTGCAGCAGCGTCTTTGTTCGTATGAACGTAACGTTGAACGCCAGACTCTTCAGCTCACGCAGCTGCTATAAACATAGCCTTTCGGCTCAGCCGCCCATTGCATTTACAGCGCCTATTCTAGGTTTCTTTGACGTATTCTCAGCCCAAATGTTAGTAATCTCTAGCTATGTTATCGATTTCTAAGGCATTTTTTAGTATTTTATGATACTTTTCCCGTCGAAAATGTAGGCGACCCTTTTAGCGCCTTATTCCCTTTTACGTCATTACACATTTTTCCTGCCGCAGCCTGTATGGATTTGCCCTATATTTTTTTACCTAGGTTTTTACCCCATTTTATGTCCATTTTTTATTTTTAATGTTTTTGCAGATTTTTAAAAAATCTTTAAGATTAATATACACCCTGATTTATCCTCATTCTTTGCAGTTGCCGTCGTCGTCAAATAAGTACCGTCTCTGTACCAACGAAGATCATGTTCAACTTCATTCCCTGAAGTTCGCAAGGCAACTGTTGTTGTAGCATTTCTGCTACGACGAAGTTCATGCTGAGTTTTCATTCTCTGAAGCTCGTGCAGCAACCGTAGCTGTAGCATTTATATTACGACGAAGTTCGCACTTGGTATTATTCTGTGAAGCTCTTGTGACGCTGTAGCCGCAGCAAAATATATTTAGATGAAGCTCACGTTCAGCCTCATTCTTTGAAGCTTGCGCAGATGACATGGCATCAGCGTTTTTGTTTAAAGCTCGTGCGTCTGCGTTCGCCTTCGCTTTTGTTGGTAACTTAAATTGACGTTTTTCGTTAATCACTGAAGCACTGGAGGCTGCAGTTTAGGAAGCATTTGTGAATTATTTAAATGAGCACTCATCATTTTTAAATGATTATTTAGATACAATAGAGGAAGCATTTCTAGTTTGTTGGTTCAAACAACTCTCTTCAATGGACATAGCCGTTGCATTCACAGATTATTTCCCACTTTGGGACTTCCTATTGATGAAACATCCCGTTGATTCCTTTGTCTACACAATTGACGTTTGGCAAAATGTATGACGTGCCTTTTTGTTCTAGGCATTTAGATTGGGGGTGCAAAATTAGTCGAGAGTGTGGACCTTAAATATAGAGCAATACCAGAACATCATGTTTACGAACCAGAGTTGGCAATCACAAGTTTAGAAATGATTCCCATTCATAGATGGCCATCTTTTGGTTAAATAAGCCAAACCTGCATGAGTTGGGATATTTTATTCAGAACAGTATAATTCCAACCATCATCAAAGAAAAAGTGTCTCAGCAAAGACTTCCAGAATATTTCAACTACTCAACGAACAAGGAAGTTGAGTAAGTTTTTTTTTACAGAGTAGGTGAGGTCGCTGTTTTAGCTAAGCGTGTTGCGAAATCTTAAATTCAAGAAATGCATTAGTTTACGGTTTACAATTTGACAACTTTGATGAGCTTTGGTAGTGTGAAATACAATTTATTGCAAACGTAGGCTGCTTGTAGAGTATGAGAATATTGTCTGAAAATAAAGGTTAATACTTAAGTACAGTGGCATCTCAACTTACGACGTTTCGACTTACGTCAGTTTCGAAGTTACGTCGCTACTTCCGTTTCAAATACGTTCGTTCAAATACATTGATTAAATCGATTCGTAAAAATTTTGTGTATGTCTAAGTTTAGGAACTTGATCTACAAGTTGCCAGATTTTGATTGAATTTTCATAAGGCGCCTCACAGGAAAAGAGTTCATAAATTATAAGGGTTTCGGTGATTTCTGCCGTACACTGGAAATTGATTCAAAAAATGTTTGTGTACATCAGTTGTTCATGTCATAATCGACTAGTAACTCAATTTTGGTTCAAGTCAGATCAAAGGTTTCGGAGGTAGGTTCTTTAGAATGGAGACACACGAAACGCACAGACAACATATCCATTTTTATATATAGATATATATTATAAAATCTATATGTTGATGGGTACTCCCGTGACCAAATCAGTAGCGATAAATTTGGCGTATAGGAGTTGTTTTCTCAACGCAACATTCAAATACTATTAGGAGGCAATATTTTTTTATGAGACCTTTAGATCTAAGTAGATAGATATTATTTCCGCTGTATAATGAAAACAGCGATAGCAACTCAAACACTTGTACCCACTAAAAATAAAGTTTACAGCAATAAGAAATAATGTTATATTAACGAATGTATTTAAATTGTTACCATATATATATATATATATATGTGTGTGTGTTATCCTCATACAAGCCTTTTTATTACAGCTCATCAGCGTGACTAGACATCTACTTTCATCATGACCGGGATCGAAACTTGATCGATTTGGTGTCAGTCGGGGTTTCTACTCTCTAAGCTATAGGCGTATAGAACGAATGAAGGGAAATTTTAGCGTGTTATATATAAGCGGTTTATACACACGACAGTGACTGGAAGAAATCAATTCATTTCTAAAGAGTAACGCGTATCAGAATGATACAAGCACACAAATCATAATCTACAAAAAATATAAAAATATATACGAAAAATATGAATCATAACACAGGTCCAGTGTGATTAAACACCTTCTGATTGGTCTATATTTTTGAGATGAAGTATTGATATTACTTGCATTGTTCGGAATGTTGTCTTTATCTTTATTGCCATATCCACGACATTTCAGCAGTTTACGCCCCGACGTTCATCAGGAGAGTAGAATTTTGAACTGAATCTTTATTTAGGTCAATGAAGTGGATTGTTCTTGTTCCATGTGTAATGCTAATTCCGGATGTCTTAGTTTTCTTTATTTAACTCAACTCTTTAAGTTTGTGTTGGCTAATACTCTCGCCAGTTATTGAACTCACAATTCTTTGGATCAAGTCATTGGATCCAACCAACGCTTTTTTTTTCACTAGATTATATGTCTTTCAGAACGAGAACATTCTAAGTGATCAAAATAAACGGTTCGTTTCAAAATTCCAGTTACATGAAGAAGATTAAAGCGTACAACAGCCGAAACATGGCGAATATTTCAATAAAGAACGATCCAAACAACGTAAATAAATTTTCTGATGCTTGCTTAAACTTAGGAAATTATCCGATGCAGAGAAGTCTTCAGCCCCTCTTTTTGTATTTTCGAAGTAAAAGATATGATGAGAAAGCGATGGAAATTTTGGTGAAACTTATATTCACCCGGGAGTTGACATGAGCCCAACTGTATCTAATCTTTACTTTTTGACTCAACATATTTCTATCATATTACTGGATAGAAACGTGTGAATTTAAAGTAGAACCTTAAAAGAATGAATATTCAATCGATTCTCTTGCAGACAATGTCCCCTTTTGCCAATGTAGATTAATATTTTCATTGGAAATGTGATGTCTTCAATAACAAAATCTTGTAGCTGCACGGAGTGAGACTTATTTTAATTCTTTTCCTATATTTCCATCTACGTCCGAAACTATATATGTTAGATCAGAAAACTCTGAACTATTATGGCATTATCTAGGATAGCATTTCCAACCGTGAAATACTTTCTATATATCAGGGAAGCCCTCCATAAATTTATTATATACCATTATTACTTATAATCTAAATATTCTATATTAGTTCACATGGTAAGCATAATATATGGGCCCCATGCAAGCTACTTGTACTCACATGAGTCACTCAATGATGCACGAATTCTCCGCGTACAAGTTCTGTCCACCCATATGTGAAAGTGGTTTTTCAATGTCACCATATAGCTTTTGCTTTATACATTCCCTATGATTATTATTATGTTAATATAATATAAGGTCGGCCTCATGATGGCGTGCGTGATTTCAACAGTTTTCATTGTGTCCGTGGAACTCATACCACGGGGTGCAACAGACAGAGACAAGAAAATTATGACTAAGTAATAAATGGTTTTTCCTTCTTACAGAGCTAACATTGATGGCATCACCATCCTGCTCCCGTCTAAGGTCGGTGCCCTGAACTACAGCGGCCTTACCATAAGCTCTTTACGCAAACAAAAATGAAGGCTAAACCCAAGAATTGCCGGAGTTTATCATTACTCAGTGGCTATGTCAGAGAGATTAACTCCTGCATTTGGTGGGTGGGGATGACATGATCCTAGTAGTCAAAAAGAAGCCAGTGAATAATCTCAGACAGCTGTACGAAATATCACTGATTGATCGGCACGAAGGTAAAATGAAAGTGTCACTAGATGGTCTTGAATCTATTAACAGGACCCACCTCTCCGGAAAACTGAAGGCTTGATGCTACCAACATGTTTTGCTGCCCCAGATTCTATAGCCATTGAAGGTATTTGATATTACAATGTCTCATATTCAGCAGACGCAACAGTGTATCAACAAATAATTGCGGTATTGACTTGGAGTACCTCCTGCTTCACTACAGTGGAGCTCTATACCAATGCCGGAAAACTGCAGCTTCCTGTCTCATTGGTCGAGAAGTTCAAAGTCTTGAAGGTACACCTTCATATGATGATGATGAGTTTGTTCTCAAATTACAACATGATATCAAAACATAAACCAATATGATTATGGTGGTTACCCAAACCAATTGAACTTGCCCTGGCAGCAGAAACAACTAAAACAAATATGGTGATTAAAGAAATCAATAATTTCAAGGAAGATCAGCGAACAGCTACTACTGTTTCAGAGTTCGAACATTGCGCTTGGATTACATGGAGTGATACTGATCCAATGAGGCTATAATAGAATATGCTAATTGCAATAGAGCCACTGTCAATATCATTCTTCCTGCGATCTATCTTTGTTCTCAAGCTGTGAGGGTACACTGATCCCGATATATACGCATTATGTCAAAATGATTGAAGCATTTTACGTGGTTTATATTTAGTCAGTAGTGTGAAACAGCCAACAAACAGCCTGTGACGGCCAGAGAACCAGAGGATCCTTTTTTCACAAGAAAACTGAACGTCATATGCGAAAGTTCCAAATAACTTTCAACATTACATACTGAGTGGAACCCATGATTGAAGAGTGTTAGTTGACCTTAGAACACCTCTTCAATCATTCAGGCAGGCGCACGCCTTAACCATGTAGCGTGGTTTGATGCAAGAGGTGTGAAATAACCTGAATGCTTTGATGTGTGGGATGTTGATGAAGAATGGCTTTAGAAATATATGGATCTACTTTTTCTATCTCCCATCTATGGGTTAAATAATAAGACTTTTCACTAAATCATTATTATTTCCGTCGAAAAATACTTACTATCTAAAAAGGCAATATAGCAAAAGATTGTTTGCTCTACTATAAAAATAATTATTATTAATATATTTTTATATGCATCGGGATCGATTAGGGTACAAGGATTAATTGAAGTGGTCGATAATTTGAAAGGTTTTGGAAGCCTCTCTTTTAATCGGACGACTAATAACCAATAAAATTTTTACGGATAATAAAATTGAAATAACCAAAATGCCTTTGAATAAATCCAAATTTCAAAATATAATCAGATTATGGAAAAGAGACTGTAATCGCTTTGAGATTCTGCTTCGTTTGTAAGAAAATGTTTCCGCATCCACTTCTCTACAGGAAGATATGGGGACACTTCAACATGGTGTAATTTTTAGCAAGCATATCTTCCTAGAAAAATGACAACTGAGTAGTGAGTTCGTTCCTCAATGGGTGCCCCATATTTTTGGACTTGTGCCACAAGTAAGCTACATTTAAAAATCACCATACAGTAGGTTAGTTATAGTATCATAACTGTTTTTTTAACGGAATCTGAATTTCTTAATACTTTGTTTATTTTCTAGAAGGAATATTTTGTTATTCCAGTGCGCATTCAGATCTCCTTTTCTTTACTACCCAACCCTTTTACGTCGCTCAATAGCCATTCCAAATAATTAATAAGGTTTGAGATATGAATTTCAAAGGATTTAGAAAGAAGTTAAGATTATAAGGACAAGCAGTTGACTCGTGATTTAAACTGTTTAAAATGGTAGTGTTCCAGAAAGTACCCTGCTGGAGTCTGTTCCATAATTAGAAGTTATTGCGAAAAAACTTGTGAAACTTCCTTCGCACAATTAGAATAATGAGAAAATAAAATTGTTTCGACTCCGTTGACATTGCACGCCGTATTCTAGCGTTAAACGTCTTAAATGGCAGAATTAAAACGCGAATATCACACATTTCGTCTTCTGTTAATAAAATACCATGATGTATAGATATATGTACATGCTTAATTTCGATCTCTCTAGTTTGAAACTTGAACTTGTATTAAATTCTATGTAAATTGGTTCAATGGAAGTGAAATCACGTTCACCTGTTGCATGTCTTTATTTTCTTAAAAGCGCACGTTGTTAAACAGAGTTGTGTTTTTTCTTTTTTTAAAAACAATCAGCCTTGAGAGTTTGAACTTTAGGAATTCAAAGAGACACCATGAAAGTCAGCCTGTTTAAGAATCAATGACAAAAAACAAAAAAAAAACAAAAAATAAAAACAGGTGAGAAGTGAACTTCTTTCGTGAACTTCTTGAACAATTCAAAAAATATTTGCTAACAATTTCTCCCAATTTTTATCTGTTTCTTCTGTGCGTATCTACTTGATATCTTTTTTTTTCGATTCCAAGGTCATTACGTTTTGTTTTAATTGAATTAGCCTTTTCTTTTAACCATCATGTACCTAAAAAATACTGAAAATATATTTTGTTTAGAAATTTACTTCAAATTTTATGCCTATATGTTTTTTAAAACAAAAGACACACAAATATTTTCTAATTTGAATTTCTTCTACGCTTAATTTTGCCTAAACTATTGCAAGAATTGTATGAAAAATATGTGAAAATTGATTTGGTAATACCCTTCTCGCCGGCACAGTGTTTATTGCAATATAACACAAAGATTTAAAGAAGTTTTGAAGGACATTTGATATCCCTAATTAGTTAGAAATCTTCGGGAAAATTTCTTAAAGTTTACTCATGCAGTTATAGGCCAACAATGTTGATGTACAAGTTTAGATTTTCTGAGGTGACGTGATAATTTTGGCACTTTTTCTGAAAGATACTGAATTTGTTTTTAAGTTTGACTTTTTGTTTTTGACCAACAAAAGACACCAGCTGCAAATATTCTAACTTTGGAGACGATAAATAACAAAAGAAGCTCAGACAGTGTCTGAAACGCAGTCACACACACACACACACACACACACACACACACACACACACACACACACACACTATATATATATATATATATATATATATATATATATATATGCCCGTTTTGTTAGAAATGACAGGCTAGCTGCTATTGTTTGTTACGTAATTTATCATGCGATATTTTTTATTTCAGAGCATAAATTATATAAAAATTGTCCGAATATTTTTTATCCAAGCATTTTCCATGATACACTTAACAATTAACAAAGATTAATTTTAATTTATTTGCAACTGAATATATAAATTGTTTTTTGTATTTTTCGAGAGTTATAAGAATGTTTTACATTCCAAACACAGTGAGCACATTATGGCCGTGTTCATAGTTGATATTGTTAGGTGTCAGCTTCTATGTTCTTTATCATTAATAATGCTTCCATTATTTTTAGCCCTTTTTTACATGTCGATGATGCTATCATATGATCAATCTAATATTGATAAATAACTACATTGGTATACTACTACGTATTTACTAAGAAAACTTATGTTACATCTCTCTAACAATATCTCTATTGGATTTCATTTAAATACACATAGAGACCGACCAAACTCTATCCTTAAAAGTCTCGTTGTTAATGCAAATATAATAACATCATGCATATATAGAAATCAATCTACATATATATTGAGTTAAATGTAAAATAAAATCCATCTCAAAATACACAAGAGTAAATCTCTATTAACCATTAGCTTCAACCATGGCCTCCAGATGAATTCGGAATATCCTGCCACTCTTTTGGGGAGTTTTCTTTTTTAATTTGGTGAATACTTGTTTTCAGTTCATCTTTGAGGTTACAAGGACTTTTATTGGTTTGTCAGTCAACTGCTCTCCACACACGTGTGTGGCAGTTTTTGCAGATAGGGGGCCAGATCTAAAGGCAGAGGTAGTCACAGAAGTTGTGTGACAGCCATGACTGGGCTTTGCGGACTGTGTGGCATGTTCCAGAGTCTTTTTGGCAGACATAGTTTATTCCAGCAGCCATCCTCAAGTCCAAGGGCATCATTAACTCCTTAAGACATTTTATGTAGGGCTCTGTTGTGAGTTTGAGACCCTGTTCGACGATGAATGAAGGTATAACGTGGCCATCACTAGTGATCGCTCTAAACACCATGATGTTGATTGAATATTTATTATTAATCATTTTCGGAACATCTTTTAGGGACACAGCATGTCAACGGTTTTTCTGTGTGCTCTGTATCTTATCCTGGCCAAAAATTTTTATCATCTGAGGAAAACCAAAATATGTTCGTTTCGAGCGGATTTTTGAGTTTGTTCAAATGCTTCGTAATACTGTCTTCCCTCTTGTCTTTCAGGGCTTGGGACAAAAGTTGGCTCTTTCTCATTTTGTATTAGAAATATCAACTGTTTTAATGCAATAATAAATAATTGAGATACACCTGTATCCCTGGTTATGTACCGGGCTAATTCGGAGAAATCTTTATCAATCACAACCTGGATTTCACCAACAAACTCGGAAGTTCTTTTTTATCAGTAATATCAGAGTGCGATTTTTGTATTGCCGTACTTTCTTAATCTCCATTTGGCTCATCTAACTCTTTCCAAATCCTCTGCACTGTCCTCAGATTGAGACCTAAACACGCTTAAATACACTCATTAGAGATTCTGGCGCGAATATTAAGCAATAAAAAATACCGTGCCTAAATTTCTGGCGGAGTTTATTACGTCAGTACGACCATTTTCCCACAGACGGTTCCTAGCTGACCCTTCTATATTGTACCGGCAACAAAATAAAAACAAACTAACAACCAACATGCGCAAAGTAAAAGCTATAAAAGTGAGACACTTTATCCATCGCACCCTGTATATAATTGCGAATTAGGGATTTGAAGATGCTTATATTTTTTTCTTTCTTTTGATAGTTTTCACTTAAATTATTTGAAGAGCGAAAAGGAATTCGTAGTTAAAAGAGAAAAGTGATTTCTGCTTGCATATCGGAGTGTTGCAGACGAGAAACTATCATGATAACATTTTATTTTGTTTCGTACAATCGTCTGGATTGTTATTCTCGCAACGTTTCAGCCATTGTACTATTTCGGCCTCATTAAATATTTTTAACCTCCTTATAATTACGAATCTAACACTTATCCCGTGCAACTAGGGGCCCGCGGAGCAGGTTATGAAAGAACGAAAGTAATATGAGAGAGAAGTTTCAACCTCTACTTACATATCACGATTGTCTGATTCCGAGATCCTGAACTATCATAAAAAGTCGATATATATATATATATATATATATATATATATATATATATATATATATATATATATATATAGACTTTTGCTTTACTTTCGTACTTTCGTATAAAGCACTTATCTCTTAAGGTTTTCGTCTTTTTTCTTTCAAACAAGCTCTTGACGCATTGTTCTTGTGCTTGGTTTGTTAATTCTTTTTTCTTCCCCTTTTTTAACCTACGAGGTAGTCGCCATTGGGATATTGACGATTTAATTTACTGATAGGTTAGGATTGGTTTTTAGGACATTAGTCTATAATAATTAGTGCTGCTTTATTGTAATTATGTATATATATATATATATAACGTAAAAACGATGTCACTGGAGTTACATTGTTATACAAATATACCTAACGGCATTCCAGCATAAAACCGCTATAACTGATATCATTCTCTTAATTCCATCCGAAATTATATATATATATATATATATATATATATATATATATATATATATATATATAAATTATCTATATATAATTTTGGATGGGATTAACAACTTGTACGATACACTTTTCTGTCTTAGTGTATCTATTTCTTTATTTTTTATCCATAGACAGGCGATTTGCTTAACTCAGGTAAAAATGTATCTGAAGTACTGTCAGCTTTCGCAAAAATGATGTAAGAAAAGAAAGCATACATAATAATACGAGAAGAATTAAACACAATGAACGACAGACAAAAGATATGATAACAATATTTTGGCGCTTAACGTCTGCGTCAGTGAAACGAAAATAAGGAAGGAAAAATGGAGAGACAAAAATGAGAGAAATTGTTTGCAAATGTCAAATGAACATATATTAATTTCAGGTTTTATATTGTTTTAGTCTTTATTAAATGCATCTTCAATATTATTCAAGTTTTATTAATAATTATACTTTATTAATAAAATTTACTTCCTGACGTAGTCAAGATACAAAGAAAGGAAAGACAAGAAAAAGTTTTTAAACAATAAAAACAGATTTCAGTAAACTTGTTAAAATAAAACATTGATAAATTACTGGTATTTTATAGTCATGAAAATTGAACAATTAAATTTAAAAAAATAATTTCTCAGAAAATTAAAAAGAGGAAATCTGTTTAACTTTCATGAGTCCTACTAGAATTTAATAACTATTATATACACACAAATGTAAAAAATAAAATGTTATGACAAAATAAATACAAAATACGATATATCATATTCATATATAAGACACGAATTTGTAAAAATATTTCCTCATATAACTAAACTCAATATTCATATTTACTTTGGTGGTACCATATTTCGAAATAAGCACAATAACTTTAAACACATAATCCGACTGTAGAATCAAACACGTTTAAGCCTTGGTTCAGATTATTGCCAAAATGTGTTTTCAAGCCGGTGAACAACAATGTTTTTATTTAAGCCGATGTTTCTTCCCCTTCCGAGTAAAAAGCAGTTTAAAACGAAGATAATTTTATTTTATCCTCATATAGATTCTTCTTCAAATACTGAATCTTAATATGCTTTTCCATAATATTTTGTCATAAGATCAGTATTATTCAAAAGAATATTATATATAATAAGGGCCGTAGCTGATGCTAAAAAAAAACACCGGGCACAGAGAAAATTGCCCGGATTTATTAGTTGACAATGTGTTGACGTCATCAGTGTCATCCGTTTCCAGAAGCTTTGATTTTTGCGGATTTTTTTAGCTATTCCAAAGGAAATTAGGCACAGAACGCGAACGAAAGCAGGAAATCGGGTTCGGACTTTCTGAGTATAACCAGTCTTTTCTCCCAAAATTAATAAATAAACAAACAGATTTTTACTGCGTTCATTCGGATGTTTTCTTCGTTTTTCTTTCTTTCTTTCTTTCTTTCTTTCTTTCTTTCTTTCTTTGTGAATTGTTTAGTTTGATTTCTGACAAAGACATTTTTCCTTGCCCGGATTTTCACTATGATTGCACGGATCGGCCCGGGGCCGTGCCCGGTGTGGCCGGTAGACAGATACGGCTATGTTTATAATGACATCTTCGTCGATCTAATTCTGATTCGTGTTTTAAACTTGTTTATCTCCCATTTTTATTTAACCACTTCACTTCCATGTTTCTTTTTAATCAGACGTTTCATTATTTTCTGCTTCCATTGTTATTCTTTTTCGGTTCTTTTTTTTAAATTGGCGCTTCTAGCCTTTTATAATCCTTTAAAGAGTTGATTTTAGAGATAATATCAACTCGGTTTATTTTTTAGCCATCATCTTTTTTTTTTTGCTCACAGACATTATTTTCCTGTTAATGTTTTTCATTCTACATATTTTTACACGAAAGCGATTTACCTATCAAAATCTATATTAGATATGCCAATTTTAATCTATCTATCTATCTATCTATCTATCTATCTATCTATCTATCTATCTCATTCTGTTTTTATCTATCTATCTATCTATCTATCTATCTATCTATCTATCTATCTCATTCTGTTTTTATCTATCTATCTATCTATCTATCTATCTATCTATCTATCTATCTGTTGGAAACCGTCACTCAGTCTCGTACTGCTTTGTCATCGTTACGTTTCTGCATTCTGTATTGATTGTTTTCACTATAACAATAAGGTTTTAGATCAGTGATTTCAAAGCAAGTCTTGTTCTATTCTGTCAAAAAGGCGGTCAGTTTGTTTATTGGAATGTTGATTTTGTTTAGTAACATATAAATTTTTGTTGATTTCGGACACGGAAAGGAAACTGCAAGACCTCCTGCAGAAGATAGCTGAAGAGAGTGACAAGAAGGGACTATAAATAAACTGCAAGAAAACCGAATGCATGGTCATCAGCAGAAAGAGTAGCCCAAAGTGCCACATACATGTTGGGGATACTAAACTTAAAAAGGTACAAACATTTAAATATCTGGACAGTGTTCTAACTGAAGACGGAATGTGTAACAGGGAGATCTAAAGGCGAATTGACATGGCAAAGGGCGTGTTCCAGAAGCTGAGTAAAGTATTAAAATACTGGAACCTTTCACTAGAAACAAAGAAAAGAGTACTGGATTGCTATATGATGTCAGTTCTTCAATATGTCAGTGAATGTTGGATATTTTAATCACAGATGAAGAGAAAACTTGAAACAGCTGATATGTGGCTCTAGAGAAGGATGCTGCGGATATCATGGACTAAACATGTGAGCAATGATAATGTGTTGAAAACAATGGAAACGAAAAGGAAATTAATATTGAGCATCAGGAAGAGACAGTTTCTGGTATATGGAATGTGGAAGGAGGGCCTGGAGAACCTGATACTAACTGGCTAGATAGAGGGGAAAAGAGACGGAGAAAAGCAGCGAAAAACCTATTTGAAGGACCTAATCAGGTGGATGATGGAACTAGGTTTGCATGGTGTAACAGGAGAAGGCGTGCTAAGAGCCACCAAATATAGTGTGACGTAAAAAGCTATGATTGCCTACGTCCTGAAAGAACAAGGCACATAGAAGAAGAAGAAATCGAAATATATTCAAAACAATTGTATGGCTTTGAATACAGATAAAAGGTATTGTTATTTATTTTGCTATAATTGTTTTGATGGTAACTCTACTAAAATTGTATGGTTAGTATATTTGAAAATAAAATATATGGCTGGTCATTTTCCTTTAAAATTGTATTGGTGACATTTTGACTATAATATATTTTAATATCTGACAGTGTTTCCTTTGAAGGTTTACTATTTGCCCATAGCTGGGACCCTAGCAGGTACCACCACTCCGAGTTAGGATAGACCTGAAAACAGTAACAAGTAATATTTTTTTACTGTCCTCAACACCTCTTATCTGCCGATGAGAGGGCTTGCTGCAAGATGTACACTACCAGCCATAATTATGAGGCCACCTCAATTTTTAAAAGAAATGATGTATTTCATACTATATTTAAGTGGATAATTCTAAATGAAAATAGAATGGTTCTTATGTTATTATTACTTTGCAAAATTTTACAAGACATAGAAGCAATGATGATCTCGTCCGAATCACCCTAAATTGTCTTCGTTCTTTCATTGATTAAACTGCAATATAAGTAATTGTTAAATATTTATAAAGTCATTTCATGCACAGTATTTGATGCAGTATTAAAAAAAAAAAAAGAAAAATTCTATTTTCATTTATAATTATTCCCTCGGCAATAAATACAAAGACTTTTATGAAATACATAATTTTTTAAAAGACTGGGGTCGCCTAATAATTAGGGCCGTTAGTGTAGATTATCGGCATAACCAGTATTAGTTTGTTAGTGCGAATCTTTTCAGTAATATAATGTATAAACTTTATTTTATTGCTCTTGTTGACCCAGCATAGGTCCGGAAGAAAACTCGAACTCGAGTATTAGTGAACCATATATTTTTAACGAAAGAACAAATATAAAGAGCATTACACGTCAGTCGGACTGCTACTTATTAAACCGGAGTGACTCAACTCAACTCAACTCAACTCAGCTCCACCCCGAGAGGCATATACTCCCGGTATTCATAATAATAGAAAGAGTTCATTATAGTCCAAAACGGGTAGGTCCCATAACAATTACTGCATCAATCTCTTTATATATTTCAGAGAGAGAGAGAGAGAGAGAGAGAGAGAGAGAGAGAGAGAGAGAGTAAAAATGTGAGAGAATGACAATGACAGAAAGAATGAGCGAAAGTAAGAATGTGAGAGAGAATGTTTGTGAGAGAATGTTAGTGAGTGAAAATGAGAGAGAGAGAGAGAGGAAAACCGGTAGAGAATGAAAGAGACGAAGGGACAGAGTGGGAGAATGGAAAAGAGTAAAAGAATGTGAGCGAGAAGTTGAGAGAGAATGTGCGATAGTGAGAGAATGGGTTAGAGAGAATTTGAGAAAGTTAGAGAATGAGAGAGAATATGAGAGAGTGAGAGTATGAGAGAGAATGTGAGAGAGTGAAAATGAGAGAGAGAATGTGAAAGAATAAGAGAATAAGAGAGAAATGGAGAATGTGAGAGCGTCTTTGAGAGCGTGTAAAATGATAGAGGATGGGAGAAAGTAAAAGAATGAGAGAGAATGTGAGAAGCCGAGAGAATGAGATTGAAAGAATGAGAGAATGTAAGAGGATAAGAAAGAATGAGAATTAATTTTATTCTCTGCGTAGCTGAATTAAATTCTTTCCTATAAATCCTGCGCATTATTTGATAGACTTGAAATGTATATATTTGTCTTATTCGGAGAAACCCCAAACTCTTGTTTGTTTATGGAAATTGTGCTCAAGTTAAAATCGAAATGTTTACCACAAACTTTCCTGAGAAGGAATGACGCTGAAACTATTATCAGTCAGTTAAGTGCCATACGTGATAAACGCTTGGGCGATCATGTCTCGAAAGAAACATGACTGACGAGGCAAAAGATTATCCCGCGGCAGGTTGCAATTGCTTTCTGCAGTAGACTGGTTACCAGCCAAGGTTATAGAATCCAATCTGTCCAATTATTTAACTCATAGCTGGAGCGAGAAGAGATGGATTATTTTACATCATTATATTAAATATAATTATTGGGGGATCAGTTTATTACTTCATAACAACAGAAAACCGATCCCCCACATTATGCACAGTAGAAGTTTTTATTATGTTTCCAACTATTATATTCATACAGCCAATTAAGTGTCATACGTGATACACGCTTTGGGTGACCATGTGTCGAAAGAGACATGACTGACTGAGCAGAAGATTATTTTGCAGTAGGTTGCCATTGCTTTCTGCGTTAGACTGGTTGCCAGCGAAGACTATAGAACCCAATCTGTCCTATTATTTAATCCATAACTGGAGGGAAAAGACGGATTAATGCCTGTTCGTAAGTGAATGCAAGGCATTCAAATGGAATGATTTGTCGTTCCGACTCGATATCCACTGCACCACAACGCACATCCTGAAAATATTATAACAGATAAAAAATATTTCTTTATATAAATAATATGAAATGCGTTACATGTAATGTCAATGTAATGTCAATAGTCATCTTCAATCTCACTGACTTGCATCCTCTCTCTTATCATCCTTTCTCCGTTCACTCTCATCAGTATTTTCATCTTTTTCTTACCCACTTTCTGACACCCCTATAACCTGTCCCTCTTTCTCAAAACATCCTTCCTATGTCAACCCCGGCAAACCACTGGCAGTAAACTACCTTGCTTGGGACGATATGATTGTTTTTAAAAATATTTGTTGGTAATTTTTTCATCTTCATAAGTGTTTTTCCATCAAAATATTGTAATATTATAAAAATAGAATAATTAAATACAGTCATAATTTTCATCTGATATTTTTATAGTATATTATATTTAAATAAAATAATTCGAATAAGTGTAAGTTAATATAAACAAATAAATAATCATTAAGTTTAGATATTACGATAATTTAAACGATTTAAAAAAAAAAGAAGCAAACCAGCAGCTTTTTTTTTTTTTTTTTTTGGACTGAACAGCAACATTGCTGCCCACGTCAGCGAAGATTTATCATTTTCGCTCTGGTTACATTACGGTGGTAGAATGTAAAACAACCTGATCATTGAAATGATGAATGAGATAAAAATAAAGTATCGTTCGAAATTATTAATGACATTAGCAATTAGTAACAAAATTGGGAAGACTAAACATAGCACCGAAATTCGAAGCATCGTTGAAATAGTGGAAGATGTCTTTCTCAAGCTTAGCAAACTAATGTGAAAAAGGAAAATTTAATTTCAAACACAGGAAAGAAATGTGAATTTTTTTTTTTATCGTGTCACCCCAAGCAAGGTATTCCACTGTCACTATAGCGCAGGGGGTTACATAGAGCGATTGGGTATAGGAAATGTCAGAAGAAGGGTGATAGACGACTTAGGATGTACACAGGGAGGGAGTGGGGGTGTGTGAGTGTGTTAGGAAGTGTCTATTGACCCTACATTTAAACTCCTGGAGGTTGTAGTTGTCGTGGAGGCAAGCATGCGGTAGGGAATTCGACAGGCGGGAAGTGCGAGGAAAGAAGCTGTTGGAGTAGAAATTGCGGTTACATTTCATCGGTTTCACTGTAAAAGAGTGGGACCTAGTTGCCAATATAGTTTCTCGTGCAAATTCACATCTAGAAGGCACCAGTGATTTAAGTTCGTCAGAGCAGAAGCCATGAAAGTATTTATAGAAGAGGCACAGAGAAGCCACGTCACGCCGGTGAGAGAGATACTGCAGGCGGTCAGCCAAGTCGGTATCAATCACATTACAGATTCTTCGCTGTATTTTGTCAAGAAGCCGAGGAGAATAGAAGGGGCACCTAACCAGATGTGGCCGCAGTACTCAATGCACGGGCGGATGGTAGATTTATATATGTGCAGGATAGATTCAGGCGGAAAGAATTTACGGGCCCTGCACAGAGAGCCGACTTTCATAGCTGCGGCTTTAGCAATGGATTCGACGTAGTCATTCCACTTGAGGTCCGCTGAGAGTGTCAGGCCAAGAAGCCGTAGTGATTTACTCTCTGGGAGGCAAGCCTGTTCCATACTAATGGGCGGGAGGTGCAGTTGTCTGTGGTGGTTAATTGACAGCAGCTTCGTTTTAGAATAATTGAATTTGACGAGCCATTTCTTACCTCAATCCACCACAGATTGGAGGTCCTTCTCAAGCTCGGCAGCGAGGTTCGCCTTGTCACCAACACCAGATTATTGATCGAGGCGAAAGTAAACTGTGGTATCATCGGCGTACATGCCAACTTGCGATCATATGGCATCAGGGAGATCATTGATATAGATTAGAAAGAGCGTTGGACCTAGGATGGAGCCTTGAGGTACACCCGCGTTTGTAGGGTAGTTCTGGGAGGCATGTCCGTTTAATGCCACCTTCAGTGTGCATTTAGAGATGAATGACCGGATTAAGTCCAACAAAGGTTCAGTTATGCCATAGCTTCGCAGTTTCCGTAGAAGGCCGGCATACTCTGTCGAATGCTTCAGAGATAGCCAAGGCGACGGTTCGGGCTTCACCATTCTTGTCGAGCGCCTGGTATATATATTCAGTGATGGTCGTTAGCATATCAGCAATAGACCTAGTGAAACGGAAGCCATACTGTTTGTCCGAGAGGGGCCCGTGGGCTGTGAGAAGCTGAACGACCTCGGCATTGATAATGGCTTCGAACACTTTACTGAAGATCGGAAGAAGGCTGATGGGGCGGTAATTTGCGGGGTCCGAGGGTTCACCAGTGTTCTTGAATATTGGAACCACAGAAGAAGACTTCCAACAGGCAGGAAAGCAGGAGGAAGATCGGCAGAGGTTGTAGAGCTTAGAAAGGATAGAGGTGAGTTCAGGGGCACAATTCTTCAAAACTATGATTGGGATTCCATCCCCACCACTCGCTTTGTGAATGCTAGAAAATGTATACTGAGAGTCATATCCGCTGAATATTTGAACAACGGGAAAGGAAAATGAAAGCAAAAACGACGCTTATACTTAGAAAAAAAAGATTTAAGTTCTCGGGCAAATGATACGTAAAAAGGATTAAAAAATACAGAAGAGATATTGAAGGCATAAATCACAGATGAGTAAGTGCGAACTCGACCTCAAAATCTTTTAAAAATGGATGAGAACCTTAGGTGGGAGAAATTATAAAAAGAAACCTTTTCTAGATTCTTCTATAACATATATCAGATACTTATGCTTCTGTAATAACTTGATTTTGACATTTTTAATTCGTAGCTCGCACCTTGGATTGGTTCTCTCACTCTCTCTCTCTTTCAATTTCATTTTTCACTCGCTCACACTCTCTCTCATGATCTATCATTCTCTCACTCTCTGTCTCATTCTCTCATTTTCTCACTGTCTCACATTCTCTCAATTTTTCACATTCTCTCTCATTCTCTTACACTATCTCTCGCATTCTCTGCATCACTCATATTTTCTCTCACTTTCTCTCTCATTATCTCAATCTTTCTAATTCTCTCTCATTCTGTTACATTTTCTCTCTCTCATTATCTCACTCTCTACTTCTTTCACATTCACTCTTTTATTCTCTACTATTTTACATTTCTTCTTCTCTTTCTCTTTTTGACTCTCTCACATTCTCTTTTATTCTCTCACTTTCTTAGATTCTCTCCCATTTTTTTCGAACCCTCACATTCTCTCTCTCATTATACTACTTCATCATATTCTCTCTCTCTCTCACTCATTGTCTTTCATATTATCTATCATTCTCTCACTCTAATTCTGATTCTCTTGCTGACAACCATACAATGTATTTTCGTATAATTGATCGCTGACCTTTTATCGTTGTAATGAAAAGCAAGAAAGCTGAGAAGAAAAAAAATTAGTTTTAAATTTATAATTAGATTAATGCAGCTATTAAATTTAAACCACTAAATATTATTATGTCGACTATTAGAAGACGTGAACAAACTCTATACCGTACAGTTAATTAAATAAAAGTTAATATTCGATAATATATATATATATATATATATATATATATATATATATTCGATAATATATATATATATATATATATATATATATATATATATATATATAAAGTTTATAAAGGAAAACTCAACACGTCATATTAGTTATAAACTATAGTTCATTTAAATGAGTTTAATTAGCTCATATCATCGGACTCTTTTACAATATTTCCACCATCTGGCATAAATTTCTGCAGGAATGAACGTTTTCTAAGAATGACGAGGGAACATAATAGAAATAATAATAATAAACATAAGATTACAAACAAATAAATAAATGACAATAAATGTAAGGGGAAGAAGGAAGGAAAGAAGAGAGATAGAATCTAGTTCCAAATATGGGTAGTGTCCGTTTGAAGTTATTTTGACCGTCTTAGATGGCATAATCTCTGAAAAAAAAAACAATTCCCCTGACTTTAGGCGTCTATTTGACCCCATCAGGTAAACCCACTTACTTATACTAACTTTTATCCACATATACCTACGTGTACATTCCCACATATACTGACCCTTTGATTTTATTTAAGTTTACATATCCACTGATTTATTTTTTTAACTTTTTATGACTACGTATTAGGTATTTTTTTAGCGTATTCATACGCGAACATATATATGCTTCATAGGCGTAGGGCTTCCGTGCGCCTACGTAGTGTGGTGTATATACGCACTCCCATATCACATTAAATATATGAATCATAAAGATGCCTGTGACTTGATTTCCATAGGTTGATCAATAGGTTTCGAAAACATAAAGATGTGCATTTTAATATTTTACTTCTTCAGTCAATAAAACGTAACGTTTATAGGTTACTAGAAAATCGTGGGCATGCGTCTTACTGTGAAACACAATCAACTGTAATGCAGACAAAGCTTCACTTGTGATATTTGTGCCCCTTAAAACTATCTGATATCAGTGTAGAACAAAGATTGGCCGCTTTTATTCTATGTTAATGAGCCCTATGTTGGATCTGAATAAACGTTCTCAATCATCACATGATGGAGTTGAAAATTTCAGGATATAGAGATATCTAGCTTCGCTTTGGTCTCTCTTCGTCTCTTATATCTCTTCTCTGGAGTTTTCGATGAATACAGTTTTTTCGTAGACATTTTTTCCAATTGATTCTTTCTGCAGCCTCCATCTCTCAACTGACCAGATCGATTTTATTCCTCAGCAACATATTTTTGGGCGGATCCTTGAAGTAATACCGTTTGAAAGGTATGGATTCTTATATTTTTATTCTAGCTATAGAATAAATAGTAGTTGGGTTACTATATAGAAAAGTGTCAAGATACTTGAGAAAAATGAGTTAATGGGCTGGGGATCAGGGAAATATGGTGGATATGCTAAAGTTGACAAGCTCTTGAGACAACATTTATTCTAGCATTTACATGAAGCAAAGCTCGTCGAGTAAGCATTGCCGATCGAAATTTGCTTAACTGAATGTGCATTTCATCCCCGTTGCTAGCAGGAAACCTCGGCAGTGGTGCTCTGATCAGATTCCGAAATCTGGGTAACACGAAATGACGAACCACCAGACTAGTCGTCATAATCTGTTGATGCAACATCGGTTTTAGAAAGTTTTTAAATTATTTGCCATGCTCAAGCCATTAGACTGATAGTTTATAATTGTCATAAATGATTCTCAACATACGTCACTATCCCATCAAGAAATCGGATGTGCTGCAGTAGATTCCAAATTTATTTTACTCTTACTATAGACTAAGTAGCAGGAGTAGAGTTACTTCTTTGGTAACAGCGAATATTATAGAAATGGTTTTTCTATCAATACCTAATGGAAAACTAATATCTATAGATGTTAGACAAACAAACATAGTATTCACATAAAACAAGAACATTGGAAGAACTATCAATAACATTCCATCAATTTTACGTTGAAAAGCTTTGAATATCTGCAGCATTTTTGTCAGTTAACAAATTACATTTTATTTGTGATTTACAAATTTGCTGACGATGAGAAAACATATTGATTTGCAGTCTGACGTGATGTTGAAAAAGCTCTGTTGATGATGATTTTATGATAAGAAAATATAATTTTGAAAAACATTACTATCAAAAATTAAAAAAAAACATTAAATTCACCAACGATCTTATAAGTAGTAAAATAGTATCGTTTAAATTATCGTAATATCTAAACTTAATGATTATTTATTTGTTTATATTAACTTACACTTATTCGATTTATTTTATTTAAATATAATATACTATAAAAATATCAGATGAAAATTATGACTGTATTTAATTATTCTATTTTTATAATATTACAATATTTTGATGGAAAAACTCTTATGAAGATGAACTCAGTAAAAATTACCAAAAAATATTAACAAAAATAATTTATATCGCCGCAAGCAAGGTAGTTTACTACCACTGGTTTGCCGGGGTTGATATATATTTTTTTAATCGTATCACCCTGAGCAAGGCGATAACGCCACTGATGTGTAGAGGGCTACGTAATAGTGAGAAAATTGGAAAAGAGAAAGCCGGAAACCATATCCTAAACAGGGAACAAGGAATGAGCCTCTTAAACTGTTCAATAGACATGGGTGGAGTGTGAACCGGGCGATAGATAGATCTATCTACTCGAATTGAAAAAAAAAAAAAAACAAAGTGAGAAGATTGGAAAAGAGAAAGCCGGAAACCACATCCTAAACAGGGAACAAGGGATGAGCCTCTTAAACTGTTCAATAGACATGGGTGGAGTGTGAACCGGGCGATAGATAGATCTATCTACTCGAATTGAAAAAAAAAAAAAACAAAGTGAGAAGATTGGAAAAGAGAAAGCTGGAAACCACATCCTAAACAGGGAACAAGGGATGAGCCTCTTAAACTGTTCAATAGACATGGGTGGAGTGTGAACCGGGTGATAGATAGATCTATCTACTCGAATTGAAAAAAAAAACAAAGTGAGAAGATTGGAAAAGAGAAAGCTGGAAACCACATCCTAAACAGGGAACAAGGGATGAGCCTCTTAAACTGTTCAATAGACATGGGTGGAGTGTGAACCGGGCGATAGATAGATCTATCTACTCGAATTGAAAAAAAAAACAAAGTGAGAAGATTGGAAAAGAGAAAGCTGGAAACCACATCCTAAACAGGGAACAAGGGATGAGCCTCTTAAACTGTTCAATAGACATGGGTGGAGTGTGAACCGGGCGATAGATAGATCTATCTACTCGAATTGAAAAAAAAAAACGAAGTGAGAAGATTGGAAAAGAGAAAGCTGGAAACCACATCCTAAACAGGGAGCAAGGGATGAGCCTCTTAACCTGTTCAATATAGGAAGAAACTTATGAGAAAGAGGCACAGATTATAGGCGTGTCAGAAAGTGGGTAAGAAAAGGATGAGAATACTGTTGAGAGTGGACGAAGAAAGGATCATGAGAGAGAGGATGCAAGTCAATGAGATGGAAGATGACTAATGACATTACATTTAAATTCTTGAAGATTGTAGCAGTCAGGGAAGCAATTAAACGGAAGCGAATTATACAGGCGGGAAGTGCAAGAAAAGAAGCTACTTGAGTAGACGTTGTGTTTACATTTTATCGGTTGCACAGTAAAAGAGTGGGACCTAATTGATAATCTTGTAGCTTGAGTAGATTCATACATAGGGGGGCACCAGAGAGATAAGTTAATCGGATCAGAAGCCGTGAAAGTGTTTGTAGAAGAGGCACAGGAAAGCCACATTAAGCCGATGAGAAAATGACTGTATTTGAGCCGCGAAATAGGGATCAATCACATTACAGACTCAAATTTATCTTAATATAAAGATACACATTATTTCTTATTTTTTTAATTACTTACTCGTTCTATATGTAAATATTGTATACTATGTCTAATTTTATTAAATTATTTTATTTTATTAACTTGAACGCTAATCGCAATATTAAATTTTGTTCTATGTTAAACCCATGAAATACTTAAAATGTTTGTTCGCAAATATTTCGTAAAGAAAGTTTAGGGTGAGATGACGCTGGTTTGCCATGGAGACTCGGTTACATTTGTTATCCATGTATATTTGTAGATAGTTTAACGTGTTTAAGTGTTCCGTTTAACAATGACAAGATATTCATATCGTGAGCAGTTAGATATGATTTTTACATACATTTACGCAAATGGTAATGAACACGAGGTTGCACAGCTCTATCCGATTGGGTTTCCAGACCGAAAGCAGCCAAGCCAGCCAAACTTTACTGCTGTTTTACGTCACATTGTAGAGGCAGGATCAGTGGCACCACAAAATATCAGTCAGTTAAGTGCCATAAGTGATACACGCTTGGGCGATCATGTCTCGAAAGAGACATGACTTAATGGGCAGAAGATTATCCCGCAGTATGTTGTCATTGCATTCCGCAGTAGACTGGTTGCCAGCCAAGGCTATAGAACCCAATCTGTCCTGTTATTTAACCCATAACTGGAAGGAAGAGACGGATTAATACCTTTCCCAAGGGTATTTGTGCGTAAGTGAATGCAATGAATTCAACTGGAATTCGAACTCGGCTCCCCGATTTCTCGTTCCGAGCCGATATCCACTGCACCACAACGCACAACCACAAAATATGGATCGCGTAAAAACCGATTGCATATTTATCAGCGTTTATCGTAAACTTAAAATTAATAAACTTAATAACCCCAGAACGAAAACCACACGGACATGTTTTTATGAAAAAGGTCAAAAGAAGTCGCACCTAAAGTTTGTAAAAGTATTTTGATACACCCTATATCTAAACTTATTTATAAATGGAACTTTTTCTGTGTGTGTGTCTCTGTGTGTGTGTTCGTTACCTATAGACTCCGAAACAGCTGAACTTTCTTGAAAATTTACACAGTTGTACTATAAGCGTCTGCGAGTGTTCTTAGCTAGGTTTTGTATCGAGGTTCTTCCGATAAATATCGAAAATCGATAATCGAAAAAGCCGGGTTATAGAAGGAGTGGTCTGATTTTAATCAAATTTGATACACTCATAGACAAAGACATAAGAAAGGATATTCAGAAGTTTCAAGGTTGCATTATGATACCATTTACTCAGAGGACTTATTTAGCCTTCAAAATTCAGTTTACGACGAAAAAAACTTATTTGATATCGATACAAGGAAATCAAAATTTGACTTACATCTATTCATTTTTCTTTCAGTCTACGGTTTCGCTTTAACTGGAAACAACTATTGCTTTTTAGTCTTTCGTGCCAACGTCCAAAGAGTCTGAGCTCCAGGACCATGGATTAGAAGCTTTCATTACACTCGAGCAACGTCGGGCTATACTGCTAGTATATATATATATATATATTGTCCTTATCTGGTAACTATTATTAGAATCTTTGTTTTTTTTTTAGATCTTTAAAGGTTATTGGGAAAATAATGGGTTGTTCGAAGTAATCTAACCAAATTATTGTCTTAATTATATACGATTTTAATGAAAGGTAAGAAAAAGACAATAATAAATTTACCACTTCTTAACATGAGAACACAAACCAAGGATATATATTCAGTCAGTTAAATGTCATACGTGAATACATGCTTTTGACCATGATGTCTCTTTCGAAACATGACTGACGGAGCAGAAGATTATCCCGCAGAAAGTTGCTATTGATTTCTGGTGTCAACTGGTTGCCGACCAAAGCTATAGAACCCAATGTATCCCATTATTTAACCCATAACTTGAGGGAAGAGGCGAATTAATAACTTGCCCAAAGTTATTTGTGCGCAAGTGTATGCAAGAAATTTAACTAGAATTCGAACGCGGCTCCCTGATTTGTCGGTCCGAGTCGATATCCACTGCACCACAAGTAAATGACGCCTTTTTGATTACAATTTAATTAAACGTTCAGTACCTGATTTTCTTACATAAATGACATGATTTTCAGTTCCTATTAATGATAACTCAAAGTACAACTTTTTAATTGCCTGCATTTTAAAATATTTCAAATAAGGAGTTATATTTAATATTCTTTTGATATTTTCAATATCGGGTACGATATACCCATAGCTAATAGTGGAGTAACTTTAATTGATGGTTAGTGTTCCAGCGTTAAAATTTGTTTGTTCTATTATGTACGGTAATGGCTGATATCTAACTTTTCTTCCGCTGCTATGAAAGTTGGTTCTCTGTGCAGGGCCCGGAGGTTTTTTCCGTTTGAATCTATTCTGCACATATATAAATCTACCATCCGCCCTCCATATTGCTGCCATATCTGGTCGGGTGCCCCTGCTATTCTCCTCGGGGTTCTTGACAAAGTACAACGGAGAGTCTGTAATGTGATCGATACCGACTTGGCAGACCGGCTGTAGTCACTCTCCCACCGGCGTGACGTGGCTTCCCTGTGCCTCTTCCATAAATACTTTCACGGCTTCTGCTCCGATGAACTTAGATCACTGGTGCCGCCTAGGTACGAATTTGCACGAGATACTAGATTAGCAACTAGATCCCACCCTTTTACAGTGAAACCGATAAAATGCAACCGCGATTTCTACTCCAACAGTTCCTTTTCTCGCACTTCCCGCCTGTGGAATTCCCTTCCACATGTCTGCTTCCCCGACAGCTACAATCTCCAGGAGTTTAAATGTAAGGTCAACAGACACCTCCTAACACACTAACTCGCATCCATTCTACCAAACACTCTTCCCATTTGCCCAACCCTCATCCTCGGTATCCTTACCCATCTATCACCCTCCTTCTGACATTTCCTATAACTAACCACTCTTTTTCTTCACCTTCCCCTATGTAACCCCCTGTGCAGTAATGGCAGTGGTATGCCTTGCTTGGGGTAAAATGATTAAAAAAAGCCATTAATATTTTTTTGTACTTTTTATAGGATATTTTCTTCTACTCTTTCTTTGGAATTTCTTTAAGGTCCTCAAGTTTTAGGAATTATTTACCTAATGTCAGCTGGCACCAAAGATATATAATGGATTGAGAGAAGACTTTATTGCTGATCAACTTAAAGTAACCAATTTCTTCCTTTTAAACTATTCCTCTGCGCTTTTAAATGTTTATTTCGTGTCGTTATCTCCAACTCAAACTTAATTTTCTTACGGTTGTGTGCAGATTTTTACTCTAAGATCGCTGATAATTTCTGTTATATAGCTACGGTACCAGATGCAGCTTTACGAAATCATAGGTCCTCCACGGTGCATAACCTTTGATATTGTGTTTTTTTTATATGCTTCATTTTGTTGATTGTAAAATCTTGGTGAGTATGAACAAAACTTTTTTTTCTATTTCGTCTCTACACAGAACATATTTCAAGAACCATTTTCCAGATTATCTTTAGAATTTTTTTTTCAATAATGAGGTGTTTCTGATGCTTTGTCCATAAAGACATGCTTGAATGAAATTTCCTCTCATCCCAACGACCAAGGAGGTTCTTGAATGTTCCATGATTACCAAAATACTAAATAACATTGTCAACTACTGAAGCAGGAAGACTGAGACATCGTTGAAGATGGCCTTATACACAAAATTCCTAGCACATGAAGAAGGCAGGAGCGTACAACGGACGAAATGTCGTACAAATGGCAACAAAGATAATAATCCTGGTAATGTAAATAGTGTACATACTACCTCATCTCAGAAATATACATACATACATACATATATATATATATATATATATATATATATATATATATATATATATATATATATATCCATACTACCAGCCATAATTATTAGGCCACCGCAGTTTTTTTTAAAGAAATGATGTATTTCATACTATTTTTTAGTATTTATTGCCAAATAAAAATAGAATGATTCTTTTGTTATTATTACTTTGAAAAATTTTACAAGGCAAGGAAGCAAAGATGAACTTGTCTGAATCACGCTAAATTTTTTTCATTGTTTAATCGATGAAACTGCAACATAGGTAATTAATAAATGTTTGTAATTATGAAATTTTAACAAAAGAACCATTCTCTTTTCATATACAATTATTCACTTGGCAATAAATTGTAAAAAATATTATGAAATACATCATTATTTAAAACACTGGGGTGGCCTAATAATTATGGCCGGTAGTATATATATATATATATATATATATATATATATATATATATATATATATATATCTTGCTTTCTCTCTATTTTTATTCTATATATATACAAGATATGATGGATGAACTGTGGTCTAAATTACGCAAAAATGAAAATAACATTATGATGTTTATTTATCAAAATTACCAAATAGATTTTGAAAAAATCAAATACAAAACAGCAGATTTATTTAATAAAATTGCTATTGGTTTCAATCCCGGCCTCCACACGACTTCAGAGTCTCTTTAATTTTGCTGAATGCTGCCATCATCCTTGCCTTCAATTCATCTTTGGTGTTATTAAGAGTTTTATTGATGTTTTACTCAAATGCACTTCACACATAATAATAATAAAAAAATTACAGTCAAAGGAGTAAAATTCGTTTAAATAGATGTATAATTGTAGATGATAGCTACACCATTTGCAGAAAAATAATGAAACTGAATTTTAACTTTTACACGGTCTAACAACTGCAAGAAGTCTTATGGAATATAAACCATGGAAAAGAGATTATATTTGTTGGTGTTTGTTCTATATATGTTTTCTTCGGTTTCTCTTGCTTTTAATATGATTTATGAGTATTATGTTCTCCAAACCCACCTTCCTCATTATATTTTCCATAAAGTTTAATTTTGAAAATTACAATAGTAATATTTCTTTATTTTCTAATTGCTTGGAATTTTAGTTTTTGGATCGAGGAGATAGATGAAAAGAATGACAGCTGAAATTTTAATTCTTGTAAGATGAATCTTATTTATGAACAAATTTAGATTCCAGTCACTAAATATATCGTGGCAGGGACCCGGTTAAGAAATCCAGCAAGAAATAATATAACATCAACCAAAATAGGAAATAACGAATATATATTAACAAAGCAAAATTCAATACTTAGAACTCTGTTAGTAGAACGAATAAACCCGGGTTAGGAAGTAATACTATAAACGGGGACTCACAATAGTCGTACGGTAGCAGTCTTGGCTATCTCTGCTGATCTCCGCTGATCTGCTTATGCTGATCTCTTGTGGATCTTTCACTCTCTGATCTACCTATCTTCTTGTTGTGAGGGAACGTGTATGTAGTTGTAGGAAGAGTTCAATCCGATGTAATGGGTGATGTCACCATGAGATATAGCCTAACGTTGATCGCTCCTGACAATTTCTATCGAACAATTTTTTGGTCGGCTGATTAGCGGCTAGGGAATGTATGTCATTCGTTACATATATTCTTTTAGTTGCTTTATCCAAGTAGTGTAAAGAACATGGCCTTCAAACATTTTTCGATGGTATATTTGCCTCGTACATATATGCGTGCATATTTTGATCGGAAGCAGAACTATATTCTACGTGTTAAATAATACTCGAAAAACTTATTGCTGTCAAACTAGTAATTAAGTAACCATTTTTATAGGTGTTGTAAAATTATTAATTCCTTCACTTACCTTGCTAGGAAAATGATTCAGTCTGAAATGTACAGACATTTGGAGATATTTCCAAAAAGCAGAAGTGACAAAGTATCATATTTCTCGTAAGGTTTCAGACAGACTCATGAAAGATATCAGTATAGGAAAAGTCGTAGACATTTTGCTCTCACATCGCGCATTTTATAAGACATCTTTGTGCCAGCAGAAAATTCTTCCAGAGACATATTGATGCATCATTTCTTTTCTTCAGACGGAATTCTAAGATTTCTTTCATTCTGATACGCCTACCATTAAAGTTCGCATGTCTGTTGAGCGTAATATATGTTTGTCTCCATAGTTAACCGACATCTATCTATCTATCTATCTATCTATCTATCTATCTATCTATCTATCTATCTATGCATATATTTACGTATCTATCAATCTATCTATGCATACGTCTATCTATCCCTCTATTTTTGTATCTATCTATCTATCTATCTATCTATCTATGCATATATTTACGTATCTATCAATCTATCTATGCATACGTCTATCTATCTATCTATCTATCTATCTATCTATCTATCTATCTATCTATCTATCTATCTTCATAGCTCACCGACATCTATCTATCTATCTATCTATCTATCTATCTATCTATCTATCTATCTATCTATCTTCATATCTCACCGACATCTATCTATCTATCTATCTATCTATCTATCTATCTATCTATCTATCTATCTATCTATGCATATATTTACGTATCTATCAATCTATCTATGCATACGTCTATCTATCCCTCTATTTTTGTATCTATCTATCTATCTATCTATCTATCTATCTATCTATCTATGCATATATTTACGTATCTATCAATATATCTATGCATACGTCTATCTATCCCTCTATCTATCTATCTATCTATCTATCTATCTATCTATCTTCATATCTCACCGACATCTATCTATCTATCTATCTATCTATCTATCTATCTATCTATCTATCTATGCATATATTTACGTATCTATCAATCTATCTATGCATACGTCTATCTATCTATCTATCTATCTATCTATCTATCTATCTATCTATCTATCTATCTATCTTCATATCTCACCGACATCTATCTATCTATCTATCTATCTATCTATTTTTGCATGCACCTATCTATCTATCTATCTATCTATCTATCTATCTATCTATCTATCTATCTATCTATCTATTGCAAGTGCTTTTTCACGGAACAACGAATTTTAAATAAGCCGTTACTGACCATTTTCCTTCCTATTAACAGATATGCATTTATTTTTACTTATTGATAATCTTCTTATTGTGCTTTTTTTCCTTTAGCAGGTTGGTAGTCATAGCTGTCTACTATTTCATGTCTGTTGTAGCTGTTAAGAAAATTTGTCCTTTTGTTACATATCCTAAACATTTTATTGCCATCAATTTACCAAAGTTATAATTTTTTCCTTGCTCCCTCTGGCCTTTAATCTGCCTTGTGAACTTCAAGTTTTCTTCGCACATAAATGCCATAGAACTATCAACTGTCTCTTCTCATGTTAAGTATAAGCGTTCTTTCAGTTTCATTTGTCTCTAAAATTTTGTTGTTGCTCACATGTTCGGTACATAGGATTCTCCCCATTCTTATGTTGCTTCACGTCTCTTCTTCGGTAGTCGACTGTGCTATGACCAGCCCACCAAAGTTGACAGCGCAGAAGCATGGCAAGTTCCAGCACTTCTGAGTTTAGGATTTTATGGTGCCATTTGATATTGAGAAGGGCTCGCAGACATATCATGTGGAAGGCATTCAGTTGTTCATGCTTACTATAGACTGTCCATTTCTCGCTAGCATAGACCAGGGATGGAAGGACTACAGCTCTATTATTCACTTGGAGCTTTGTGTCTATACTCAGTCCACGGCGCTGCGAGACTCTCTCTCTCGGTTTGCCATATGCTGCGCTGGCTCTTGCTATCCTGTGGGTGATTACATCATCGATGTGTGTGCTGATAGTGTGCTGTCAAAATACACAAACTTGTGTGTAGCTTTCAACCTCTCTCCATTTACAAATATGTTGGCTTCAATACAAGGGACTGTAGTTGCTGGTAGGTGCAGGATTTCAGTTTTCCTAGTGGAGACGGTGAGGCCAAAATCCTTGCAAAGTGGGGCAAAGAGATTCATCCATTTTGGAGCTGGCGTTTAATGCATAGTCGTCAGTAAACAGGAAGCCACGAGCAATATCTGTTTTCAATTTTGCTTTCGCTTGCAAACTCCGGAGGTTGAACAGACCGCCATCAGTGCGGTGAACCTAACACCCACATCTCTATTCCAGAAAGCATCCTTGAGTATTGCAGAGAAGAGTGTACTGAACCGAGTGGGAGCCAGCACACAACACTGTTTTACTCTATTTGTTACAGGGAAAGGCTGAGAGTATTCATCATTGTCCTGCACCCTGGCATTGATGTCGTCGTGAAACTCATTGCAATGAATTTGGCTGGACACCCAAACTTTGCCATGATCTTCCACAACACATTGCGGCAAACAGTGTCAAATGCTTTTGTGAGATCTACCAAGGGGATATAAAGATCTACATTCTGTTCTTGGTACTTTTCATCTAGTTGCCGAGCTGCAAAGATCAGATCAACCGTGCCCCGGTCTTCACGGAAACCACATTGACTCTCAGGGAATAGTTCTCTTTCTAGATGTGTGTTAAGGCGGTTCAGCAGGATACTATATATATATTACGTAAAATACCGAAGATTAACGAAATTTCTTTAACAAATGACATATATAATTTATGTGTTTGAACATTATTTTTATTCGATACTCGTATTTGAGTAGATATTCTGTTTTTAATCAAGGATTATATTTATATATTAAATTCCAAAAGCCTGATTGTTTACGATAAATTTTGTTACAAAAATGTGTGTTACTCGGCAGAATTCTAACCTGAAACCCCTATCAAAATAGGGGAAGCCACTAATTGATCTGTTGCGTGTGAGACCACTCGACCACGAATGATTCCACAATCTAATTGAAGTCAAATCAAGCCTTATATAGCACAATTGTGATATTACGCGAAAAGACAACCTCTGCTCTGAAATGATTAGTAATGTCAACAAATGTAAACATAAAATGTTCGAAAAATCTCGAAGATTAACGAAATAGTGTTAACAACGAACATATTTTATTCATTTCTTTGAACATTATTTTAATAGATACTCGCGTTTGAATAGATATTCTGTTTTTAATCAAACATTTCATTAAGATACATTTCAAAGCAGAGGTGGTTATTTGGGTAGAATCGAAAATTGTGTTATATAAAGCATGATTTGACTTCTATTTGACTGTGGAATCATCCGTGGCCGAGTGGTCGAGTGGTCTATGTTTTCATACAGCTTAAATTGTACTGACACTCTTTATAAGAGTCACTTTGGTAGTGCTGCAATTCATGAAACTTTATTTTTGGAATTTATCCAAGTAGCTACTGAGGGAATGTAGTTTAGTTTTTATAGTATTATGTAGGCATAAAGCGATTTGGTTTCGATTTGGCCCCGTTTTAGCCATCATTTTTGATGGCCTCTATTATTTGAAAAATGCCGTAAACCCTAAGTATATTTGTGTTATATCGATGACGTGTTTTTCATCTTTGATTGAATCGACGAGGTTACAGCTTTTCACATTCATTTGAATTTTCTTTTATCCCTCTTTTGCAATTTACCAATGAAGTAGAAAGTAATAGTATATTGTCTTCTGGGATGTAAATTTTGAACGAAATATTGTTTGTTTATTGCGCCTGTTTATCACAAATCTACGTTCACCGCTTTGTACACAAATTAGAATTTCTTTGTTTCCAAGTTCAAAAAAATAAACCTCATTGCTATTTTAGTCCGCCACGCACTCATGATTTGTACTCCTCGGACACCAATCGTATTACAACATTGCCCCTCTTGATCTAGCAACCAGTATCAGAGATAGACAATCTCCACCGTATTCTTGTTGATAATGATTATCCTAGGAATGTTACTAAACGTGTTGGCTTTTCTGAAAATTACAGGAAATATATACATCACATTACAGATAAAACAAGAATGATAAAATTGTCTACAGTCAATTCTAGGCTCTAGCATACTATTTATTCACATAGTCATCACTAATGACACTGTATTCTCGAAATCAATGAGCAAGAGGCTGAAAACCTCGTTTGAACTATTTGTCACATTTTTTAAAAAGTTGTTTTATACCAAGCAAGTATAAAATCCATTAGATTTTAAAAAGTTACCGAGAGCGAGAGAAATACTGAAGACAATAATTGATTAGTATTCATTGCATTTTGATTAAATTCTCGCTATTACCATTACCGAAAAGCTTTAGCTACTGCTTGGACTCACATCCGTTGAATGGTTTCCGGAAATTACTAATAGCTACATTCAGCGTCACGCTTCTATTTCATTCGCACTTTCACCTCCGAATACATTTTATCATTACACGCTTTTACAATCTGTAACAAGGACGAAATATAATATAGGTCATCATCAAAAAGATTTCGGCTTTGAAGCAACGATTCAATAAAAAATACAAGGAATTATTTTCAGGATGAGCTTCATATAATAAGTTTGTTTTTGTAGTCAATAAGATGGTGTTGATTCGGCATTTGATCTCGTTAATTTGCGTTTCTAATTTATCGTTTTGTCAAGAGAGGAAAAGTGGTAAATTTTAAATGCTTTCAAATTTTCATTGAATAAAGAAAAAAAAGTGAAAACTACAAATTAGATAATGATCGAAATGTATTTAATTAGTTCTTTGATTCGACAAGTGTGATCATTAGTGGGTTGGAAAATAAAAGGAAAAATCAACAAATTGAAAAGTAACTCAAAAACGTTTGAAATTCCTTTATCGCTGATTTTTTAACGTTATATCTTATTAAAAACAAATTCAAATTATTTTTTTAAAATTTTGTACAGATAAAAAAAAAAACAGGAAAGAGAATACAAAAGCTTAAAATTAGGTAAATCAAATTTTAGGTGAACGCAATAATCGCCAAAACAATTTGATTATGTGATTTTGGATATAATAAAATCAATTAGAAAAATATAGTAGATAAAAAGTAACGTCACAAACGGAAGCTAAAATATATAAACAAACTTAAATGTGTTTATGAGATAAAAACTAATACTTTTATGTACATGATTTACTGCCTCATATCATAACTTCAAAGCCTGAATTCACATTATGAACTTAGATTTCATAATTTTATAATAACTAATAAAAAAAAAGAAATTAAAATTTCATTAAGAAACTCTAAATTAACAGCTTAACTCTTGTACAATAGGCCAGCCAACCAAAAAGTGATTCCCCAACAAATAATCAAGATATTCAATTAAAAACTTGAGAAGCATTTGCACTAATTTGGCTATGTTATTTGCTTTCATGTGTACCTTCCACATATGTTAACCCGAATGAAATCTATGGAACTATATTCAAATGTATCGAAATAATTCAGGTGAATACATTATAACAAAGCAGAATGGAAGAAATCATAATGCATCGACATGAAACATTACTATTTGCAGGTATTCATTAAAATAAGATACATACATTTTTGTTGTAGTCTTGGATAAGGGTGTAAACCCGTTAAGACGCACCACAAATTTTTTTTTATAAGCGTTTCACCCCGAGCAAGGCATTTCACTGCCACTACTGCGCAGGGGGCTACGTAGAGTGGAGAAAGGCTGATTAAATATAGGAAATGTCAGAGGGCGGGTAAGGATACTGAGAATGAGGGTTGGGTAGATGAGAGTGTTCTGAGAATAGTTGGGAGTTAGTGTGATAGGAGGTGTCTATTGACCCTACATTTAAACACCTGGAGATTGTAACTGTCGGGAAAGCAGACTTGTGGAAGGGAGTTCCACAGGCGGGAAGCGCGAGAAAAGAAGCTGTTGGAGTAGAATTTACGGTTACATCTTATTTGTTTAACTGTAAAAGGGTGGGACCTAGTTGCTAATCTAGTATCTCGTGTAAATTCGTGCTTAGGCGGCACCAGTGATCTAAGCTCATCGGAGCAGAAGCCATGAAAGTACTTGTAGAAGAGGCACAGGGAAGCCACATCACGCCGGTGAGAGAGGCTGCAGCCGGTCTGCCAAGTCAGTATCAACCACGTTACAGATCCTCCTTTGTATTTTGTTAAGAAGCCCAAGAAGAGCAGTGCGCTGTATTTTCAAGTAAGTTATGTCAGTCAATGAAAAGTAGATAATTTACAAAAAATATAGAATCTAAGAAATCACTTGTTAAACAAAGGCGATTATTACAAACGATATTATAGGCTGGACCTCAGTTAAAATTGGAAAATTATTTTGTTCCGAATTGTAGCATAGATACTGCGATGAGAAATAATAGTTTTTTTTCATTTTTAATTACTACACAAATCTCTTTAAATCATAAGACATACATTTGTTATTTATTAAATTTTATAAACGTTAGTAGGGCTCTTAATTTGCTACAGAAATGTATTGTACATTAACCTTCCCTTTGGAAAACAAAGCAAATATTGTTATAAAAATTGATTTCATAAATCTTTTTAACAATTTCTTTTTTAAATTTATAATCTGGAATTCGTAAGCAATAGAATTATGTGTCAAATATTACTAATTTCAAATTTTTGTTTACAATTTAAGATATCACATTAAATTAAAATTTTGGTTTTTGCTTACCTCAGGTATCAATTTATTTTATGTTTAAAAGACAAACTGTACACACTATTAAAAATTAGTAAATTCAGTTAAATTTACTAATATTTATATTCATGATTTGGAGGGCTTAATCCAGAGTTATAATAAGAAAAATTGTACAAAAATGTTTTATTTCTTGGTATAGTGTAGAGGGTCAGTTAAGATGTGCGTTGTGGTACAGTGGATATCGGCTCGGAACGAGAAACCGGGAAGCTGAGTTCGAATTCCAGTTGAGTACAAAAAGAAAAAGAAAAACAAAAAAAAACAACAAAAAATCAGAAAAACACGTCTCTTGAAGACTTTCAACAAGAAAAGGCCTAGTGCCCTAAAGGATATTGACAGTTCTAGTGATTTGGCCCATAGTGTTGTTACTTCAATTCATAACTCCAGCAGGGGTGAACAAATAACTTAGAAAATTGAATTAAAATGATTCAACTGCATGCCAGAAGTAGCATAGCACATAAAATGAGAATTATATAACCTCGTGATCGAAATAAAAAGTTCGGTTCAAAATCTCTGGCACATGAAAAAGGCCGGAGCGGAAACAATGTAAACATGGCAACAAAGATGAGGAAAACCGTCCGGACAGTGTAATGTAGGAATTACATATAATGGGAAGGGAAGATAATGAGATTCTATGATTTAACGTTTCGACACTGCGTAAAAAAAAGGTTAGAAGGAAAACATTAATCACAACGGGACAGAGAAATAACACTGTAACGAAAAAAACTCTTTTTCTGAAAATGTGTTTTAAGACAAACATTGAAACTATTAATTTAGATGTAGGGATGTGCGTTGTGGTACAGTGGATATCGGAAGGAGAAACCTAGGAGCCGAGTTCGAATTCCAGCTGAATCCATTGTATTCACTTACGCGCAAATACCCTTGGGAAAGGTATTAATCCGTCTCTTCCTTCCACTTATGGGTTAAATAGCAGGTTAGATTGGGTTCTATAGCCTTGGTCGGCAACCAGTCTAACGCAGAAAGCAATGGCAACCTACTGCGGGATAATCTTCTGCCCAGTCAGTCATGTCTCTTTCGAGACATGATCGCCCAAGCGTGTATCACGTATGGCACTTAACTGACTGACTGATGTATATATTAACACTGTCCACGACGTTTCATCTGTTGTACGATCCGGCCTTCTTCCAGGGAATGGAATTTCGTCCACGTGGCATGACTCTTCTCGAGATCTCAGTATCAGTCATTTTCTTTTGACCATAACTCTCCAAGTTTTGGCTGTAGTCAAGTATTGAACTCACAACTCTTTCGGTCAAGTCATTGAATTACTTCAGTCAGTCATCCAAGTGTTATAGGGTACATACATTTAGGCTACCATATATCGAAAGACTGAGCAGAAAATATTCCCACTTTAGGGTGGCATTACTTTTTGCGGTAGACTGCTTGACAACCAAGCCTAAAAATCCTAATTTGTTATGATATTTAATCCATAGCTGTGGAGAGAAGCGAAGGATTAATACCTTTCATAGGGAAATTTACACATGAATGCAAGTAATTTAACTGAAATTTTAACTCACATTTCAGATTTCTCGCTCCGAACCGATACCCACTACACCACAACGCACCTCCCATGACTGAATTACTTCAACCGACGAGTTTATTCGTTGGGTCATGTGTCCTTGTGCTGAATTTCGTACACAGGTATAAATAGTGTAAATAACTACAATCCCTTATCTCTTTTTCTATGTGCAGTGTCCATTCATCACATAGACGATCATGGCCTTCTACATTTTCCTATTCTTAAAGGTCTTAATACCCTTTTGCTTGTTACTCTTTCTAAGCCTTATTCCGCTATCTATTTGCTCAAGCCTATCAAGTATGTCATGCATTCATTTTCCCTATCTCTGTTTCCCTCTATATGTCGAGTTATTATCTGATGATCCAAGACTTTCTTCCTTAGACATGTCTTTGAAACTTCAGCTGTCGTTTCCAGATATTAAGTATAAGTTTTCTGTTCAAAACCTCGTCGTTGGTGACATCTTTGGTCCATGGTATCGTAAGCATCCACTGCATCATTCTCATCTTAGATATAGAAAAAAAAAGATATTGTATAATTTTCAAAAGGTACTAAAATTATCTGTTAGGTTGATGAATGCTGAATTTTCTATAAAGATAAACATCTAATTCTCCATTAACATTCTGGTTCGATCACCTTCATAAGCAAGTAGAAATAAATTACTTTTCAACATAATTAAATGCTAAAGAATACGGAATAACAGCAATTAAACGCTAATATTTTGTTTATATTGTGTAATAGTTTTGTTGATTGAATAAATGCAATCTTCATCGTATTTACCAACGAAAGTTCATGACTAAAAATAAACTAAAACACTGGCTCAAGACAAAAGAAGAGTGAAGGGTCGGTTTTTTCTTTGTCCAATTTCATTTTTAACAAACAAAACAGTGTATTATTTATAGAATTTGAAACAAATATTACTGTCCATTAAATTATTAGAAAACTTGTTCTATTTACGTAAAATTAATCACGTGCTTTTTACTGCAGACATAATTAATTTTTCAGGTAAATCAAAACACAAGACATTCAAACACATCAATTAATTTTTACCGAATGCATACCCAAACTAATATATATATATATATATATATATATATATATATATATATAATCAAAATAATAACTAAATAGACTCTGTAAGTATTTAGGTTGTAAATTTATACTAAGATAAACCTTTAAAAAACCCATTAACAAACAGAACCTAATTCCGTGTCGGATGAATGGGGAGAAAAAAAAGAAATCCGCGGAATAAGAACAAAACATTCAATACTCCGCAGTAAAGAAAAAGAAAACCCAAACGGAACCAACCACAAGAAAAAGTGCTCGATACAAAGTACAAAAGATATACAAAAGTAGAGCAAAGACACACAAAAAACCCGTAGTGTGAAACCGCGGTAGGTTTTGGCTCGCTTGAGATTTTTGTATATATATATATATATATATATATATATATATTTGTACTTTTGTTGTCTACAACACGTTCTAGGCCAATCCAAATTCTGCTCGCCACGTTCTTAAAAATTTAATTAACAAGGTTGACTATTAATTAAATTGCCGCGGCGTTTTTCTTTTGTTTTGGTTTTTACTATTTTCACCATTATTACACATTCGGGTTTCGTCAAATGTTGTCTTGTGACGCGGCCCATCGTTGTATATTAAAAATAAACTCAAAGCAATACAACAGAGAAAATAGATTGAAAGGTGTTGGAGATTATATGAGGAGAGAAAAATACTATTTGAGAGTGAGATTAATAAATAAACGGAAATGAAGAAGCAAGAAGATAACGATTGATATTACGTATAAATTTTCGAAGATTTTTGTGTCCTGGCTCGTACCTATGTGACATCCGGGCGAACGGATGTATAAAAGACAATGTGCATTTAGCACGAGGAGTTTTCATTATCACGGACATCGTGAAGTAACATTTACTAGTTCGAGAGACTGTAAAGATTGTATATACCTCTTGATTGTACCACTCTGGTAATAAAGTAGTTTATCTACATTTCACTGTGTATCTCTTCATTTCCATGATACAACAAAATCAACGTTTACTGGAAAGCAGAAGTCCAAGAAGAGTGTTCCACAAATAAGAAGTGCGAGAGAGAAAACTTTAGCATAGAACATACGGTTAGTTTCAGCCATTTTGCATATAAAATTTTGAGACATTGCCACCAATCTAATACAGGTGTTAACAAAAAGAAAAACTCATTAAAACAATTACTATGAAAATATTTGTAGAACAGGAATCAGGACATTAAGGCGTTAGAAAAGTGACTTAAGCCGAGATGACAGGTCAGCAATAATAACATCACACTCTTTTTTTATTTTATCGAAATAAATAGCAAAAGCACCAGAACAGATGTCACTGCAATATTCAATGTATGGACAATGCGTATCTAAATTTATTTATAAATGGAACTTTGTCTCTCTCTGTGTGTGTATATGTCTCTCTGTGTGTGTATATCCGTTACCTATAGACTCCGAAACGACTGAACAGTTGTTTCCAATTAAAGCGAAACCGTAGACTGAAAGAACAATGAATGGATGTAAGTCAAATTTTGATTTCCTGGTATCGATATTAAATAAGTTTTTTTCGTCGTAAACTGAATTTGAAGGCTAAATATGTCCTCTGATTAAATGGTATCATGGCTGAGACTAAGAACTACAGTCATACCTACATAGAGCCAAAACATAAGCAAAAACAAAATGAAAAGGGCTGAAAAACAAAAACAAAAACAGACATACAGGTGGATAAACAGACACACACACAAACATTTTGCCTTATATATATATATATATATATATATATATATATATATATATATTATCAATTTTCTGCAGCCTTGAAACTTCTGAATATCGTTTCTTATGCCTTTGTCTATGACTGTATCAAATTTGATTAAAATCGGACCACTCCTTCCATAACCCGATTTATTCGATTATCGATTTTCGATATTAATCGGGGATACCACGACACAAAACCTAGCTAAGAACACTAGCAAACGCTTATAGTACAACTGTGTAAATTTTCAAGAAAATCAGTTCAACCGTTTCCGAGTTTATAGGTAACGGACACACACACACACATACACACACACACACACACACACACAAAGTTCCATTTATAAATAAGTTTAGATTAGATATTTTCTGAACTCTTCTTCCTCATTAAGTATGTCAGAAACTTCACCTGTCTCTTCCTGATGTTAACTATGAGTTTTTTCTCGTTTGTATTCACTCCAACACCTTGTCGTTGCTCACGTGTTAGGTTCATGGTAGCCTGTGCATCCTTCTGTAGAACCACATTTATGCTGGCTCGAATCTTTCCTTTCTCCTTGATGAGATCGTCCAACATTCGCTGATATTTTGAAGGACAGATATCACATAGCAGTCTAGCATTTTTTCAACATATTGCTTAAACCTCGAAAACGGAATACGAAAAAACAATAACTAAAACAAAATAAATAAAAATGAATAAATAAATATATATAAAATAAATTGCACGAAACCAATAAATAAGTTAATCAACCAAGTAAATAGTAAGTTAACAAACCACGAACGTACACTTAAAACACATATAAACGCAATAACAATCAACAATAAATAATCCTCTGGATTTTTCTTTAGAACCACATCTATGTTGCTTCGAGGCTCTCCTTCCTTGAAGAGATTGTCCAATATTCTCTGCCATATACAAGGAGAGATATCACATAGAAGTCAAGTAATTTTTCTTTGATTCGAATGTATTTTCCCATCACTGAGCACTTTGGTTAACTATTGAAATCCTTCCTTGGCCATTCCAATGCGTCTTCGGGTCTTAGTACCGCACTTTCCATTTTCTGTCAGAAAACTTTCTAGGTCTTTAAATTTGTTTACCTGTTTTATTTTAGTTTCTCTGACCTGCAGGTGTCATTTTGTGATCTTTCTTTTGCTGCTGACCATGAATTCAGTTTTCTTGAAGTTTATGCTCTCTTCCAAATCAAAACCATGAAACGCTTACATCCTTTAAGCAGGATATCAGTTTCTTTTGTGTCAGTTAATGCCAAATCTTTATTTTCTTGGAAATATTATTAATTTCATTAACAAAAATGTGTTGCTGGCAATATTTTTTTCTTAAAAAATGCCTTGCTTGTAATAGTTTTTTTTCCAAAGATATTGCTTGTATATTTTCTATAAAGATGTTTTAAAACTTTCCTAGTGTTTTGACTCTAGTTTGGCGGTTAACCAAGTGCCCATAGCTAGAAAAATAACTGGTGCTATGATCCCGGGTCTTGGTAGACCAGGGAACAGCAGCAATTAAGAGAAGGTTCAAGGTTTCACAAAATCTCATAATGAGTGACCTTGCCGCCCGACGTAGTTTATTGTCACCTCCATGACTGCACTTGCATTGAAGAAGCAACATTAATACTTATCGTCCTGAATTAGTCACGAAATAACAACAGGAATTCATTTACAAATATAGATATGAATACACATTACTACTACCTCTTCGACAACTCCCTTTCGTGTCATATTGGATGTTATTAGGCTATTTAGAAAATATGGTAACCATAGAATAGACAACAGTTTAAGTTCAGTTAAAATTCATAAAAGCTTTGAAAAAATAGTTTTATCACATTCAGTAGTTGCTATGGCTCTTTCCAGTATTGATCAAGGTTTATTTCCTGACCTTTTACTTGGAGTCGTGTGGAATGTCAACATATTGATTATAGCATTATTATTTTGTCTTCTAGTTACATGTACTATTGATTTAAACTGTTGCTGGTGGTTGTAGTCGTCAGTGTTATTTGGGGCAGTTTCTTTCCGATTCTGTAGCATTAGTCTACAATAGTGGTTCCCAAACTTTTATGTTATTTTCCTCTACACCGAGTTTAATGATCCAGATTTCCGTTTTCACGTGTGCGATAAACAGAGTAGTCAAAACACATTGTTTAGTTTTACTAATTTATTTTAAAAATGTACTAATATACCAAAAATTTTAGATACAGTGCAGGTCATCTACAATAAGCATACTCTCTCTCAGATATTCCAAAATCATTCAGTATTTCTTTATATGTCTGAAATGATGAAGTATTTACATTATTTACACTGGTCAGACTGTTGTCCTCATCATTCTTGCCATGTTTACAACGTTTCCAGTGCGGTGGTTTTTAAACATTTTTATGTTATTTCCCTCTACACAGAGTTTAATCCAGCAGATTTCCGCCTTCATGTGTACGATAAAAAGAGTATTCAAAACACAATAAGTGTCACCAATTTATTTTAAAAATGTACCAATATGCTTATTTGTGGTGCAGTGGATATCGACTCGGAAGGACAAATCGGGAGCCGAGTTCAAATTCCAGTTGAATTCCTTGCATTCACTTACGCACAAATACCCTTGGTAAAGGAATTAATTTGTCTCTTCCCTCAAATTATTGGTTAAATAACAGGACAAATAATCTTCTGACCAGTCAGTCACGTCTCTCTCGAAACATGATCGTCCAAAGCGTGTATCACGTATAGCCCTTAACTGACTGAATATAATATTTGGAAACATAATTAAACATATAAAATGAGCATAAAGTTGGGGATCGGTTTTTTGTTGTTATGAAGTAATAAACTGATCCCCCACTAATTATAATTAATGTAATATAATCTATCTCGCCTCCCTCCAGCTTTGAGTTAAATAACAGGACAGTTTGGATTCTATAACCTTGGCTGGCGACCAGTCTACCGCAGAAAGCAATTGCAACCTACTGCGGGATAATATTCTGACGAGTCAGTCATGTCTCTTTCGAGACATGATCGCCAAAAGCGTGCATCACATATGGCACTTAACTGACTGACTGATGTATAAAAGTAGATAAATATAAAAATTGATCGATGAAAAGGATGAAGTTTTTTTTTATTTACTTGTGTGTCAATATAAGGGTTAGTTTTGGCAAACGCGCAACGTATGTTACATTCTACAGGGGCCCGACCATATTTTTCGGACACTTTAGTATTTGACTTTCCAAGTACCATAGAGTGGCGAAATTCCTTCAATAGAATAGCATAGACATATAATGACAATACCTGTAATAAAGATGGAAGAAAATCGATTAGGTAAGGAAAAATATTTATTTTTCATCATTTTTTACAAAACACATACGACATTATTTTACGGACATCGTTGAAAAACTGTTAATAGTCTGTAATATCACCTTTCTTCTCAATAACTTTTATCAATCACTCTTCATAATGATCAAACATATGCACAATAACATCTCTACGTGTTTCTATTAGTTGTTTTTGGCCTCTAGTATCCGTTCCCATAGTTGAGCCTCTTTCGTTATTTCAGGTCCATCATAGACAAAGTTACGCAAGCATTTCCCAAACATTTTCTATGAAATTTAGATCTGGGCTTTTTGCAGGCCATTCCAAAGTAGTCATATTCACTTTAGCCATCCATTCTGTCATGAGTTTTGATACATGGATGCTGCAATTGTCTTGCTGTAGAACGAAATCATTCCCTATCTCTCTTCTTATTCTTGGTAGGGCTTTCTCGTCCAGCAACTGTTTGTAGCTTTCGCTGTTCTGTCGTCCTTTCAGCCACTCCAACCATATATTTCCATTAGCAAAGATCATACCCCAAACCATAACTCCTCCTCCTCCCATCTGTCGTTTCTTCAGTACAGCAAGCTCACCCCTTCTCGACCAAGTACACCATCCATCGGGCCCATCAAACTTGAAATGCTTATCATCAGTAAATATAACCTTGAAGTCAACATGCTTTGTTAACCAACTTTTAGCAGACTCTAGTCTTGCTTTTTTGTGTTTCTTTGTTAGCGTAATTTTTTCTTAGCCTTTGCATACTTCAAACCAATCCTATCCAGCGTTCTTTGTACTGTTCGGACGTTTACATCCAATTCACTTTTCTCCTTCACTTTTCTTGCTGTAACTTTTTCTCCAGATGTCAAAAGCCCTGTCACAGTCCTCTTCATTCTCCTTTCAGTCCTCTTGCCAATTGATCTTTTCCGTCCTCTCTTCTTTTTCCGCTGGAGTTTGTCTTCAGCATGTATTCAACCGTTGATTTCGACAGCTTCAAATCAATGGCGATCCTTCTGATGCTGAGGCCCTCATCCCGCTTCTTCCGTGCCAAACAAACGACTTCTTTTGAATGCATTTTACCTCATTAAACTTAATTGTTTTGCCAGTAAAATAGAACAGATAATTGATTCTAATGATGACAGCTAAGTGTACAAGCAGAAAATTTGCATACAGCAACATATACATGAACTTAGCTCTTAATAAAATAGGATTTTTTGTCATGTCCGAAAAATAGTGTCGCGCAAGTTTTCGCAAAAATCACAAAAAACTAAAATTATCAAAGCCAAACTAAAAAAAATGATTACACTAGTAGTGGATTTTCACTCATCAAATACGTACTTAAAATCTCAAAAGTTTTTGGCACTAGTAACCACCTTGAATTACTTTTTTCAAAGTGTCCAAAAAATATTGTCGGGCCCCTGTATCTCAAATTGGTTTCGTGCTTTGGGCGTGATTGGGAGTAAAGTAGATAATCCAGATTGATAAAGGTAGGTTGTAAAAAACAGAATGATAATTTTTAATACGTTAGCGCTCAGTTGTGGTTATGCTCCACCCAGAAGTCTTAAAGATCTTGTGTACCAAACTCATCCTTGGCAGAAGAATCATGTTTGAACTCCAAGAACACATTTTGCATGCTCTCAGGGACATCATCCACCTGACATATAAATGGGTTCCTTGTCAGCTAGTAATTGAAATTTCTTCAGTGTTGATATCAGAGAAATATTCTTTGAACTCTTCTCCCAGATGATTAAGGTGAGTGATGATTTCTTTTTCAATGAACCCTCGATGTCTTTCTCACCAAGTATATCACTTAAACGTTGAAAGAATTCTTTATTTCTTTTTCGTCTCTTTTCTTCAAAGCTGGAGTTTTGCCACGAAAGCAATAATAACATCAGTTCGCACAATCATCATTGCTACTGTGTACCTGTAATTTCTTATTTAGTTCACTCATAATTTTAAAAAAATATCAGCAAAATAAGTCATTTGTGCTGGTGAAACGAAGCCCTCATTATGCTGAATTTGGTTTGCCGATACATTAGATTCATTCCTAAGGAGGGGATGGTGACCAGTTTAGACATAACTTAATGGGCTTGGCGCCAAGCCAATATAAAAATCTCGATATGCTAGGTCTATCTAAGAATATGAATCAAGTTTTCAGGTTAATATTTGTTTTGATCACAATTTGCTGTGTTGAGCAAAACTACATCTAGCACCGCATATGTTTAATTACCCAATCTCCTATACTAAATTCAATATAACCGAACCATAAACCGAGGTTATCGAAGCGTTTAGTATTTTCTAATACGGTATCTCGAATTTTTGATAGATTTATTGTATTTAATATCACAGCTTTTGTTCCAATTCTAAATCATAGCTTCTGATTTTGAAAAGCTATATTTTCCCTCTTATTTCATGGAACACTTGGTAAATGATGTTGATTTCTGTTCCAGATCATTTTTATTTTAGCAATGAATACCTATGCTATGAGTATCAGCATAACACCGTAATCTCCTGCACATCTATTCCCACATCTACCTCGGTGCAGGGTCCGGTTATATTGAATGTAAAGAAATAGTATAGGTTAAATGAACTGGAGCTCTCGGTTTTTACTTGTACTCATAATGTTATTGGAAATATTTCAGTATTGGTGGCCCCCTCAGATCAATATATTTTGTGGATTTGAATCTTAAAAGGTTAGAAAGGATAACTTCAATATATCTTAGTATACCACAATGACTTAATTTTAATTTTAACCTAAATAATCTATCCCCTTTAACAAACAAAGTAATATAAAATTAAATTTTAAAAATCTTAAAATCTAATCTGCTGTTAAAGATTATTGTCTACACATTTAAAGAATGCGCATTTCTAATATGTATCTTCCCCAGGCGAAAAAAAAGTGTCTTAGTATGACATAATGCTACAATTTTCACGCGACCTAATTCTTCAACTCCATAGTTCAACGTAAAACTCACTTTTGATTGAGTAAAATCCACAAGCCCAGAATAATGTTTAACGTCCTCCAACCACTACTCCTTAATTTTCTGAATAACCATTAATTCATCTTATGTTTTTGAATAAATCATTTTCATCATTTGTTTTAAAAATGACCAAGATGTGAATATCTGCAATTAATTGCTGAAATCTCCTAACGAGTGAATCAAATAATTACGAAAGTCAGGAGTTGAGATATTGAATATGATATCGATCAACTCACAAATTTTATTAATATTAATCATATATATATATATATATATATATATATATATATATATATATATATAATTGTAAAAAGGTTTATAACGTGTTTACTCCGTTAGGAATTTATCGTATTGGGTTTAATTCCGATGGAGTTTTTACGGATGAGACACGTCACAAAAACATTTTATGATGCATTTGATGCATTCTTTTTTCTAAACCATTTTTAAAAAATGTTATAGAAAACTTATATATCCTTATATCATATACATACACTACCGGCCATAATTATTAGGCCACTATATTTTTTTGAAAGTAAATGATGTATTTCATACTATTTTTAGCATTTATTGCCAAATGGAAATAGAATGTTCTTTTGTTATTGTTACTTTGTAAAATTTTACAAGTTAAGGAAGCAAAGATGAACTCGTTCGAATCACCCTAAATCTTCGTCATTCTTTCATTGATGAAACCACAATATAGATTATTATTAAATAGTCATAAATTCATTTGATGTACATGTTTGAAGTAGATAGACTAAACTATCGCCCGGTTCATAACCCACCCACATCTATTGAACAGGTGAAGAGGCTCATCCCTTGTTTCCTGTTTAGGATGTGGTTTCCGGTTTTCTCGTTTCTACTCTCACTTTGTTTTTTTTCTTCAATTCGCGAAGATAGATCTATCTATCGCCCGGTTTACACTCCACCTACATCTATTGAACAGGTGAAGAGGCTCATCTCTTGTTTCCTGTTTAGGATGCGGTTTCCAGTTCTCTTTTCTAATCTCACTTTGTTTTTTTTTTTGTTTGTTTTATTTTTTCAATTGCAGTAGATAAACTATCACCCGGTTCACACTCCACCCACATCTACTGAACAGGTGAAGAGACTCATCACTTGTTTCTTGTTTAGGATGCGGTTTCCGGTTCTCTCTCTTCTAATCTTCTCACTCTTATGTAGCCCCCTGCACATCAGTGGCGTTACCGCCTTGCTTGGGGTGATACGATTAAAAAAAATGTTATTGTGCAGTATTAACAAAAGAACCCCATTCTATTTTAATTTACAATTATTCACTTGGAAATAAGTAGTAAAAAATAGTATGAAATACATCATTATTTTAAAACGCTGAGGTTACCTAATAATTATGGCCGGTAGTGTGTGTGTATATATATATATATATATATATATATATATATCTGTGTGTTTTGCGTTGGGGTACAGTGTGGCCATTAGAATTAACATTGCATAGTGCCTTTAAATTTATCCATGAGCGATCTGCCAACCAATTCATAAATATTTGATACTGTGTTGATTATTATATTTACATTTACTGTATCTACGAAAGCTCGGTTTACGTTATCGAGTACCCTTCCCTCATTAATATACATTCTCAAACATTATATAAATACTTACACATAAATACATGCATATATATATATATATATATATATATATATATATATATATATATATGACCCTATTTCTGTTTTTAATTTGTATATATATATATATATATATATATATATATATATATATATATAAGGAGAGAGTGTGAATAATATAGTCGAGAGCAAAAATTAATTGGGAGATTGATTGTTAGAAATAGGAAGGAAGGAAGAAATAACGACAGAAGGAAAGAAAGAGGAACATATTCAAGAAATAGCTAGCCATTCATCAAGTAAAGAATACATCGACACGAAAAAACAATCTGAAAAGAAAAGAATAACCCTGACAAAAGTCAATTTTAATTTTCATTGTTTGCAAAACAAACTTCGGACTTGGTCTTTAGTTGCACCTAATGAAAATGTATTTCGCGAACGTTGGCTAGTTCTAAAATATTACTTTTTTTTTTTCGCTGCAACGTATTCTTCTCAAATCTATTTCTTTTACCTTTTATTCATTCTTTGTCTCTATTCATATATTTTTATGTTTTGTGTCTGTAAACAAAATTACTGTTTGCTCTGTATATTCATTTGCTTGAAAGCATAGTTTCAAGCGGAAGTCATATAGTCTATATCATTAGTAAAAATAAAAACTAAAATGATGATCCTAAACAAAGTAAAGCCAGTTCGCTATTATTGACTTGGCCTCAAAAACAATATTTAAGGAATAAATCGTGTAGGTAGATTTGTGTGTTGCAAGTTATAAAAGAATCCCTGGCAAAGGAACTGTCGAAAGACATCTACTGAAATAGGACCTTGTTGATTGAAAGCATTCAGTAACTAAAGTCATGAAGATTGGAAGCAATCTGTACCATGACTAAGACATTTTAATACAAACCATTAAGACATCTAATTCTGAACCATTACTATAAACATTAATTATGAAACATTAGTTTCGCGTATAAATGTGAGCTACTGCTGAGACTTGTAATTGCGAACCATTACTGAAACGTTAAACATAGTGGATGCGTTTAAATGGTAACCATTACTAAGACCTGTAATACTGAACCATTACTGAGACCTTTAATTGTGAGCAATTACTTAGACATTAAGGCAAATTTTCGTTGTAAGTCCCGACGCTTTTCCCCTTGAAATTTATCGAAAATAGCATTGTCTCTGTGCAAATGTATATGCTGAACTCAAATCAACTGTTAGTTATTGAAGAAACTTACCTTTTTTATCTAAATGTCCATAAAAAAACGAACTATATCTTGGACTTTTTCGCTCTCGCATCACGAAGTCATGTAATTAACTGCAAAATGACGTACTGCGTAATGCAACGAATTTTGGCAGATTTTTGGTCGATTTTTCTTCATTTACTGATACTTCCGGTGATGTACTTCCGGTAATGACAGTAATGCGCTATTGTATTTCTACGCTTATTACTTTCATAACAGGATGTACATCGCCGGAAGTTTCAGTAAAGGAAGAAAGTCGACCAAAATTCGACAGAAAATTCTGCCGACTTAGAATATCATTCTGCAGTTAATTACATGACTTCGTGAGAATTAAGGGAGAGAAAAATTGCGAGATATAGTTAGCTTTTTTTATGGACTTTCAAAGCAAAAAAGGTAAGTTTCTTCAATAACTAATTGTTGATTTGAATCAACATTTGCACATAAATAATGCTATGTTGGATTCATTTGAACGGGGAAAAGCCGTCGGCACCTAAAACGAACATTTACCGACATTAAAATGTGAATCATTATTGAGACGTTTAGTTGTGAACGATTAGTAAAGTATTTAAATATTTGGGAAGTTGTTTGATAGAGAATGGACAATGTGAAAATCAAATCTGAACACGCATTTGAATGTAAAATTATGTCGTTCAAAACCAGAAAAATACTTAAAAACAAGATTTCATCGGAAACAAATTAAAAATACTGAATCACTGTGTAATATCGATCCTCGTCTATAGAAGTCGATGCTGGACAATTTTCTGTCAGAAATGAAGCAAAAATACGGTTTTACAGATATGGTTTTACAGAAGAATAGTCGAAAAACCATGGACGAAAGTTTATTTCGAGAAATTATGAAGAAAAAATAAAATGTTTATTTATACACAGAATCAAAAAGATAGAATTGAAATATTTTTTCTTTAAAGATATGTACGATATGTACTGCTATTAATTTATTTATTTTTGTTTTATTTTCAAAAACGTATTCCTGTTATTTATTTTACTATTCGAAATGTATTTCTGGTACTGTTACTACAAAAATTATATTTCATTGTGCTTGATCTTAGCTACCACCCCGGGTCAGTATGGATATAGGAACAACACCAATTACGAAGTGCTTCAACTATCTTCAAATCTCCCGATCAGAGGCCACGCTGCTGGATATAGTCTATCGTCATACCCAGGATGTTTTTTTACTCATTTCATCCCAAACAAAACAGTTTTACTGTCACTGATGCACAGAGGGTAATATAGGAGGAAAGTGATGAGCAAGAAGAACAGGTTATTGGGGGTTTCAGGAAGAGGGTAAGTGAAGGGTGATAATACTGGTGTGATGAGATTAAAGTGAATGGAGAAAAGAGTATGAGAGAAAGGTTACGAATCAGTGAGATAGGAGATGACTATTGGCCTTACATTTAAATTCTTAGGGTTTGTAGCTGTCGGAGAAGCAAGTATATGGAAGGGAATTACACAGGCAGGAACTGTGAGAAAAGAAGCTGTTGGAGTAAAAGTTGCGGTTAAATTTTATTGGTTTCACTGAAAAAGGATGGGACCTTGTTGCTAATATAATATCTCGAGGAATTTAATAGATAGGGGGCACCAGTGAGCTAAGTTCATTGGAGCATAAACCGTGAAAGTATTTGTAGAAGAGACATAGGGAAGACACATTATGGCGGTCAGAATGTGACTATGAGCTGCCTAGTTGGGATTGATCACATATGACGGTTACTGTTAAGAGACGAACACATAGCGGCTTCCTGCAAAGAAAATTATAGAGTTTCATGTGTGTAGACTTTTCAGTCGCCATATCAGAAAATTATAAGAAAATCCGTGGAAGAAGTTTAAACATCAAGTGAATTACAAAGATCCCCAAAATAAAACTGATTTTAAAGTCATTTGACTACAGCAGGTGATAAAATTTGTGTTAATTTCTACAAGAAGTTTCCATCCAATTCCTCCAGACAGACGTCATATGAAAATGATGGAGAGGCCATTGAAAATTGAACGCCGTTAACAGGCAAGAGTGCAAAACATCAGTGTTACTTTTATTGAATAATTATTGGCTTATTAATTCTAAAGTCGATTGTATACATTCTATTTACATTACTCATTTTCCAGTTAGCAGCGCTTATGAAAATTACTGTGTTTTCAACAATGCGCTGTTTCATTCAGATTTTGCTCGACACATTCTATCTATAAATACTTGCCAATTATAGTGGATATCTCCAATTAAGGGTGTATGGGGTGTATCATTAGTGATAGTACATTTTCAGCAAAAGGTTGACCCTTCTTTAACCAGATGAATCGGCATGCAGAACTGTACTGATCCACGGTCTATAGTCAACTCTCACACTTAACTCCAGGAAATTGCATCGGTACTGCGAAGATCACCTTCCTGGCCAATGGTGTGGTAGTACTCGGAACTGGTGAAAGGGAAACAACCCACACGTGCAAAGTTGCCATTTAGGGCGTAGAGCTGCGCCTCAGGGGTCAATAGCTTTACCGGTGGGAGGAGGAACTTCTCAGAGAGGGACAGGGTAACCTCAACATTTCCAGTGTAAAAGAAACCGGTCACCATTGCACAATTTTCCTTGTTTTTTGATAATGATCTACAAATATGTTGAGTGGTGACCCCAGTGGCAAATAATGTACTCAATAGATGACGATGATCTGCAGTTTAATGATAATGTGAGCTGCTCGCTGATTGGCTTAGTTTAAAACCAATCAGTGTATTCGATGCGCTCACCTTGTGCAGAGTTTTAAAAATGCTGTTTATACAAGTGTGCACACTTTGAACTTACTGTGTCTTTCTAGAGGAAAAACGACTTTTTCACTTGAAAAAAGAACCTGATATAAATATCAGAATTAATAGTTTTCGAAACATTTTCTACCAGATATTTCTTATTGGCTGTCACGATCTTAACAATATTAGGCATGCCGATGACAATGCGTTGAAAGCAGCCTCAGAACGCAAAACATATAAAATATTAGAGATGGTAGTAAAGGAAAGCTAGAAGATTTAGCTAAACATAAATTGTAAGAAGAGAATATCTATAGGGGTTAAAAATGAAAGCCTTAAATTAGAAATTACCAGTTGGAGATATCAATATCAAGCAGGTACAAAAATCTAAATATCTGAAAAGCGTTTTCAAACAGGACAAAAATAGCGACACGAAAATCCAAATGTACATTGTGATTGCAAAAGAACCTTACAAAAGCTAAGCCAAGTATTAAGAACAGGAAAATTTCGTTAAAAATGTATTAAATTGTCATATAACAGCTAAATTATAAAATCTAGCCTTCAATGAAGTCGGTCAGTTAATCAGTTAAGTTCTATACGTGACACACGCTTGGGCAATCATGTCTCGGAAGAGACGAACTGACTGGGCAGAAGATAATCCCGCAGTAGGTTGCCATTACTTTCTGCGTTAGACTGGTTGTCAACCATAGCTATAGAACTAAATCTCTCCTGTTATTTAACCAATAACTGGAGATAAGAAACGGGTAATACCTTTCCGAAGGGTATCTGTGCGTAATTGAATGCAAGGAATTCAAACTCGGCTTCCCGATTTCTCTGCCTATATCCACAGCACCACAACGCACATCAGAGTATTGAATTGTCATATAACTGCTAAATTACGAAACCTCGCCGTCAATCAAGTACTGTGCTTAAATTCGTGAAATTAACAAAGACGAAAGCTCACCAGAAGACTCAACGTGAATGGATTTATACAAGTTGTACGAGGAAGTTATGCTATGGTGGTGGTAAATTGATTGCAGATGAGATGCCAGGTCAGGACTGATGACATTGCAGATTCTTCTTTCGATTTTGTTAAGAATTTATAGATACATAGCAGATACACCAGACAAAATATGGCAGCAGTATTCAATGCAGGAACGAATGGTAGACTTATAAATGTGCAATATAGATTCTCTCAAGATATTTTGACGAAGAAAAACCATGGAACCAACTTTTAAGAATTTAATGAAAGTTTCTTTCTACAAGTTTTGACAATCACACCAGAATTTTATAGACGAAAAATCAATTGCAGAAGGCAGAAGCACAAGACGAGAAATAGGTGTTGGAGAAACCAAAATCAAGCAATTACAACCTGTAGGAAGTGGTTGGTTGTTTTGTTTTTATGGCAAATCAACCTCGGCGGGTCATTTATTGCCGACTAAATGTTATTTATTTATTGCTAGTAAGACCTTTTTCATTCAATAATTTATTGTTGTTTTTATATAAGTATTGTGTCTAGTAATACTTTTTCTTTTTCGAGTATCAAGATTCAGTGGGATTTGTTTTTAAGGGCAGGGTCCCCAAGTCCTACCCTTGCTATTTCACCCATAACTAGAGGGAAGGAACGGATTAATAACTTTGCCAACGGTACCAGTGCTAAAGTGAATGCAGGGTATTCAACTGGAATTCGAACTCGGCTCACCGACATCTCTTTCCGAGCCGATATCCACAGCACCACAACGCACATCCGTCACTAAACGCTTACAGCACCTGGTATTCCCAAGCGGTCACCCGTCTAACTACTGACCAGGCTCAACGTTGCTTAACGTCGATGATCGAGCTAGAACCGGTTTATTCAACGTGATAGGCCGTAAGCCCTGTTGGAAGGTATTTAAACAAGAAAAATGAGGTTTTAGACAAGGATATTAGAATAATCAACAACTTATACGGGTATCAAACCACTTGCAGAGGGATAGAAAATAAATTCGCTAAATACACAAAAAGAGATGTACAACAAAGAATTTTACGGTGAATTGATCCTGGGAGAATTGCAAATCCCACTATGATTCATTACTAGCGGCCATATTAATAACAACAATGGATATGCAGATGACCTACAGAAACTCCCACAGAATTAAGTAAAGTAAGAACTAAACATCAATTGTAGAAAGCAGAAGCGAAAGAAGCGAAACAGGAATTAGAAAGTAAAAAATCAAGCAAATAAAACAATTTAAATTTCTAGTAAGTTCTTTAAATCAATAAAAATACTAATTAAGTTTGAATTGCTTTTGAAGGATATTAGAATAATCTACAACATCAAGCCACTTACATAGGGATAGAAAATGAATTCAGTAAATGCACAAAATTATAAAGAGATGTAAAAGAAATATGTTTTCTCACTAAAATTTTACGGTAAAAGATCCTGAGCGAAATCGAACCCCTACTGTGATTCATTATTCGTGGCCACATTCATAACAACATTAGATATGCAGATGACCTACAAAAAACCCCACAGATGTTTTTTTTAATCATATCACCCCAAGCAAGGCGGTAATGCCACTGATGCGCAGGGTGCTACGTAAGAGTGAAAAGATTGGAAAAGAGAAAGCCGGAAACGACATCCTAAACAGGGAAAAAGAAATGAGCCTCTTCACCTGTTCAATAAACGTGGGTGGAGTGTGAACCGGGCGATAGTTTAATCTATCTACTCCAATTGAAAAAAAAGAAAAGAAAAGAGTGAAAAGATTGAAAAAGACAAAGCCGGAAACCACATCCTAAACAGGGAAAAAGGGATGAGCCTCTTCACCTGTTCAATAGACGTGGGTGGAGTGCGAACCGGGCGATAGTTTAGTATATCTACTCCAATTAAGTTTTAGTAAAGGACAAATGCGAAGAAAAGACCAAATATCAATTGAATAAGTCAGAATCCTAAGACGCAAAATAAGAATTGGAGACACCAAAATAATGCAATTTCAACAATTTACATATCTGGGAAAAACCTTAAGAGAGAATGGAAATTTCGCCTCCGAAAATTGAAGGTGCTTTGGGATAGCAAAAGATGTCAAAGCAAAGTATTAAGGAGCAGGAATCTAAGAACAGAGTATTGAATTATTATGTGATTAGCAATGAATGTTGGACAACATCTGTGATTCTATAGAAGGATGCTGAGAATCTTATGAACTGACCATGTAATAAATGACGACGTTTTATAGAAAATGAAAAACATGGCAAGTACTTAACATCAGAAAGAGACAGTTAACATTTTTATGGCACATGATGAGGAAAAAGGACATTTTAACACATGCAGGACATATTGAAAGTAAAAATGATAGAGGAAAGCTGTGACTAATTTACTTAACTAGCTTTTGTAAATGGTTGGCAGAACAGGAATTCGGACAGATAGCGAAAAACGAAATTTAATAACAGTTACAAACCTTTACTACGATCTCTAAAAAGCTTATTTATGGATACAGTCAATTACTGTTGAGTTATTTTGATTAAAGCTAGTTCTCTTGGAGTCACTCTAAAGCATTTCGTAGTAAGAACATCAATTTACCATCATTAACGAAGAAGCGGGTGGTTTTTAGGTGTTCGTGAGGACTAATATGTTTCAATCAATTAGAGTTAAAAACAGAGGATTAACGATTACCTTTAATTTTGACTAAATTTGGGGTCTTTTAATCTTGTATCTACAGGTTTATTAGCGCAAATCTAGTATTTTTCAGATAAGGTTTATTGTGTTTTCTTTCACTATTTCAGCCCAAATATAATTCAGAAAAATGTTAAATTAACTCGATGTGCACAGCGGGAAGTATTTCTGACGCCATCAAAATGATTATGACCGCCTAAAATCTCACATTGATGAACAATGGCAGATATATGATCTTACGTACTATATTACAAACTGTCGGAAGTTCATTAGTCCATAAATATCTTATATCTTGAATAAAGTTCAAATCTCTTATCAGAATAATTGATAAGCAAGCCATGAAGTTTTCAGTAAGAAAACCATCTCACTAATATTTAAGAGTTATGTTTCACTTTTCTGAACTAACTTCTACAACTCTCTCCCAGATAAGATGTCACATAATCCTATCACCGAGTGATTTGTTATGAACGGGTTCGTTTCAAAATTGAATAAAGCAATACAGAGTCATAAATCACCAGAATGGATAACTTGTAAATTCCGATATTGTCAATATCTAACTTATAATAATATTTGACGATCGGTTAAAAGTGCAAATCTTTATTTCTAGAAAATTAATGTGAATTTAATTTCGCATGCCTCTAATATAAAGAACATATTACTAATTGAGCCAAAAATATTTTAGATTAGTTATAATTTTCATAAGCATCGAATATAACAATATATTAGTCAGTTTTGGCACTCAATATTTTACATTGTGTACTGGAACAATTAAAAGTCAGAATTAAGTATTACCGAGAGAATGGTGTTAATTTATATATCAATAATTCGAGTCAGTAAAATACTATTGCATGTGGTCACAGATGAATCTAATAATCATTTATAGCTATTTTTTCAAATGAAATGTCTTTTCAGTTTCTTTTTCTTTATTGCCTGGTTGGGTGGTTGGATTATTTAATCAGCATATTAACCTTCATTCGGGCATTTAATGCTGAAAATCGTTTTGATTTGTTTTATTTAGTTTATTTGTTTTATTGTGTTTGCTTGTTTATATTTTTTTCAAAAAAGGTTTTGTTGATAATATTTTTCAATCAAAAACGGTTTTGTTGGTAATATTTTTCATTCAAAAAAGTTTTGTTGGTAAATACTTTCTAAGCATTTTGACCCCAGTTTGGGGGTTAACTATTTACCCATAGCTGGGACCCTAACAGGTGATACCACTCTGGGTTAAAGTAGACCTGGGACAACAGCAATTAAGCGGACGTTCCATGCTCCTCACAACCTCCCAATCAGAGGCCTTGCTGCCGGATGTAGTTTAAGGTCATACCCAGGACTTCTATTGTCTGGTATTTTCTATTTATTCTCAGGAAATATAGTGGGGTGGATGTAATTTATTTTTAACATAGGTGAAAAATAAAAATAATTCAAATTTTCTCACTACCTCTTTGAATTTCTTTCTGTGCTTAATTCAAAAGTATTTTATATATTAGCATCTAACTTTAAATCACGCTGCAGTTTCGCATCGCTGATTTAATGGCAATAGCATTAACACCAAAATTAATAAAACAAATCTTTATTTTTCAATATAAGGGATGTTGTAGTTGCAGATACTAAGTAAAATAATCAATCTATCCACACTCTTGCGCAAATTAAGTAAGTTTCTTTGTATCCGTCATGGTTTAGTTTCTTTTTATTCACCATACGGTCAGTTTTAGACCCATGGAAGTGAGAGGACGTAATCAATTCCTACTGTTTTCTCAGATTAGGTCATTTGCAGTAATATGAAGCAACATGAAACTATTTTATTACAATAGTGTGTAGCAATATGAAAGTGATTTTATCATATTTTTTATTACGACCAGACTGTATTGTCTTGACTATCGATTAGTTGTCCTATGGCTTTTGTCTGCGATGAATATTACACAAGGAAGCGTACAAAAATTGTAACGGTGCCCGAACACACTGGCAAACCTTAAACAGAAATCACGGTTATTATTAGTCTCAGCCTTTCAGCTGTCAGTTGTGTCATCAACACGAAGAAACTACGTGCGTCCATCAGTCCAATACATAAAAGAAAACGCGGTCGAGAGAGAAAAACATCGCCAACGCTATCTATCTATCTATCTATCTATCTATCTATCTATCTATCTATCTCAGTTTGTTTATATCTATCTATCTATCTATCTATCTATCTATCTATCTATCTATCTATCTATCTATCTATCTATCTCGTATATTACTCATATTTTTAAAAAGAACTCTGATTTAATCTTGGAATTATTTCGAACGTTTGTTCATATCTTGGTTAATATAGGTGTTATAATAGACAAAACATTTCGTCCAAGTACCCTGCGGTCATCATCAGATATCCATAGATTGGTTTGTGTGGACTATATCGTTAATTATTGCGAAATATCATGTGAAATCAATTAATGTTCTTTCATGTTCGAATTTAGTTCATCACTACCAAGTACAAGATCATTGAAAATTACTCATCTCAGAAATAAATACAAAAATGTCTGATTTAGTTTCCAATTTTGTGTTTCTTTATTGTATAGGTTAGTGTGCCCTATGTTTATTTGATAAACGATCTATTTTAATGTTTAATTATTTTCCCACTTGGTATTATCAGGGTTTATTTTGTTTTTAGTTGGTTTATTTTGTTATACACACACACACACACACACACACACACACACACACACACACACACACACATATTCTCTCGGTGAATGGCGTGTGTAAACACTGCTGATATACAACACGTTAAAATTTCCCTTCTCTGATACCATGCGTTGATGGCTTAGGGGGTAACGTCTCCGACCAACATTAAATCGGTCGAGTTTCGATCCCAGAGGCGAGTGGTTGCGTCTAGCCACACTGATGAGCTGTGATACAGCAAAACAGGCTTGTATGTGGATGACTAATATATATATATATACGCTATTTACGCTCTGATTGAGCACTCTGGAAGAATGGTAGACTTTGAAAAACAGTGGCTACTCTCACATGCACGCATCGCTCATTCACTAATGAATTAGAGCACTCTGGCTATTGGGCAGGTATAATGACAATATACACGCTAAAAAGTCTGCCTTCTTCTACCGAACGTCCATAGCTCAGAGGTAGAATCGCCAACTGACGGCAATTCGGTTGGGTTTCAATCCTGGGTTAAAAGCAATTGGAGTCTAACCGCACTGATGAGCTGTGATACAACGAAATAGATCTGTCTGCGGATGACTATATATATATTTATAGAGTTTAATGAAATAATATACAGTACTGTGAAAAAGTATTAGGGAAAGAATTATTTTATCTTTTATGAGGCACCAAAATAAAGTTTTAAAACACCCCGGTAGTGTGCAAAAATATTTGGACAGGGGTGATTTTCCTAAAAACTTCACTGAAATTCAAATACAGGGAGAAAAGCCAAACTCTTGTAAGAATTATTTAACTAAAAAGGAAGAGGAAGGAAGGCTTTAGAATTTGAATTGGCCCCCACAAACCCTGATCTCAATCCAATTGAACATCTATGAGATATTTTGGATAAAATGTTCATAAATCTAATGTTACTTTGCAAGACATACTTTGGGAACAAATACAAGCAGGAGATAACATTAGATACATTGAAGAATTTTGTGATGTCAATGACTGACAGAATGAAGGCTGTGATCAAAGCAAAAGGCTATTATACTAAATATGAAATTTATTTTGTAACAAGTATTTTTTGTTAAAGCATTTGTTGAGTAAATTAAATAAAATTGCTTTAATTAGATTGTTTTTTTTCTGTCAATATGCCTCATAAAAGATAAAATAGTTCTTTTCCTACTACTTTTGTACAATACTGTGTATACATATGGAATACATACATGTATAAAATATTATTCAGATATTATTAAAAGAGTGCTCAATGTTGTTTAAACAGAACTATTAATTATACATATTAGCCAATGTCGGTTTTTCATGCGTACTTCAATAATCAGATGCAAATGACAAACTAACTATTTAAGAGATTTGAATTTGGGCACACTCAGTGTTGATGGGAGTTACATTTTATAATTGTTAGGGTAATATTTTCTATTTCTATTTTATTTTTAAGAGAAAAATTTAAATAGACAAAAATTACTTGGAAATAAAATTGCATTTTAATAATCTTTTAATATAAAATTTGATTTTGAATTTTTTATCTCCGAGTAATTTTTAAAAATCTTCATGTAACTTTTGCTTATCATATATATATATATATATATATATATATATATATATATATAACATAGTCTGAAGAGCCGCGACAGTAACATCAGGACGCCGTGAAATATATATTACCCATTGTAATAATCTAAAATCTTTTATATATATATATATATATATATATATATATATATATGTGTGTGTGTGTGTGTGTGTGTGTGTGTGTGTGTGTGTGTGTGTGTGTGTGTGTGTGAAAATATGAGAAAAATAAGTATATACAACTAAAGAGAAAGAACAATAAAAGAAGACAGAAGCTAAAGATTGATGCTGAATTTAAATTTGAGAAAATCATGATCGACTGAAAAGCAAAAAGCAAACGGGTCTGCCCGGAGCAAGAAGTGCAAGAACATGAACTGTTAGCATAGAGCTTAAAACTACTTCAGTTATTTCCGGTATAAAACTAATTGAACCTGAGTCGCTAGGTCAGATCCAGTGACAATGCAGCCTCTTTTTTAGATTCCGTCACGGTTGTCTCAACATGTAGCTGGAGAATAATACCATATATAGCAGCAACAATTCAAAGAATATACTAATGGTATAATTTTAAATATGTGAGAAAATGTCTAGCACGGCACAGTGAACCAACATTCCCTGCAATAGGGCTAACAATTGATTCAATATAATCTCTTCCTTTGTTATCAGCAGAAAACACTAATTCGAGTGGGTATAACGAGTCACTCTCCTGGAGGTTAACATCAAGCATACTGATGACAGGCAGAAATGCTTATCTTCTTGTTTTTCTTTTATGTGCTCTGTCTCTTCAGGACATAAGCGGTCATGATTCTCCACATCTCCCTATTCCTTGTGGCTCTTAGTATGCTTTCTCCTGTTACACCTCACAAACCCCGTTCCGTCATCCACCTGACCAGGCCCTGCAAATATGATATCCGCTGCCTTCCTCTGTCTCTTTTTCCTTCTAACTGTCCAGTCAGTATCAGGTTCTCTAAGCTCTCCTTTCTCATTGCGTGTCCCAGAAACTTCCTGATGCTCAGTATTAATTTCCTTTTTGTTGCCATTCTTTCCAGCACATCATCGTTGCTTGCATGCTCAGTCCACGATATCCACAGCATCTTTCTGTGGAACCACATTTCCGCTGCTTCAAGTTTTGTCCTCATTTTCGATGATATTGTTCAGCATTCACTGCCGTATTGAAGAACTGACGTCTACCAAACGATTAACAGAGCAGTTTTGTTTTGGATATGCTAACCGTAGTTAACAACAAAATGTAGATCAAATTTTAGATCAGCTGCTAACATTGAACCGTTTTGACTTACTATAAAGAAAAGAGTAGATATTTCGAGAACTGATGTCATCGTTGATGAACATTAGAAACAATATAGTTACAAGAAATAGAGTCCTGGAATACGCCTGTATTACCTTATAAAGTTCTAAAACAGTGGCCGTTCTATACAATTATCATAGCGCGATTCGATAAGATAGACGGAATCAATTCAAAATATTGCCCAGATGTACCACAACGTTTTAATTTTAAGATAAACTAGCATCGTAGCCCGGCGTTGCCCGTGCAACTCAGTACACTTTAATTTCTTCAGCAGATGAAACAAATAAATGTAAATTCGCTTTATACACTTAAAATATAATCTATATATATAAAAAAATCAATCTGTGAATCTGTGTGTGACTATTCCCTATGCACGCCTACATTTTTAAATATTACTTTTGTTTCAAAATTACGGGTAAATATATTCACGTTTTTTGTTGACCAAATGAATTTTTAAAACGTAGGAATAAAAATTCAATATAAAGGTTCATTTTCGTTCTTAATAAAAAATGTTTTAGTCGCGTTTGACGCGTGTGATTTGATTTCTGTGACGTGATCTAGGAAGCATCTTAGATGTTAGATATTTTACGGAGCAAATATAAACAATTCACACAATTTGCCAAATAGTGCGAAAGGGAAAATTGCTGAACTTAAACTAAGGAAGAGGAGGTGTCGACCTGGCTTCGCTGTAGATATGTGTCCCTAGAAAGTTTGAATGGCGTAGCTTAAAAAGTGTAGGCGTGCATAGGGAACAGACACACACAGACTCACAGATTGCCTTTCATATACAGAGATTTTAGAGAGAACAAGAAACTGTTCACGGGAATATTTTAAGAACTAATACAAGGAAGCCATCATAAAAATCAATCATCTAACCATTCATCGAATACTGCTGTCATATATGGTCAGGCGCCTCCGCTGTTCATGTCAGTGTTCTCGACAGGCTCCAAAGGAGAATCATTAATGTGATAGATAACGACTTAACGGCTCGACTCCAGCCAATTTCGCACCGACGGGATGTGGCTTTTCTCTGTCTGTTCCATAAATATTTTCATGGCTTCTGATTTGACGAACTTAAGTCACTGGTGTCCCTGCCACAGGAGTTTACTCGTACAACCAGACTGGCAACTGGGTCCAACCCATTCACAGTTAGATCAACCAAATACTGCCGGCAATTTTACTCCCAAGCTTCTTTTCTCGCACTTCTCGCCTGTGGAACTCTCTTCCATATTCTTGCTTTCCTGACGGCTACAACCTTCAGAAATCTAAATGTCAAGACGAGTCTCTTATCCACTAGACTCCAGTTCTTTCTACATCACCCTGTATATCTTTTCCTTTATCTCTACCTTTGCAACAGTCACCACACCTGTATTCTCATCCTTCTATTGCTCTTTCTCTGACACACCTGTAACTAGTTATTCTCCTCTTGTTTAATCTTTTACTTTTATGTATTCCCCTGTACACCTGTGGAATTACCGCCTTGCTTGGGTTGAAACGATTAAAAAAATCTTGATGCCTTGAGAGAATTCAGATGGCAGAAAACATTGATGGAGTTACACTCTTGTACAAATTAATTGAAACAAAACTAATAATGTTTTATTATGATCTTTCACACTTTCCTTGATCACGTATACGTCGTCTCTTGGCGTTGTTTTTCTCATCCGAAGTCTGACACCAACAATATCCACGATGAAACAATATCTGCAATCTCTCTCTAAGGCTTGCCAGTGTGTTTGTGCAGCTTTACAATTTTCGTACACTTTCTTTGTAGTAGCATCCATCGCAGACAATGACAGCAAGAAACTAATCGACAGTCACGTCAATAATGCCTGGGCGGAATAAATGATACAATCAAAGATGGCGCAATATTTTTCAAGGACAAACACACTTAATTAGGTACCTCCATTACGTCACAAAAATCCATCATAAAAAAAAGTTTAAAAAGGTTAAAAACCTAGTAAAGGACATTTTTCTATCCAAAACGTTTATAATATTATGAAGAGGAAAGATCAAAGTAAATTTTAATTATTTTTTAAAATTTTTTAATCCCTTTTAACATTTTCGAAATTTTGTCAGAAAATTTTGTTTTTGATTTGGAGTTAGCGTGTTTAAAAATATTACGTCTATGTTATAATTGATTACGTCATTTTTTCTTCTTCACTCACTTTTTCGGTTTCCGAACACATTAATTAGGAAATTCTCGCAAAAATAAAATATTTGTCGGATTTTAATGAAACTTTCAGTACTCATTAACAAATGAATAAAATTATTTTTGAAATTATTACCTTCTTAAAATTTTGATGAAAACAATTTTTTTTTAAGTCTGTTACCCCCCCTTCAAGTAAATTCATGAAATTTTAATGAATTTTAATTTTCTGGAATTTTTTGTTTTATTAGTTAAACGCAGAACTCATCGGGAAATATAAATCATGTACTTTTTTTATTTAAAATTATTATACACGATACCAAAATCTGCTCCGAAGAGAAATATAAAAAATGCAATAAAACTTTGATATAATTTTTTTTGATAAGCTTTTAATTGCTGGAATAAATAATAAAAATTAAGGACATTATAGTCTGAAAAAAAAAATTTTTTTTGATTACTAATAAAATTATAAAAGAATTGTTTTCATTTTTTTATTTTTTTATTATAAATAATGTATAAAGTTTTAAAAATATTTTAAAAATCTTTTAAAGAACTGTATGTGTTTTTCCTTTTAGTTAAGAATTGATGATTATACTGTCTATAAAACAAAAAAAAAATTAATAAAAAATTTTCACCAAAAATATTTTTAAACAGAAAAAAATGAATTAATTATTTGTGCAAATACGTTCAAAGTTATAAAGTACGATGTTCAAATCTTGTAAAGTACGGTGTTCCATATGGGTCAAAATGATTGCATAAGTTAGCAAGCGTTCTGGGTTATTCCCCTTGGCAAAACATAACGCAATTTCAATCTTACGTTTAACATTTGTACGTTTAACATTTAACATTTAACAGCCTGTTTGCAAGTAATTCCATCAACATTTAAAAGTAAGTATCTTTTTTTTTTTTTAAATCTTTAATTTTTGAATTTATTGTGACCGTAGGTGCATTAAGTAATTCATGATAATAAAAAAAAAAGATATGTATTGAACACTACAGTTCAAGAAAATGTGAAAATATTTTCATAACTGAACTTCAAAAAAATATTCACGATAAAAGTTTATTTTAATTAAATTTGAAGAATTATCATAAATGGTAACTTTTTACGTTTGGGAATTACCTAACTAACCATTATAAAAGTTTCTACTTGAACTGTTTTTTTTTTTTTTTTTGAGATTTTTAGAAAAACTTGTCAAACATTTGTTCACACTTTTGTCTAAAATATCCCCCCTAACGAAAAAAATAATTAACAAGTAATTCTTCTGATTTTGTTATACCTAAATTTAAAAAAAAAATGAAAAGGCATTCATTTTTTAGAACAATTTAAGATTGGTGACAATTTTTTTTTTAAATTTGGGGAATATTCTTTCTTTTTTCTCCCCACTTACATGTTCTTTCAATTTTTTTTTTTAAATGGACAAACCAAACGACAATGAAAAGTCTGATTACATTTTTAGATTAACCAAAGTAAATTTTTTTTTTATCTCAAACATAAATTAAATTGATTGGAAATTATTTAAGTGCCATTTAAAACTTTGTTTCACCTATTTTTGTCTGAATAAACTGGAAAATTTAAATAGTTTATTAATTCTTTCTAATTATGATTGTAAAATTTTTAAATTGTCCTAAAATTCTCTAGGCAGTAACATGTAATTTGTTAAAAATATCTTTAAACACATTTCAAAAATAATTTTTTTAATTTGTGGACGTTGTAAAAGTTTCATTAAAGTAAATCAATTGTTTTATTTTATTTCAGATGAATAAAACTGATAAAATTTTGTGCCTATATTCTGATATAGAAAAGGCCAGTCCAGTTTTGTGTGGCCATATTTTTTGGAAACTGCAACAGAAGTATTCTTTTCGGACAATTCTAGAATGGGCCAACAAGAATAATGCAAAATATAGTTTCCCACAAATAAAATTAAGTAAAATTTCCATTCTTTCGAACTTATTTAAAAAAAGATTTTGTGGGAAACAATTTGCATTATTTGAAGACATCTGCAAACAGATGGCCCATTCTTTTTCGACTAAAACTTCTGTTGCAGATGCTACATCTTCCAATGCCTGTTCAACCTCTGTCAAACACAAGCCATCAAAGATGCCTTCTGCAACAGGAAAACCGTCTCATGCCACTGCAACCTTGACTAATGCAACTGCAACCTTAGGAAAATTAAATAAAATGCTGCTGGCTCTACTTGAAAACTTTTCATCAGAAACCATCTGTGCTTCAGAAACCATCTCCCGTGCTTCAGAAACCATCTCCCGTGCTTCAGAAACCATCTCCCGTGCTTCAGAAACCATCTCCCGTGCTTCAGAAACCATCTCCCGTGCATCAGAAACCATCTCCCGTGCATCAGAAACCATCTCTCGTTCTTCAGAAACCATCTCTCGTTCTTCAGAAACCATCTCCCGTGCATCACAAACCGTCTCCCATGCAACACAAACCATCTCACGTACATCACAAACCATTTCGACATCAAGTAGAAGCCAGCAGCCATCTGCCACTCCATATAAATCTGAAACATTTCAACTAAAGAAAAAGCTGTCAGAATGCAACAGTAAAATCCGATCTCTACAAAACAAAAGGAGATCGGAAAGACAAAAGAACAGAAAAAATAGTTTGGATCAGTTCACTATCAGGAAACTCCATTATGACTGTCTCTTGAATGGAGTTCCTGCTTCTAGGGTTAGTGAACTGGTTCATTCTATTTCTAAAACCCTTTCGTTACAATCAAACATTCTGAACAGCAGTTCGACAACTGTCTATAGAATGGTTGGGGAGCTCGGTTTCCTTTCAGATGTCAAGACGTTCGAATCTGTGCTAAGTGCAGAAAACTGCACATTAATTTTCGATTCAACCACACAAGATGGGATCCACGTGAACTGTGTCATGATAACAACTCCCTCATCATCTCATCTTGTGTCTCTCGAACGTCTTGCTGGAGGGACTGCAAAGGATTACAAGCAGCATATTTGTCACTGCATCAACAAATTGGCTCAAGTAGGCGCACAATCTACTGGTCAAAATGTTGATGACAGTTTAACAAATATTATTTCGAAAATTAAATGCTGCTTGACAGACCGAGCTCCTGTCAACCATTCAACAATATCTTTGTTAGAAAAGGAGTGGCAGGTTGAACTCAAACAATTTTTATGCAATTTGCATCCTTTGGAAGCAGTTGCATCTAAAACAAGGAAAGTCCTTACAGACTGTGAAATTCTCACAACGGGAAATGCAAACATAAGTGAGTGCCTAGCATGGCGAATTATTGTAGCATTGAATTTCCTCAGATATAGTGACAAATTAGGGCATGTAAATACCATGAAGTCCTTTTTTCGCCAGCAAGGGTTTACATTGTCCCTAATCCCTAGATTCCGAGGAAATCGGTTGCATATAATTTTTCATCTAGGTGCAACTTATTTTCCCATTTTCGACAGCTGTAAAAAGCTCATCATGGGACTTTCCGCTACAAATGATACCATCACAAGGTTGCAGAACTTATTTACAGAAGAAGCCGCTATCATTGAAATGCAAGTTCTGGGAATCATAGGGAAGTTGTTAACAGGGCCTTGGATGAGTACCTTCTATACTGATGTTAAAACTCAGAAAGACCCCATTGACACAATGACCATCGTCAAAGGGGTCATTGCAAATATGAAGGTACTCACTGAGGCCCCCATGGATATTTTTTCGACCCGGAAGGACTTTTTCGGAAATGACTTACCAGTCACAGTTTCGGACTCTCTACTGATTCCCACCACAAATGAACATTTATTTCGCCAAATGATTACTGCCTGTTTAAAAGGAGCTGTGGAGGTTTTAAGCAGGCAGTATGAAAAATCTTTCGCAATGGTAGAAGCTTCTTCTAAGTCAGTGCTAACATCAGTGAGACAGCATACAATGCTAGCAGAAAGCATCATTGGTGAATTTTGTGAAAGAAAGAAGCTTGCGCCTAATGCTTATGTCTCCAGCATAAGTGACATCATCAAGGCCAAGCGGAATCGAGTAAGAAAATTCATTGATGATCTTGATGCTAGCCAATTCGCTCACTATTTGGAGTTGGCACTGACTTTCAGCAGGCAGGAGACGCAACAGAAATCTGTGAAAAACAAAGACGTTGAAGAAGAAATTGGTAGAAGGATCATGGCAAAAGGGAACAAGCTGGAAAAACAGAGAAGAGCCATGATCCAGAAACACCTAACCAGCTATGAAGACATATCAGTTTCTTCTTTGACGACAGAATATTCAAGATTTGCAGAAGGCCTTCACAATATCCTCAGTGGTAACATAGTCGGCAAAACCATCAAACATATTTGGTCAATTGATGGTGTAAACCATCAATATGTTGGCAATGTCATTTGTTTTGTAAATCCTTTTTATAGGATTTGCTATCTCAATGATGTTGTTGACAGCTATCAATTGAGTAAATATGAAGTTGGTGCCGACTATGTTATGGAAGATCTATTTTTCGGAAACTAGAAGGTTGAACAGGCAACGAATGGCTACAAAAGGCCCTTTTCAGGGCCAAAAAAATATTCCAGAAAGTCTTTTCTCCAAACACATTGTATTGCATAAAAATACTGTAACCAAATCTATTAGTACTGCAGTACTATAAAAATTAAATTAGATATTTTTACTATGCCTTAAAACTAATGATTAATAAAATGAAAAATACATAATAAAAATATTTATAGATAACATAAGTTAATTCAGTTATTTTGATTTCATTGTTTCTTATTAAATTACAATTATTTTAAAAGAAATTTAAATTTTTATTTATTCAGAAAGCATATTCAAATGTCTGGCTATAAATCTAAACTAAAATTCTATAAAATATTATATAAGTGCTGAAATTGTTAAATTTTTAATTTCACTATTTAGTTAAAAACAAAAAAAAAAAAAAAATAAATTTTTTTAGCACGATTGGTCACCATACACTGCGTTTCTTTCAACATCCGGTAGCTGTCATCTTTCGTCACCTCTATGAGTTACATAACAAAGAAAAGGACTACCGTAATTAATTTTGTTTTTTTTTGTAAATTTCTGGGAGTAAGCATTTATTAATTGATTGAAAATAGATAAAGGTAAGTTTTAATATTAAAATTTGACTTTAATAACCTGCCAGTGCGGTTATTTTTATTTTTTCAAGATTTTTAAAAACAGAACATTGGCTACTGTTTAAAATTTATGAGTCATTCAATCAAAAATGGCGGTATATTTAAAAAAAATTAAAATTTTAGATTTCAATCAATATAATTTAGGTTAAAAATAACACCAGTATGTTTTGCTTACTAGAATTATTAAATTTAATCTCTTGGCTGTCAATTAAAGCTAATTTTAAAGCTTGAAGATAAATTATTTATTTTTAAAAATTCAATTTAATTTTAAGTGTAGGTAAAAAAATGGACTCCAGTGGAGGTACCTACACTTAATCATACAGTCTTACGGCCATATCACGTTGAATACACCGGTTCTTGCTCGATCACCAAAGTTAAGCAACGTTGAGCCTGGTCAGTACTTAGATGGGTGACCGCTTGGGAATACCAGGTGCTGTAAGCGTTTAGTGACGGATGTGAGTTGTGGTGCATTGGATGTCGGTTTGGAAAGAGAAATCGTTCGAATTCCAGTTGAATAACCTGCATTCACTTAAGCACTGGTACCCTTGGGAAAGGTATTAATCCGTCCTTCCCTCCAGTTATGGGTTAAATAACAAGGCAGGACTTGGGGACCCTGCCCTTAAAAACAAATCCCAATAAATTTTGATACTCGAAAAGAAAAAAGTTTTACTAGACACAATACTTATACAAAAACAACAATAAATTGTTGAAAGCAAAAAAGGTATGACCAGCAATAAACAAATAAAATTTAGTTGGCAATAAATGACCCGCAGAGGTTGATATGACATAAAACAAAACAACCAACCAACGTGAAAATATTTGCATATTACTGCACACCCCTGTAAATGACTTAATCTAATAAAAAGATAGAAAGAGTTTATACTCTGTTACTCCAGTGAGTCTAAAACTAAGCGTATACTGAATGAAATGATACTAAAGCAGTTGGTATTATTAATTTGCACAGGTGTGTACATGCATATCATTCAGTATAAACTCATTACTTAGTAGAAATTTAAGCAAGATTTTCCAGACGAGTCAAGTGTAGAAGTGCTAAATAATATACAAGAAACACCTTCTACTTTATTAGTGGAAGATAGTAACACATCAACTCGAGTGAAGAAAAAAGTGACATAAGATTTTTAATTACAGATTTGCCAGTAGTAACGAGAGCCACATTTGTTAGAGTCTCTACGATACCACATTCTATACGAAATAAACATCATAGCCCCTTTGAGGAAAGAATTACGATTATAAACAAGCGCCTGTGGTGATTGAAACTAACACGCTGAAACACATGGAAAAATGATTCCTGTAGTGGATGCACAGACATGCGTATGATTCATTATCAAGTGTATAATTATGGGCAGCCCAAAAGATGCTACTATCGTTTACATATGATAAATGCGCAAACGGAACAGAACTTTTTAAACATATATGGGAAATTATAAACAAAAACCAAATTACATTAAGAATATCATTAAAAAAAACGAATCCGCCTACAACGATAAATCCAAAAACCGTAAACACTTTCCTGAGGAGAAAATAGCTATAATCACTTTCCTAGACCAAAACAAACTATTAAATAAACATTTAGAACTCATTTCAAAATGGGAGCACGAAAAGAGATTTCTTCTTCTTCTTCTTCTTCTTCTTCTTCTTCTTCTTCTTCTTCTTCTTTTTCTTCTTCTTCTTCTTCAGGTGCCGTGTCCCTTTAGGACAAAGGCGACCATGGACTTCCATGATCTTTTATGTCTCTTATCGCTCCAAATATCGCTTGGTATCTCTCCTAAACCCACTCCGCCATCCATTTGCTCCAGCCCATCAAATGTCTCGGGCTGATTTTCCCTGCTTCTCTTTCCCGCTATCGATTCTGTGAATATTAGATTCTCTAAACATTCCTTCCTCATTACGTGGCCCATAAACCTCAGCTCTCTCTTCCTAGTGATAAGTATATGTATCCTTCTCGTTTGCATCCACCCCAAAAGTTTATCGCTTCTCAGAGTCTTGGTTCATGATATCCTGAACATCCTTCTGTAGAAACCCATTTCTGCTGTTTCGAATCTCCCTTTCAGTCCAACATTCGCTGCCATATAAAAGGACAGATAACACATAATAAATTAGCAGTCTTTTACTTCGTTGTATAAATAAGTTTGAGATTGAGTTTTTTTAACGGCATATCAAGCTGTGGGGTTATTTAATGCCAGAAATATGGAACTTTAGGTTTTGTTTTAATGCTCAGTTATAGTGAGAAGAATTATTTAGTCAGATGAAAACTTTTTGTTTTTATTCTTTTTTTTTAGAAAACTGAAAAGGTCTTCTAGTATTGTATTCAAAAATGCTTTGCTGAGAATCATTATTTTCTTCTTAAAAAAATGTGTTATAATAATCATTTTTTTTTTCAAAAGTGTATTTTTGGTAATATTTTTCCTTGAAAAATGCATATTTTTCCATATAAGTCTATTTTTATGTATATATTTCTATAAAATTATTTTTATATTTTCATAGTGATTTGACCCCGGTTTGGGGGTTAACTTTTGCCCATGGCTGGGACCCTAACAAGTGCTACTACTCCTGGCCAGAGTAGACCTGAAAACAGCAGCAATTAAGAGGTGGTTCCATGATACTCAAACCCTCCTAATCAGAGGCCTTGTTACCGGATGCAGTTCATCGTCATGCCCAGGACCCGCATACATAAGTAAACCAACTATGTAAATAATAAACTAACAAACCCCGAACGAACATAAAACACAAGTGAAAGTAATAATAACAATCAACAATAAATAATCAAAATTGACTAACAACTTTATAAATAGTGAAAAATTGCATCTGGCATCCACAATACCGCCTAGAATAACCGGTGCCGCTCACCAAAAGAAGCGTTAGAAAAGAGCAATGGTCTACCCACAATGCATCACCGATATCTATATGTAAATGGTCGAGTAAAAACGCAACGTATATAGACTGACGACCATTTTGTTTAGTTCTTTGGAAATATCATTATCCATTGCATAAAAATTTATTGGAGCTTTTTCATTTTTAAATTATCTTATATTTAAATTTAAAAAAAACTTATTTCCTTTTATTTTAGAAAAAAATTCGGACGAGGTAAAGAGGGTAGGTAAGATGAGAGAGCAAAACCAATAATTTCTAAAAATAAAAAGAAATGAGTTTTTTAAAATTTTATTAAAAAAATGTTTATTAGCAGCATTATTAACTACCTGATGAGACACTGTTCTTTCAAAGTCGAAACAATATGTAAAATTTTGTAGTAGTTTGTATTTAGTACAAGTTCTAAAGTATAATATATATATATATATTCATTTTTTACAGTGAAAAATTCTGTTCAAATTTCACGTGCATGTTAGGCTGCAAACTTGTTGATTTGCTATTGTATACATAAATGGTTACTCGCACACGGATACACAGGCACACATACGCATAAACACTCACTCACACACACACACACACACACACACACACACACATATATATATATATATATATAATGTACGTATATATTTACATACACTCACATATGTGGTAATAAATTAGCTGCAATGTTTTAAAACAGCGTTATAGAAGAATGTCTTGGGCAAAAATAACAATTATTAAATAAAATTCTTTGTCTGTTCTTAACTGTCTCAAAGGTAAAAATAAATAAATCCAGAAAAAAAATTTCTTCTCCAAACTCGAAATAAAATAATTAGATTTATTTCTTCTGTTACATCAAATCTGACTTATTTCTGTAAAACAAAGATTTTGATTTGAATTCTTTAGCATTTTAAGATTTCATGTCGACTGTATTTTACAAGTACCGAGTCTTCTTCCAAAATAAAACAGACTAATTTTCATTAAAATATGTTTATTGGTTTTCTAAATAATATTAGATTGTTTAATAAAAAGCGTAAAACATCTGTTTTGAGTAGCTATTTGGAAAGGTTTAAATGTATTTTTAGGACATAACATTTAATACTCAGATATCAAAATTAGTTTCTGCAGACGAATCATTATTCTTATAATTGTGTTAATTTTATTAAGCCGATGTGTTTGTTTGCTAAGACATCCTTCTAGGAAGTGGGTTCTGAATTATTTAAGTTAGAGCTTGTCATAATTGGCAACTGGGTCCCACCCATTCACAGTTAGATTAACCAAATGCAGACGACAATTCTACTCCTGCAGCTTCTTCTCTCGCACTTCCCGCCTTGGAACTCGCTTCCATATTCTTGCTTTCCTGACGGCTACAACCTCCAGGAATTTAAATGCAATATCAATACTCATCTATTAACCACTTGACTCTAGTTCTTTCACCACCCGGTATATCCTTTCCTTTCTCTCCACCTTTGCAATTGTCATCACACCTGTATTCCCATCTTTCTCTTGCTCCTTCCTAACTGGTTCGTCTTCCTCTTCACTCTCTTCTACTTAATCTTTTTACTCTTATGTAACCCCCTGCACATCAGTGGCATTACCGCCTTGCTCGGGGTGATACGATTAAAAAAACATCTCGATTGTACTTTATCAGAACACTGTATCGGAACTCTCTCGAAACTCTTGATTGTGACTCAAGTTGTGGGTACGAGCTCGTATATTCGGGCCAAGTGTCAAAATTTACTCAGCTCTTAAATACGCAGGATAGAACATTATTATATACTAATTTTCTCAGTCGATTCTCTGTCCGGAGACATAACCCCGATTGAGTCTTTGGTTTTAATTGAGGCGTCTTTCCTCTTTCATTTTTGTTACTGGTATTATCTTATTTACTCCACAAAATCCTCCCTTTTGTGATTTTTGTTTTCTTAAATATATTTTTTTAGTATTCACCACCATTTTTTTAAGTTTGCTATATACTGAACTTTATATTTCTTTTGTTTTGGATTAGCCATTATTTGTCCGTGCGTTTCTTTGTTTCTGATAATAATGCCTGTTCGTTCCAGTAATTTTTAGGGTGTTTGTACGTCATGGATATCATACGAAACTTGCATAGGTTCTTCCTGTCTTCTAAAAATCCTTTCTTACATTTATTTTCCCATATTTTTCTTTCACCATATAAAACATTTTTCTAGTTCGTCTTCCCACATTTCATTTCTATGTCTATGTGTTCTGAAAAACGATTCTTCACAAGTCTTGAAAATTTTCTTGTCTTTTATCTATTCTTATTTTTTTGAATTGGTAACAATTTGTCGAACACAGATTTAACTTTTCTTGAGCACATCATTTCTGCCGGTGACAAGCTTGTCGGTGTATTGCGATTCGGCTTTATCCGGTGTACTCTGAATATTTTTTGTGGTGCGTATTCACTTACTTTTACTTTTTCATTGCCTTTTTTTATATATTTTGTGTTCCGATCCTATCCATCATACCACTGAATATGATTCTAAATATTTTGATATTGTTAAGATTAGATAAGTTAATTTAAATTGTAAATGTCAAGAAGTTCTTTTTATTTTATATACCATTCCCCCTTAGGAGTTAGGCGATCATTGACATCCACATCTTCCTATTCCTTGTAGCTCTTAATATATTTTGTCTGTTTATTTCTCCCTGAACTGTTCAGCCAACTATTTGCTTAAGCCCATCAAGTATGTCATGCGGTTTTTCTCTGTCTCTATTTCCTTCTATCCGCCCTGTGAATATAAGATTCTCCAAGCTTTCCTTCCTCATTACGTGCCTTAGAAACTTCAACTGGCTTTTCCTGATGTTTAAAATAAGTTTACTTTATGTTTTCATTCTTTATAAGACCATGTCGTTGCTCACATGTTCAGTCTATGGTATCTTCAGAACCCTTCTGTAAAACCACATTTCGGTTTCTTTGAGTCTCTTCTTCCTCTTTAAGAAGATTGTCCAGCATTCTCTGCCATATAAAAAAATGATATCACATAAGAGTCTAGAACCTTTTTCCTTTCTAACGAAATATTTTTGTCTCTCAATACTCTGCTTAGCTCCTGGAACACGTTCTTGGCTATTCTATATACGCCTTCGGATCTAAGCGTCGCATATTCTGTCTGCTGTTAAAACACTTCCCAGTTATTTAAACTTATGTACCTGGTTGATGTGGACTCGTAATGTGTTAGAAATATTATATGTCTAATTTTATTTAGTTTTTGTCAATATATTTTTCAGTTGGATATTTTGTATGCCTTTCTCTAAGAGTCTTGGATAAATAAGGATATTTTAGTCTGTTGAAGGTTCACATTTCTTCTTCAGGTAAATATAGGGAAATTTATATTCACACACATGCAAACACACACACACATACACATATGCACTTCCTTTGTTCAGAATGCGTCTAGCCATTTCGAATAGCTAGAGCATCTGCTAAATGGGCTTGATACAATTTCGCGAAAGTTCAAATGCGACATTAATGTGAATGTGTGAACAGATAATCTCCAGTCAGTATAATCAATTGCTCATGGGATAACACTGAGTGAATCTGTGTCGGGTGTGAACGTCAGAGTCGCGATGAATGTCCTCGTCTCGTGCAGAGAGTTTTGACTATATACAAGGTGATTTAATGATGTCTACCAGCCGACAGGAAATTACATATTCACGCATCTACAGTAAGGTTTTCTCTGATTTGCTGCCATGTTATACCACGCCTGCGCACTCGGTTTTCGTTTTATTCAAAATTACTGCGTTTCTTTTTGGACAGAACTCGTAATTAACAATCGTGTGTAATGTTCGAATTTATTGCTGTAAAAATGTGTGTTCAATTAAAATTTATTCATATCTTCTATGAATATCAATCATTTCGACACAGCACATCGGTCTTAATATCGCTTCTGTAAATGTAGATTGAATAGGTCTCATTGCGGTGTTTATTTAAGAAAAAGTCGTTTAACTTAGTTCTATAAGCAATAGCATAGGTTGTAAAAAAATGAAACAAAAAACAGATAATAAAAAGCTGTTAGATGCTTCAACGTTACAACATCCATCTTTTCAGATAAAATATCCTAAAATGGTAAGGTGCATTCACTGAAAAAGTTGTCCACATTTTACGCCTGATTCGTAATTTCCATATTTAAGAACAACGGGGTCGGTACGTAAAAACTTTGGAATCTCTGAAAGTGTTTTTTTAGTTATCAGGTCCTTCCTATAATATCTGTCTATCCCGGTCGCCGTTAATCCTTTTAATCACATGAAATCAATACTGACGTCCCCACAAAGAGCCTTTCTCAGTCCTACACTATTCAAGTTTTATAGCAATCTGCTGAAAAACTTTCTAAGATCTTGAGTAATGACGTATGCAGACGATATCACCGTGTAGGAACAGATGAGCAAAGCCTGGTAGTTCTACTCCTGGTGAGTGATTGTCTTTTCAATGAGACTCATTGCCTCAAACGTCTATTTAATCTCTCTCTCTCTCTCGCTCTCTCTCTCTCTCTCTCTCTATATATATATATATATATATATATAGATAGTAAATATTTTAAGTGTGCAAATATTGAGGTTTGTTTAATTTAACTAAAAGATCATTTTTAGAACAGACATGGGATATAATTTTGAGTTTTTACCCTAAATAAATGTTTTTGAAACCTTAACTGATTTTTGGTAGCTTTTCATTTTCCTCACAATTATTTCACTATATTTGAAGGAATAAATAGAACAAAATTTTATATTAGAAATAACTTTTCATACTTGAATTTTCTCCAATTATTCTTTCAAATGATACTAAGAATATTGCAATAAAATTACCCTGTTAAGTTGGGGTATTTATACTAAGATGTCAACTGTTTTCAAAAGTTTCATGACCATGTTTTCTGTATGTATAATATATTTAATGCTGAAAAATAGTGTGCAATGCCTAAATAAGGCATAGCAATCTTAACATAGTTTTGAAACAATAAACTGTAATTCTTTTGTCACTTCAGGTTTTGAATGTTAGAATCTAAAATTTACCTGATGATTAGATGATATTGCATTAATTTTAAAATATCTATTGACATATTTTAGATTAAAGCTTACTTCCAACCTCGTTTGTACTCGATTATTCGTACCTTTGCTAAAGTTGCTAGAAAAATAGTCGATTTTTTGTAGCGTGACAAGAAGTATTCTTACAAAGGACAGATAAAACCAAAGTGGAGTATTGCTGTTATATTTGGAATAAAGCGGCTCAGTCCACACTGTCCAGCTTTAAGAGATTGCAAAAACGTTTACATATCCTTGTGGCTGATGAATTATTTTTCAGCTTACGACTCCCTTTCCATGAATCAAACTTTGCTACACACTCGATAGTCTATCGTTATTTAAGTGGAGTATGTTCAGACAAGCTACATTTATAAGTCCTACCAGTTAAGATCTTTACATCTAGATCCCGCCAGGGTAAGTCCATAGCGGTGTCTTATCCTTCGTATTTCATTGGTAAGGAAAAATTTCTAAACAGGAAGATTCTTCTGAAGAACTGTTCACGAGGATGCTTACCCGATCACTATGATATTAATCTCTTCAAGTCTAGAATCTACTATTTTCTATTCTACATGGTCTTCAGATATGTTTTTATACTTTCTATCTTTGCATTCTTACAACTCTTTCAGTATTCTTCTACGTTGACTGTCTTTTGGTGTTTGTATAGGATGAATCATATCTATTATAATAAAGGCCGCTGTACGTTATATATATATATATATATATATATATATAGAGAGAGAGAGAGAGAAAGCTAATAAAATTTGAAATATATATATATATATATATTTGAAATATAAATAAATTTGAAATATATATATAGAGAGAGAGAGACAGAGAGTTAATAAAATTTGAAATATATATATATATATATATATTTGAAATATAAATAAATTTGATATATATATATATATGTATATATATATATATATATTAAATTTATGTAAAAGTCATGTAAATACTTGTGAATAAACACAATTTAACTTTCAGTATATGTTTTTTCCGGATTTTAGTGCACTGCCATCTATTCATCCCTTTTACGCGAGCTGTGGTGCAGTGGATATCGGCTCGGAACGAGAAATCGGGGAGCCGAGTTCGAATTCCAGTTGAATTCATTGTATTCACTTCCGCGCAAATACCCTTGAGAAAGGTATTATGGGTTAAATAACAGGACAGATTGGGTTCTATAGCCTTGGCTGGCAACCAATCTACCGCAGAAAGCAATGGCAACTTACTGAGGGATAATCTTCTGCCCAGTCAGTCATGTCTCTTTCGAGACATGATCGCCCAAGCGTGTTTCACGTATGGCACTTAACTGACTGAATAATCCACTCAAATATTTTGCCGACATTTTTAATGGCAGGGTTCCACTCGTAAAAGTATAAAAGCAAAACTACCTTTCCAGTATAGAATTCTTCGTGAGCCATCCTTTTAGCTAGTCTTATATTTCAAAACTTCAACTTTTCAAACCATCCTTATGATTTATTGCATTCAAACCAACTATTTAATAAACACCATAAATATTTCTTTTGTTTGTGTCGCAATATTAAATTTCCGAAAATCATGGACACGTCAATGTTAAAGAGAGTTAAGGTATTGATTTAACTAAATCATACTGCGATGACATCATCTTTTCCTCCTACTCCTCCTCTTCTTCTTCTATTCCCCGTGTTTCTTCAGGACGCTGACTATCATGGATTTATTTCCGTAATTTCTTGTCTCTTGTAGCCTTTAATAAATTTTGTCCTTTTGTTATTGTTACGTCGGGTAACAGAATTAGGTGAAATAATACAAAACAACGTAATAGTATAAAAGTAGGTGTATTGACAGGAAAAGAGAAATATTTACAAGAGGTGAGGATTAGTAGAATACAGAACAAGGTAATTAGTATACAGTATCGTCGTAGAGACGTGATAGATTGAGTAGTAGAACACTTCCGGTGCAATACCGGAAATACCCGACTGATTCGCTCACAGGACTTCTTCCCCGAGGTATAATCACTATTATTTTATATAGTGATTCGAATATTCAGATATCATGGATCGATCATGGGAGCAATAATGATGTTTTGGAAGGATTGAAACTTAAAGGAAATTAATATTGAGCATCAGAAAGAGACAACTAACGATCCTGGGACATGCAATGAAGAAGGATAGCTTGGAGAACCTGATACTAACAGGCCAGATAGAGGGGAAAATAGACGGGAGATAGCAGCGGATAACATATTTGAAGGACCTAATCAGGTGGAAGACGGAACGAGGTTTGTGTGGTGTAACAAGAGAAAGCGTGCTAAGAGCCACTAGGGATGCGGAGATGTGGAATGTAATGATCGCCTACGTCCTGAAATGACAGGGCACATAAAAGAAGATAGAAGCAAAAGACGCTGAGAGTTCTTTAACCGACAAAGCTCGACGGAAGTATTTTTCCAAGTTTAAAGTTTATGTTTGCAGCCTTATTGTTGAAGAAGTCTCAGGTCGTCACTGATGACGAACAAATGAAAACATTGATTGAGAGTAAGCAGTACTACATAACTCACGAATTAACAGAAACTCTAAATTTATCAGAATCCACCATCATTGAGTACTTAAATCACTATGTCTGGGTACCTCAAATCTGAATGAAAAGAATTATTAGATTGAGTCAAAAGCTAAATCCACTGCTAGGATGGTTGGGTCACTCTATCGAGCCAGGAAGTTTTTCTGCATTGATTTCTCTTGCACATAGACAAATCAACCATCCATCCGTTCATAGAACACTGCTGTCATATAAGGTCAGCCACCCCTGCTGTTCATCTCAGTTTTCTCGACAGGCAGCAAAGGAGAATCTGTAGAGGGATAAGTTCCGACTTAGCAGCTCGTCTCCAGCCACTTTCTCACCGGTGGGATGTATCTTCCCTCTGTCTATTCTATAAATATTTTCATGGCTTCTGCTCCGACGAACTTGTCACTGCTGCCTCCGCTAAAAGAATTTACTTGTGCAACTAGACTGGCAACAAGGTCCCATCTATTTACAATTAGATCAACCAAATGCAGGCGACAATTCTACTCCATCAGCTTCTTTTCTCGAACTTTCCGCCTATGGAACTCCCTTCCATATACTTGCTTTCTTGACGGCTACTACATCCAGAAATTTAAATGCAATGTCAAGACCCATCTGTTATCCACTTGACTTCAGTTCTTTCTATATCACTTCACACCTGTGTTCCCATTCTTCTCTTGCCCTTTCTCTAACACCCTTGTAACTACTTCGTCTTTCTCTTCACTCTCTTCCTGTAAAAACTTTTACTCTTATGTAGCCCCCTGCCTATCAGTGGCGGTATAGTCCTGCTTGGGATGAAACGATAAAAAAAAGAATCTTTTGGATCACATTTCTATCTGTGACTTGCTGTATAACGTGATTGGTAATGCCTTCTTCTTCAAACAAATTGTGACGGGTGATGAGAAATAGATCGTTTGAAAAATGTGCAGCAAAAAGTTTTTAAGCTATGCTACATGAGCCAATTTCAGACAACACAAAAGAAAGTGTTTATCCTTAGAAAGCCATTCTGTATTTCTGGTGTCACTGTAAAAAAAAAAAAATCTGTCGTATGTGTTTCTACCAAGCGACTAGTCTATTGATTCTGAAAAGTACTGCGCGTAACTAGATGGATTCTAAGTAACAATTCAAGAAAAACGTTCAGAATTGGCGAACAGGAAAAGTGTTGTTTTCTATCAGAATAATGCCAGACCTCTCATTTTTTTGGCGACCCGGCAAAAATTATTGCAGATTGGATAAGATGTTACATTATCTACCATTTTCACAAAATATTTTCCTTCGGATCTTTATTCATTCGGGTCCTTGCAAAATAATCTCAATAGTAAAAAATTTGAATTCTTTGGATGATATAAATGAACACATTATTGAGTAACTACAAACATTATAGGAAGAAGTAAAGTATAAGTTGAAGGTAAAGTTGTGGAATGTTATGCCACAAAATGGTCCATATTTAACTGGATAAATATTTAATGGCATAATTTTGTTGTGTATTAGTTTCCTTTTCAAACCTACAACTACTTTCTGGACAACCCAATACGAATACATTTAATGTAAATAACAAGAAAAAGAGTTACACATTTCTCAAAAGCTGTCTTTTTTGGTCGTGTTTGTCGTTGGATGGAGAACATTTTAACACTCACTTACTATAAATAGAAATCGACTATTAGTCAGTCATATGTGATACACGTTTGAGCGTCTTGAGAGATAAATGACTGATTGCGCAGATTTTCCGGCAGTCTGTTAGTCAATTAAGTGCCATACATGATACATGTTTTAGGCGATTATGTCTCGAAGGAGACATGACTGACTGGCCAGAAGATTACCTCGCAGTAGTTTGCCATTGCTTTCTGCGGTGAACTGGTTGCCGACCAAGGCTATAGAGCCCAGTCTGTCCTATTATTTAACCAATAACTGGAAGGAAGAAACGGATTAATACCTTTCTCAAGGGTATTTGTGCGTAAGTGAATGCAAGGAATTTAACTGGAATTCGAAATCGGCTCCCCAATTTGTCGATTCGAGTTGATATCCACCGCACCACAATGCACATTCTGGCAGTAGGTTTCCATTATGTTTTGTGGTTAGCTGGTGGCTAACCGAGTCTATAGAACCCAATCTGTCCTGTTATTTAACCCATAGTTGGATGGAAGAGACGGATTAATACATTTACCAAGGTTATTTACTTTCAGTAGGGTTTTTTTGTATGTTTCATTCTGCATAAAGAAAAACATGTAAAATAGGAAACCAATGCTTTTCTCTGGGAACAAAGCTCAATTGAAAACGAAACAATTCTAGAAAGTTAAACAAAATAGTTACAGAAAAAGCAAGAATTTATTTTCCTACCGTGCTAAATTTTTTCAGCGTACGTTGTCTTAGCTAACCTATTTTTTAAAATTATACTGCAGTGAAAATAATTCACTGAACGTGCGGTTCGAATTTAGTCCACGTCACATACCCACAATTTGGAGTAAGCAGGGCCGGTAATTGGACTAATGTGGTATAGATTACATTGCTGCCCTGTTGTAATAAATGATCCTAACTTCCATCCCTGAAGCAAAACTTTTGAGAGCTATAAAGATTTACTCATCAGGCACTGAACGCAACAACGAACTTTTGCTACTCCGCAACTGTCGGTGTAAATCACTTCTTAAAACAGACGTCGCGTTAAGAAATGTCTGGAAGTTGAAAGTCGTCATTACGAACAGCTGTTTTGAGTTCACTCATTACTGTAGGTTGATCTGCCAATAAATTCATTTACGTCGGCTTGGTTCATTCATGCATAAATTGTTATGTTGTATTTTCTCAGATAATCAGTTAAAGGTGAAATTTTTTCTTGTTGAACAACTGGAAAGTAAATCCTGCCTATCTATCTATCTATCTATCTATCTATCTCAGACTATTCATATCTATATATCACAGACTTTTTATATCTATCTATTTATCTATCTTAGCCTATTTATATCTATATATCACAGACTTTTCATATATATCTATCTCAGCCTATTAATATCTATCACAGACTTTTCATATCTATCTATCTATCTATCTATCTATCTATCTATCTATCTATCTATCTATCTATCTATCTCAGACTATTCATATCTATATATCACAGACTTTTTATATCTATCTATTTATCTATCTTAGCCTATTTATATCTATATATCACAGACTTTTCATATATATCTATCTCAGCCTATTAATATCTATCACAGACTTTTCATATCTATCTATCTATCTATCTATCTATCTATCTATCTATCTATCTATCTATCTATCTATCTTAGGCATTTCAGTATCTATCTATCTATCTATCTATCTATCTATCTATCTATCTATCTATCTCAGACTATTTATATCTATATATCACAGACTTTTCATATATATCTATCTCAGCCTATTAATATCTATCACAGACTTTTCATATCTATCTATCTATCTATCTATCTATCTATCTATCTATGACTATTATTTTCTATTTATCACAAACTTTTCAAATCTATTTATCTATCTCAGAATACCTATCTCAGACTATATAGCACAGGCTTTTCAAATCTATCTATCTATCTATCTATCTATCTATCTATCTATCTATCTATCTATCTATCTATCTATCTATCTCAGACTATTCATATCTATATATCACAGACTTTTTATATCTATCTATTTATCTATCTCAGCCTATTTATATCTATATATCACAGACTTTTCATATATATCTATCTCAGCCTATTAATATCTATATATCACAGACTTTTCATATCTATATATATATATATATATATCTATGACTATTATTTTCTATATATCACAAACTTTTCAAATCTATCTATTTATCTATCTCAGAATACCTATCTCAGACTATATAGCACAGACTTTTCAAATCTATCTATCTATCTATCTATCTATCTATCTATCTATCTATCTATCTAACTATCTAGTTTGCTAGCTATGTATCAACACATATACAACGTCTCTAATGTGTAGGATAACTAATGGAACACTTTGTGTTATCAGGTGAAAGAAATAAAGCAAACCTTATTTTTTGCAATGTTTCAATTTGGTAGAAATGACGAAGATGTGTCATTTTGTGAATTACTGATTTATCTTCGTAATGTTTTGCAGTTTTGTTAACAGTTTTGCTAAATATTTTTCATGTCTAGTGTTTGCCAAAGTTTGTTTTCAAATGAAAAAAAAAAGTGAAAATAAAATATATAAGAAAAATAATTAATAACCGAAATATGGTCACATTGGACCTGGTCTTCGCCGATAGCAAAAATATTTTACGAAGTGAATAACTACGTTAAAATCATCTGCCACTTCAGAACTGTGAAAACATTCTTTAATATTGCGTTAACTCTAAAAAGAATAAAAAAAATTGTATTGTCTCCATTTTTCATGACAAAGAGTCCGCAGATCACACCCAACAATTACACACCTTAAGCCCCATATATATATATATATATATATATATATATATATATATATCAGAAACATTTAAAAAATAATTAATGGAAAACAAGATAAAAAAAACTTTGTCACAGATTCTCTCCTTTAGGATTTCGTCGGACTTAATTGATGTTTCAGTTAAATGCACTGGAAACAAAATGGAAGTTTAACTGCAAAACATGTACATTTTATTTTTTCACGTGTCCAGGTATATTGTTTTATTTTCTCATTAAGTATCACAAATTGCGATAATAAAAAAATCTGTCAAATATGGTCAAAAGTGGATAGGATCTAGTTCCAAAGTTACTATGGATAATCTAGCGATTAATGGACTTTCTGTATACATTTGTACGTCCTGGATATGATGATAAACTACATCTGGCAGTAATGTCTCTGAGAGGGCTTCAGGAGCGTGAATCCACCTCTTAACTGTTGTTTTCAGTTCTATCTTGAACCGGGATGGTAACACCTGTTTGGTTCCTAACTAGGGGAAAAAGTTAAACCTCAAACTGGAGTCAAAACATTTTTTCTGTATATGTGCCGTGTCCCGTCAAGAGGTAAGCGATCATGGCCTACCACATCTTCCTATCCCTTGTCACTATTAACAGCCTTCTCCTATTATCTTACTCAATTCCCGCTCCAAAATCTATCTGCTCATCGATTTGTTGTTCCTAGACCTTATCCACTGCACCACAACACACGTCCGCAGACATGACCCAAAAACTCCAGCTGTCTTTTTCTGATATTTATCAGTTTCCTTCTCGTCTCCATTTTCTCTAAAACTTCGACTTTGCTCACATGGTATCCCCAGCATCCTTCTGTAGAATCACATATCAGTTGCTTCCTTCTATCCTTCAATTTTCATGAGATTGTCCACTATTCGCTGCCATACTACAGTATTAGATATTATTAAAAAAAAAGCACATTACCATCGAAAAACATACCAGCAATATATATATTTATAAAAGAAATTATTAATTTTCCCAAGAAAAAGCCATTTTGGCATTAAATGATTCATAATGAATTGATATGCCGCTGAAAAACAAAACAAAACAAGTAAACAATATATACTTACGTATTAGTATAAGGTTTTTTTCTTTTAAAATCGCATGGCATTTAAATAAACTAAAATGAACACAATGGGGATATTTGACAAAACAACACATTTAATGCATTCGTTGCGGAGCATAATGAGTCTGACTACACTTTCGATCAGAAAAGGTTACTTAAATTAATGTAAGTTAATTAAGATTGTGCTTCTTCACTTAAAACAAAATGATTCACTAACAGTAGTAAACAGTCCTGTGCATGACGGTAAACTGCATTGGGAGGTTGTGAGAACCACCTCTTAATTCCTGGTTCACCCTGACCGGGAGTGGTAGCATCTATTGTGGTCTCATGGTCTATGGGCAAATATTTAACCCCCCAAACTGGGGTTAACAGACTATGAATATATATATTTAAACTTTTATAGAAATATATACATAAAAATAGACCTATAAAAAAATATATATATATATATATTTGAAGGATTAATATTACCTACAACACATTACCGAAGAAAAGATTATTACCATAAATTTTTGAAAGAAAAAAAATTATTCTCAACAAAACGTTTTTGAATAAAAAAACTAGAAAACATTTTCAGTTTTCTAAAATAAAAAAGAATAAAAACAACACAAATTCATTAAAATCAGACGAAATCTACCTTCTCACTATAACTGAACATTAAAAAAATACCTTAAACCCCACCTTTTAGGCATTAAATAACGTACAGAGGTTGATATGCCGTTAAGCAAAACACAAACACAAACACTAACAGTGGTAAAATATTAATATATAGTACAGGGTGTAAACGGTAAATTGGCAGTAATTTCAATCCGCAATTTAGGTTTTTTAAAGCGGCATTATCAGTCTGAAATGTTAGTTTCTGTACTCTTTAGAGTCTGAAGTCCAGATTAGCCACCTAAAAATACTAACAAAATGAGTGCCAGTGTAGAATTTAACCATAGAATGGTTATTGCTGAATTGTTCCGCGCCGGGCATAAGACGTCTGACATTATCAGAGACACTGGCTATGCTCCTTGGACTGTTTATCGTATTGTAGCAAACTTAAGGGAAGGTAAAGACATGCAAAGGAAGGTTCACAGCCCGAGAAGTGTTAAAATCCCCACCAAAAGGTTTGAAATGATCCATTGCAGCAAATCCATCACAGTCAATGATTGACCAGGCGAAAAAGCGGAATGTAGCCAAAATGACCATTTCTAATGCAGTACGGAAAGATCTTGGGATGAAGTCATATTGCAGACGATGTCGTAACATTCTTACCGCCAAATCTAAGACCATTCGTAAAGAGAGAAGCCACTTGCTACTCAATCACCCGAAACACCATGGTGGTACCGTTCGCATTTTTGTGGAGAGAAAAAGTTCGTGGTAGACGAAGTCGCCAACTGCAGAAACTCAAGAGTTATCGCCATTGACTCTTCTTGTGTTCCTCCAGTCATGCAGAGTAAACACCCTGTCTCAGTCATGGTGTTTGGAGCTATTGCCAGCGATGGGAAAGTCATGCCCCGTCACTTCATTGAAGTTGGCCTGAAGATCAATATGGCGGAATATCTGAAGATTCTGGAGGAAGTTCTCTTACCCTGGATTAAGAAGAACGATGATCCCAACAAAATGATATTCATCCTGGACTCTGCACCTGCTCATGGGTCAAAAACAGTGCAGACCTTCTTGAAGAGAGAGTTGCCGTTTTTTGTGCCCTCAAATATCTGGCCCTCTAGTTCGCCAGATTTGAACCCCTGCGACTATTGGTTATGGGGCGATGTTGAGAAAGTCTCTAATTCTCGCCCCCCATAACAGTGTGGCCTCACTGAAGACCTCCGTAAGGCGAGCATTCCGCGATATCAAGAAAGAGTTAGCTGTCAAGGCCTGTCGTTCTTTTAGGGCTCGCATTCAGCAAGTTGTGGACGCAGAAGGTGGACGCATAGAATAAAATGTGTGTATTTAATAAAACAGTTAAATAAACATAGGCAAATCTTAAATGTCTTTAAATGTCCCTTCTTTATCAAGGTTTAAAGTCTGAGATCTCAAACTGCCAATTTATCGTTTACACCCTGTACATAGAAAGTGTGATATATTATTATCTCCATTGTGTCCTATAATATAATTTAAGAATTTGACGAGCTTTTTCCCTGGTGCCTCTGCCGCGTAAATGCAAGCGTTCTAAATTGGCGTGAATGCAAGCGTGCTAGATTGGTGTATAGGTCCTACCCTTTCACCGTTGAAATATTTAAATGTAACCACCACTTCTAATGTCTCATTTTTTGCTCGCATTGTAAAACTTCCTTCCGTTTACATGCTTCTCTGATAGCTACAACATTTAAATACAATGGCAATTGCAATCTTCTTAAATTCTATTCATCTTTTAATCTTTCTTCATTACCCCTTGTAACGAGGCTTTCCTCTCAGTGTAACACCCTGTATACTAAAGGCAGTCTTGTATTTTCATCCGAAGCGGTCGCTAAAATATTAAGTATCAGTTTATGGGTAAGGAATAAGTACATACTTTGAAACAGATAGCCACTATAGTCTGTTTTATATATATATATATATATATATATATATATATATATATATATATATATATATATATATATATATATATATATATATATATATATATATATGCGCTGTGCGGATGTGCGTTGTGGTACAGTGGATATCGGCTCTGAACGAGAAACCGGGGAGCCGAGTTCGAATTCCAGTTGAATCCATTGCATTCACTTACGCACAAATACCCTTGGGAAAGGTATTAATCCGTCTCTTCCCTCCAGTTATGGGTTAAATAGCAGGATAGATTGGGTTCTGTAGCCCTGATCGGCAACCACTCTACCGCAGAAAGCAATGGCAACCTACTGCGGGATAATTTTCTGCCCAGTCAATCATGTCTCGAAAAAGACATGATCGCCCAAGCGTGTTTCACTTATGGCACTTAACTCACTGACTGATACAAGGTAACCAAAAATGTTCTGTCCGTTTTTAAAGGTAAAAAAGAAAACTCTTCAGGGGTGTGTTGGGGACACAGAGAAGTCGGAGAGGGCTTTGCGAAAAGCTGTTTCATTGGTGAAGGATTTCCCACGAAGATGATTATCCAGAGAGTAGAAGAAGTGGTAATCGGGTGAATAAGGTAAATGGCACAAAGTCTCTCACCCAAGTTGCTGTATAGTATCCCTGACTACTCGCGCGATATGCGACCTGGCTTTGTCATGGAGGAAAAGCACACCTTTGCGATTCACGAGTGCTGGCTCCTTCTGTCGCAATGCCTGTTACACACGTCTCAATTGCTGCGAGTGTCGGTCTCTAATGACCCTTTGGACCGTTGGTAGCAGTTCATAATGAACCACTTGACAACCTGTCAACCAGACACAAAGCATAACCTTGCGTGGGTGCATAGGCGGTCTTGCGGTGTGAGGGACAGCATCCTGAGGAAACAACCAATGTCTGGAACGTTTGGGACTTTCGTACAGAACCCACTGTTTAACATTGGTAAGCACTCGATTGAATAAGGATGCGGTATGGTGGCGAGAAAGCAGCTATACGCAGTCTGCCACTCGTTGTTCCTTGCGGACCTCCGACAGCATTTGCGGAACTAATTTAGCTTAGTTTGTACGTCATACCTAGGCGGTGCAGGTAAAGTCTAACTGTTTCATCGGAAACGTTGAACTATCTTGCAAGTTCACCACATGTTAGACTACTTTCCTTTTCAATAGCCGCTTCAGGACTCCGTCATTCAAGATCTGTGGTAGTGCACTGTGAGGCTCATACATGAGAGACAATTTTCATGATTTGAATTTTCGAAACCACAGCACTATCACCAAACTATTGACATATGCGGCGACTTGCTGATAAGCCGACTTTGAAGTGGGAAAACTAACAGCTCCGAACGAGATCTCTAGACATTTTCATCCTTCTCACAGCTGTCCGGCCTGATGGCCGCGCAAGCTGCGAGTTTTTATAGCGTCTGATGTTCCTACTTCCGGCTGTCCGTATTTGAAAACAATTGCTACACACATTTCGTATATATTTAAACTTCATTCAATGACTAATAAAAAAAATAACGGGACAGAACTTTGTTGGTTACCATATATATATTATATAAAAAATTAAAAATTACTTAATTACCACACACACACACACATGCAATTACATGTTAAATATGAATTTTTATTCTCATTTGCGTTGTTTTTCTCACAATATCTCAACCGTTGTACAATTCGACCTTCATCAGGTGTCTGTCAATGCGAGTAGTCATTTGGGAATCTCTCAATGCATCTTGAATTGAGAGATTCCCAAACAGTTTATTTAATCAACGTGAATACATTGTTATCACTCCACCGTCCATGTCCAAGGATATCTCTTTTGAGAATCACGAAATAAAAATAAGAGATGAGATCTGTAACCGTAATATGGCTCCTAAATTGCATTTGGTGCCTCAGTAAGAAGTAGGGATTTATAGTCGGCACTATCACACGACAGGAAGGTCATCTCGACGTGGTGTATTAATGTTATGGCACCCTTTTCTATAGTGGAATAGGCGCTTCCTTCTTCATAAATACTAACCTGCGTGACTTCCGGGGAGGCAGTGAAGAGGCAGTCGTGAATCAGTCAAGACAGTGTGACTTTAATGTTCGGACGTACACTTCTATGTGCTGGCTACTAACAATCTTATTTGTATACATATTCTGTTAATTTAATACACTGGTTAAACCTACCTTCTTGTTTCCTTGTATTTCTTCCTGGAACTAACGAACCACAACAGATAGCTAGAAAGCTTGTTTCGTCAGGATTATTGCATCTGAATTTGTGCGTTTGATGCTCACAGGGTGTCCTATACTTTCGACTATGCGACATATCTACGTTGCGCTTAGAAAATCAAGTAACAAACAGCAACAAAGTAGTAAAAAAACCGTCATTTGAAGATCTTACAGCTTTTCACCATTAAAAAACCACGCCTTTGAGGCCACCAAGGCAGACCTTACCGTCGATGATACAGAGACACTGACGTTGGTGTTCCTCGTGACCATAATATCAAACTCAAAAAATTTGTCAAACTCGTGAAATACACCTAACTCAGGATTGAAGTTGTCAGACTGTGGGACTTTTAGGTCACTATTGCCTTCGTTGTCATTGGGACGTCGGGGTCTATTCTTTCAGAAGGTTGGCGTCATGTCTCTCCACAACATTAACTCCCTCGTTGTCCCTGGCAGCGTTTATCTGTTTGCCAAGTTTACCCTACTCCTTTACGTCATTAGTTCACACAATCTCGTCGTCGTATATCTCTCTTTCCGTCGTTATTCGCTGAAAACTTTTTACGATATTTCTGCTGTGTCTTTTTGATTCTGATTAATTTAAGGTTTCTTCTGTGCTTAATTTCTCCGTTTATGAAATTCCTAATAGACCTACATTTCTGATACTCATTCCCATTAGACGTACATTTCTGCTATTTCTTGTTTTCATCTAGGGAATTGCACAACATTTCCTGTTATATAAGATGATTATATTTACATAAGAATTCAGACATCTTTTCTTTGCTACCAAAATGAAAATCCTATACTGAGAAAATCAGAACAAAACATCCCATCTCTTCAGAAGTCTGCGTTGCTTGGCTCAGCAGATATTCTGCAACAGGTGCTATTTATGTGAGGTTGCACAACTTGATCCAACAAACATATAATACAAGACCTCCCGTAGGAAAATGAAAACCGTGTGAAATTATAATAATTAAGAAAACATCCTCTCAACTAATATAAAGACCGTTATATATATATATATATATATAGCCATACGCAGACAGATCCATTTTGTTGTATCACAGCTTATCAGTACGGTTAGACATCCGATTGCATCTAGCCAGAATTAAAACCCGACCGAATTGAGATCAGTCGGCGATACTACCTCTCAGGCATGGGCGCTCGGTAGAGAAAGGCAAACCTAAGCGTGTTATATACAATTTAAACATACGCCAGTAGCTGAGAGTGTTCGAATTTATTACTGAATGAACGATGCGTAGATGCTTGAGTAGCTACTGTTTTTCAAAGTCTACCATTCCTCCATAATGCTCAATCAGTGTGTGAAAGCGTAAATAGTCATCCGCAGAGATATCTTTTCGCTGTATCTCAGCTCATCAGTATAGTTAGACATCCATTTGCTTCTAGCCAGGATTAAAACCCGACCACATATATATATATATATATATATATATATATATATATATATATATATATATATATGTCCAGCCTGTCATGCTCACGTATAGAGTAACAAAATGGCGAGGCAGTGTCAGCTTATTTTATTCTGTTTACTACCAGTTATGAACGCTCCTGCCGCGTTTTTGTTCTTTAACGTGCCTTATTATTTTTTGCAACAATTACGTCATCGAGTAGTGAAAATTTATATATATATATATATACGAAAAGATGTATTTGAACATTATTTTTGATCGATGCTCGTATTTAAGTTAATATTCTGTTTATAATTCTGTTCAAACAAATCATTTCAAATTGTCGGTTGTTTTTAAACAGTTTCGTTAATCGTCATTAATTTCCGCAATATGTTTACATTTGTTGACATTACGATACATTTCAGAGCAGATATGTTTATTACGATGAATCAAAAATAGTGTTATAGGCTTAATTTGATTTTGTTTAGACTGTTCTTCCTTCGTGGTCGAGAGGTCTAAGACGCGCCAGATAACTTGATGGCTTTCCCTTCGTGGATAGGGGTCACAGATTGGAATCCTATCGAATGACACACTGTTTTTGTAAAAAAATTTTATCGTAAATAATCAGAGCGGTAGAAACAAATATGTAATACTGTTTGATTATAAACAGAATATCTACTTAAATACGCGTATTGATCAACAATAATGTTCAAACAACTCATTTCAAAATGTCAGTTGTTTATAACCAGTTTCGTTAATCTTCTTTAATTTCCGGAATAGATGGTATAACTTCAGGACTGTGTTCCCAACATCCAAATAATGAAAACACTCCAGATGAACATATATCCGAAAACGCTTGGTTTCCAAGTTATAGGCTTTTCAAACTTGTTCTAACCAGAATGCTTTGATTTTCTACTTACGACACTTACAATGTTTTTGAGTATCGTATAGCAAGTTTTCCACAATTGCATTCTCTGCCCTTATGCAGGCATAACATCGACGTTTCATGTAATCGCGAACACGGTCCCTTATTCCTGGCGTGTTTTGTGTTATCTCACACCCTGCTACAATTCGGTTGCAGAGATTGTCCACGTCATCTGAGACGAATACACCAGTCATTTCAAATGACTCCACAGGCAGAAACCTAAGGGGTTTAAGTCTGGTGAGCGTAAAGGCCATGCAATTGGTCCACTTTTTTCTATCCACCGACCAGTAAAACTCCGACCTGTGTACCTGTGGGCTGTGTCATTGAAGTGTGCAGGAGTGCCATCATCCATGAAGTGCAGTTGTCGACGAGTAATCAGTGGAACATCGTCCAAGAAATCAGGCATCTTGTTTTTCAGAAAGCGTTTGTACTCATCCCTTGTCAGCCTGTTTGGAATTACATGGAATTACCTATCACCAACACCAGTCCAGATATTGACCGAGAATCGCCGTAAATTTTCCGTTACACATATATGCTGATTGTGGAAGTTGACTATTTTCTCCCGTGTAAACTGTGCTTCATCTGTGAGATGACGAAGGCAGGAAAATTTGGAATTGTATTGAATGGCTGTAAGAACCATTGAGAGAACACAATTCTAGCAGGGTAATCTCCTGGTGACTACGTCTGTACACGTTGTAGATGATATAGCTACAACTGTTGTTCTCACAATACTCTCCAGATATTTGGATGGCTCATAACCATTTGCTTTGACAACTGTCGTGTGTTAATTTCAAGAGTATCATGTACAATATCCAGTATCTGCTCTTCTTCCTAAGGCTTCGTAGATCTTGGTCGTTCTCTTCCACCAGCGAAAGGTTCGAAGGTCACATTCCATTTTCAGAGAGGTGGAGATGGATATTCACAAATATTTTCTCATCAAGACATTGTCGATATAGGAAATTTCGTGGCAGAGGCGACGAGCTTGTGCAGCATTAGACAAAGTACATATCTGCCCTCTCCTGATTTGTGTACATGTTCAATAAATATGCAACACTAACTGTCGTGCTACAATATTTCACACGCGTGAAACCAGGGAGAAGTCCTCTGCGGTTGCTGACAAAAAAGCGATCGGACTTGTTGTGTTGTCCGCTGCTTAACAAGTTAGGTGAAATCTGTGAGAGATAAAAATATTCTGATTATAACATTTCAAAAGCTTATAATTTGGAAACAATGTGTTTCCAGTCATATGTTCATAGGAAGAGTTTTAATTATTTAGATATAAGGAAAACAGTCCTGAAGTAATGCCATCTATTTTAGAAACACTATATATATATATATATATATATATATATATATATATATATATATATATATATATAGTGTGTGTGTGTGTGTGTATTTAATTGTGATAATGATTTATTATACAAACGTACATATATATATATGAGGATGTGCGTTGTATATCTGCTCGGAAGGAGAAATCGGAGAGACGAGTTCGAATTCCAGTTGAATTCAATGCATTCGCTTACGCTCAAATACCCTTGGGAAAGGTATTAATCCATCTCTTCCCTCCAGTTATGGCTTAAATAACAGGACAGTCTAGGTTCTATAGCCTTGGCTGGCAACCAGTCTACAGCAGAAAGCAATGGCAAGCTACTGCGGGATATTCTTCTGCCCAGTCAGTCATGCGTCTTTCGAGACATGATCGCCCAAGCGTGTTTCACGTATGCCACTTAACTGAATGATATATATATATATATATATATATATATATATATATATATATATATATATTAAATAAAACAAAATGTTGGATATTTAAATGCATTGAATAGTCATTTTTACGAGGAAATACTCGCTTTTTCAGCAACGGCGAAACGAAAATTTTATTTACTCAAAATCGAATTTATTAAAGATTTTCTAACGATAGAAGTCCAAAAATAATCCATTCACAGGAAAATAAAATGTGGTGGGATTAACAATTTTTGAATTTAAGGAAGTAAAAAGGGGAAAGCAGACATATACCTATGTCTCATATTAGAAGACATACCCCTCCTCCATACCTGAGTCAAGAGTTTAAAAGTAAAATTTAGCCATATCAGAGGGTTAGATATGGTAGAGTGAACGAAAGGAATAAAGGAAAAAAAGAAAAAAAGGGGAAGGGGTGGTAGACTGGGAAGTACGCTAAGAAAAAATTGTTCCCAGAGAAACAATAAAAAACTGTTATCATTAATATTGAAAAAACATTGAAAAATTTACCAAAGAGATTATAGTTTTTTTTTGTTTTTTTTTTAATCATATCACCCCGAGCAAGACGGTAACGTCATTGATGTGCAGGGGACTACGTAAGAGTGAAAAGATTGGAAAAGAGAAAGCCGGAAACCACATCCTAAACAGGGAACAAGGGATGAGCCACTTCACCTGTTCAATAGACGTGACTGAAGTGTGAACCGGGCGATATTTTAGTATATCTACTCCAATTGAAAAAAAAAAAGAAAAAAGAAAAGAATGAAAAGGTTGGAAGAGGGAAAACCGGAAACCACATCCTAAACAGAGAACAAGGGATGAGCCTCTTCACCTGTTCAATAGACGAGGGTGGACTGGGACAAATTTTTAGAAAAAAAATTTGGACATACAAATTTGAATATAAATCTTAAATTTTAAATTTAAAATAAACATATTAACTACAAGGGTAGATCTCAAAAGAATCCATTACCACACACACACACACACACACACACACACACACACACACACACACACACACACACACACACACACACACACACACACACACATTCCCGAATTTAATTTACTTAAATATCTAAAAGATATTCGCAATTAACGAGTTAATTTAATTTTAATTATTTTAAAAATTTAAGAAACTAAACTTAAGGCGGCTTAGTACGAAAGGAACCGAATTATTATATATATATATATATATATATTTTAAGGGCTCTGTTAAAAATGAACCAAAATTAATCTTTCTGTGTAAAAGGTAATATAGATTTAGCATTAAAAATAAAAAAAATATAAATATACATAGACAAGTATAACAAGGCGCAGGAAGTTATATGAGTAATAGAGTCATGGGATAACAAAATGGAAATAAGCATCGTTGCATAAACAAATCAAAATATAAAGATGCAGGAAAAATGAAGGCTAAAGAGTTGGTCTACAGATCTTTACATGTTAAATAGTAGATATTTAGATAAGGAAAGGAAGAAAGAAGGTGTCTATAAGGCTGGGATTAGTATTTAGAAGTGGGGCACTAAATTTACTAGTTAAAAAAAAACAACCTTTGATTTACAAAATTTATAATTTAAAATTTAAAACTTGAATCTAAAGTTTTAAAATTCAGAAATTTCGAATTTATGGCGGCATTTGCTGATGAATTCTTCACAAAAATTTAAAAGTAGGTGTTGATTTGGTACTTTAATATTTCTGTTTTTCCCCTAAACATAGATTGCTCCTATCGTGAAATTTCTGGGAGTACGGGCTGAGCATATATATATACATATATATATATATATATATATATATATATATATATATATATTGTACTAGTTGTTACAATGGTTTATAAATTCATGGAATCACTACACAAAAATTTTCGCGTTTCGAAGCTGCTATGCGCGCTTCTCTCCGTTGAAAAAGTTGAAATGAAAATTAAATGGTGAAAACGGTTTATTTGTGGTGATATGATGTATAAGTGAAAGTGGTGTTGGGGGCTTATTCCGATTCTGCCGGCCGTATGTCTTAATGATATCGGTTAGGAGAGGTTGCTTAGTTTAAGACAGGTTCTTTATTTATTTTGTGTGGATGTGGTGGAAGTGCCGTTGCTGTTAATGAGAACGACATAAATAAATGTGGGGGTGGGAGTTTAGAATGGTTTAGTCGTCCGTTCGTGGTTCTAGAGGTGATGCTATTGGGTCAAGAGAAGGGTGTGGGGAAGCTTAGTTTTGGACAGGTCGCTTTTTCGTTTAGGTTAGGTATTTTATATTGGAATATATGTTTTGTTTTTGTTTTTGTATGCAGTACCGATAGTTTTTATTTTACTACTATTTACAGGTGGATGAAATTGGTGTGGTGTGGTATTTATTTTCTTTTATTTCTACGTTTTTTGTTCTATTTATTTAGAGGGTTGATTATGTGCATTTATTGCATTTGGGGGAGGTCGTGTTGATGAGGTGTTTTTTTGGTTATTGAAATTTTAACCAGAAATATTTGCGATGTTTGCATAATAGTGCTAATTCGTCTCTACGCTTTAATAGTTCGCTAATGTTGGGGTACTTTAGAATGTGTAGCTTTTTACTTAAACATAAAGTGCAGTTGTCGTTAAGCGAGTTGCAAGTTTTAGTTTTTTCTAGGATTTTCCATTTTACTTCTTTAGTTTCCAAAAGTATGCAGAAAGGGATGTTTGTTTTCGATATAAGTTGTTTTTGAATGAAGTTAAGTGCATGTACCAGCGCTTCTTAAAAGTGTTCTTAGTAGATCCGATATACACTTTATTTATAGTGGGATTTTGAATTGATGTTATGTTGCATTGATTATTGAGTTTATTTTACATTTATTCTGTAGTGGGCATTTTTTAGGGTTTCTACAATTACATAGGTTTTTATAGTTGTCTTCTTTATTATTTTGGTAGTTAATTTTATTTTGATCTTCGTGTTGATTTAGGATATATTTGTTATGGTTTGTTATGATTTTTCTCTAGGTTGTTTGTACCACTATAACTTAGTCTAAGTGTATTTTTGTTGAAGATTTTACTAAGAGGGTTATTGGTGGGGAAATGTTTTTTAATTAAATTGAGGAACTTCTGTCCTAACTTGGGGTTTATCATTTGGTTGAAAGGAGGTGTGTACCAAAAGATGTTTCTATTTCGGTTTTTCCTGTTATGGTTATAGTTTGTTACATACTGGATATCTTGGTTTTTGTATCCACTTTTTTTTTAGGGACTTATTGCAAAGACATTTGTGTTTGTTCAATATTTCTTCACTGGAAACGATTTTCCTAATTCTATATTCTATGGAGGAGGGTATATGTTCAATTAAACTTGGGGGTGATTTGACTTTGGGTGGATGTATAGTGGGTATTCATTGGATTTTATGTATGGTTGGTAATTATAAATTAACTAAATCGAGTTTTACATCGAGGAAGTTTACTACTTTGAAATTTGTGTTGACTATTACTTTTAGGTTTAAACTTTTAAATTCTCTGTAAATAAGTTTTCTTATTTTGTCTGTTTTAAAGCGTGTGGAATTTTGTATTAGCATGAGACCGTCGTTTCTATATAGCCCTATGTATTGTGTGTTTATGTCTTGGTGGGAAGTAAGATTATATAGTGAAAATAAGCCGATGAGATCGGAGAACTCTGCAGAGTCTAACGCGCCCATTGTAATATCAAATTGGTTAATAGAGTTATTTTTCATCCATTGTTCTTGGTTGTGGATAAGAACAGATGTCTTAGCGGCCATTATAATGTTATATTCGTCCTTGGTTAAGTCCGGGTAATGTGTGGCTAATTTCAGTGCCAAAGTTGTATCGAGCACTCTTTATAAATGTAAATGCATGAACAGCAGATAAAAAAGCCTACGAGTTCCACAACTTTGTTACAATATATATATATATATATATATATATATATATATATATATATATATATGAGTGCGTGTGTGTGTGTGAAAAGTGTATGTATATAATTATAAATATCAATATATATATGGAATCTGTTATATATATTATATTATTTATATATTATATATGTGTGCTACTTATTTAAAAGCGTTCAATATTAGTGATAGAGCTGACATATTCATATTCGTTAATGATGATTGAGGACTAATACGGTGATAGTAATATTTGATGATAATAGCAGTTGTGGAAGCAAATAATTTTTGTAAAGTGATAGCAGTGATTAGTAATGGTGGTGTAATGATATTAACAATAAATACAATTATTATGGTGGTAGTTTGATTTAGAGAAGTATGCATGTGCGCAACGGCGCACATATGCATATATATGCCGAGTCCCGTACGACTCGCATATAGGTTTGTGTGAGCCCCGCATATGTGTGTGTATTTTTGCACACGTCTATGGGTGTACAAATGTGTATATGTGTCTGCGTCTGTCATGACGACATATGTTCCTTCCACTTCCACAAAAATACACCAATATACACAGCCCTACATATAGCCAAATTTAAAAAAAAATTATCAGTTTGTCTGATGATCGCAAGAGCGGGCAACCCAGGGTTACAAACTCACACCTATATATATATATATATATATATATATATATATATATATATATATATATATTGTTATTATGAAAATCTGTGCCATTTATAATAACCAGTTATCGTAAATAATCAGGCCGGTAGATATAAATATATAATACTGTTTAATTAAAAAACAGAATATCTTCTTAAATACGATTATCGATAAAAAATAATGTTCAAACAATTCATTTCAAATTGTCGGTTGTTTATAAACAGGTTTCATTAAAATCCTTTAATTTCCGTAACATGTTTACATTTGTTGATATTACGATACATTTCGGAGCAGATATGGTTGTTTGCGATGAGTCGAAAATTGTGTTATATAGGCTTGATTAAAACCTCATTTGGACTGGAGGCTATTCGTGGTCGATATATATATATATATATATATATATATATATATATATATATATATATCGTATCACTCTTAGGTGGGTGGGTTTTAGATTATTAATATATATTTCGTATTAATGTAAGATAATTAACAGTAAGTTTATCAGTAATGAATGTGTTACTTAATAGTTGATACATTAATATATATGTTCCCGTTATTTTAGATGGCATATCGACATACATATTTTGCCGTCATTTTTGATGGCAAGGAACCATTGGTATAGAATATTTAATATTAAATACTGCAAGAAAAGAAAATGATGAAAAGCAATAACATACATGCAGTATCCACTTTATATTATCAAGAGATTCTCTCTTAACAGATGAAAATCTGAGAAGTTGGAATCAAAGAACGAGAATATTGCTGATTCTATAGAAAAGATTTTATGTGAAAAGTGAAGCGGCAAAATAAGAATCATTATCGTTGATCATTGTATTGACTATCAAAGGATTTTGAGGCTCAAAGGAAAAAAAAGAAAGATTCTTCGATAACTAAAAGAAATGATAAAAAGAAAAATAGGAACAAGAAAACTCTTAGATTTGAAGCTAACAATGAAAAGATAAGCATCCCCATAGGCCGCATAGACCACATGGACATTTCAAATTTGAGACAAATAACATTTTTAACGAAAGTATATTTATAGTGTTGGGAAAAGGTTATCTGAAAAAATGAATCAGTATTCTTATTTAAGACACAGTTGAAGAAATCTATAAAATGGAGTTTTTAGGAGCTTAAAAATAGTCCAATGCATTGAACTAGTTCTGACGTAGGAAAATATAGAGGTTTAGTATTAGATAGATATATTATTATTATTATTATTATTATTATTATTATGTCATTTTTCATCATATTTTATTTTCTGCTATGGTCGCACTCCCTACCAAGTCTGCGGGGAGACCTAAGGCAGGTCGTGTTGTGTTGTTATGGCTCCATTTCATGTTTTTTTCTATCTCCCCTATCATCCCTAGCGTTACATAGACAAAGTTCTCTTTTGTGTGTGGGCTGTACTTAACAAGACAATTTTTTGTATATCTCTTAAGCTGGGGTTTCCAGGGATTCTTTCAATGTGTTGTCTTGTTCCATTCTTCTTCTTCTTCTTCTTCTTCTTCTTCTTATTATTATTATTATTATTATTATTATTATTATTATTATGTCATTTTTCATCATATTTCGATTTCTGCTTTGGTCTCACTACCAACCAAGTCTGCGGGGAGACCTAAGGCAGGTAGTGGCGTGTTGTTATGGCTCCATTTCATGTTTTTCTATCTTCCCTATCATCCCCAGCATTACATAGATAAAGTTTTCCTTAGTGTGTGGGCTGTACTTAATAAGACAATTTTTTGTATATCTCTTAAGCTGGGGTTTCCAGGGATTCTTTCAATGTGTTGTTTTGTTCCATTTTTTATCATTCCAAGTGCACCTACTATCACTGGCACAACTCTTGTTTTCAATTTCCACATTTTTTCTATTTCAATTTCCAGGTCTTTATATTTTGACAGTTTTTCAAATTCCTTGATTGCTATGTTACAATCCGCTGGACAAGCCATATCAATTAATAGACAAGTTTTCTCTTTCTGGTTTTTAACAATAATGTCTGGCCTGTTTGCTTCAATTTTTCTGTCTGTGTAGATGGTGTAATCCCATAGAATGGTTACATCTTCTATTTCTGTAACCGGTGCTGGGTGATGTTCATACCAGTGTTTGTTTACAGATTTTCCATAATGTTTGCACATTGCCCAATGTAAATATTGCCCAACTCTATCGTGGCGATTTTTATATTCATTTGGGGCAAGCACAGAACAGCCTGAGATTAGGTGGTCTATTGTTTCTTGGTGTTTATCACAAAACCTGCATTTTGGATCCATATTATTATGCATAATATTTGCCTGAAAGTTTCTAGTGAAAAGACTTTGGTCTTGTGCTGCAAGAATAAAGCCTTCAGTTTCAGACTTTAATCCAGATGCACGTAACCATCGATGAGTATTAACTTTGTCAACATTGGATTTATTGGCATGTTCTGGATATTGGCCATGCAGAGGTTTGTCTTGCCAGCGCTGTTTCATCTGTTCAAGAGCTTTATCTTTGGCTTTCATTTTCATATTTTTTGCCGCAATAGTTGGTTCTTGGTTTCTGTTTTGCTTTTCTACAGAATCTACTAACTGTAAATCTTGTTTGTATTTACTGCCTTCTTTTATTATTGAATATTTTTTCTTTCTTACTTCATGTTGCCTTACTAATTGTATCATCCAATCCTTTGTTGTTTCTATGTATGCTAGTAAGCCAATAGTTGTTGTCTTGTATGACAATTCCAGCTGAATGAGACCTCTTCCACCTTCTTTACGGGGTATGTATAGACGGTCTACATCAGCCTTTGGATGATGCATCTTATGCTTAGAAAGAAGCTTTCTTGTTTTAGCATCCATTCGCCTGATGTCGTTTAGAGTCCAGTTTAAGATGTTAAAGCTATATTGGACAACTGGGATTGCAAGGCTATTAATGGCCATAACTCTGTTCTGTGAATTTAATTCAGTTTTTAATATCATTCTTAGCCTTCTATAGTACTCTTTACGCACTATTTCTTTCATTTTTTTATGGTGAATGTTTTCGCTCTCATTTACACCTAGGTATTTATAAGCTTCTACTGGTTTCAATTCTTTTATTGTTACAGCAGGCTCTAAGCTAATTGAGGATGTTTCTTGTATTGATCCACGTAAAAGTGTAGTTTTAGCACATTTATTCAAATTAAATTTCATTCCAATGTCTTCGCTGAAGCATTTTACAGTTTGCAGAAGAACTTCCAGCTCATTATCATTCTTAGCATATAACTTTAAGTCATCCATGTAAAATAGATGGCTTATTTTCTTTTGGCCTATTTTATAACCACATTCTGTCTTATTAAGTTAACTGGTTAGTGCTATTAATGATATGCATAATAGTAAGGGAGATAAAGAATCACCTTGAAATATACCTCTTTTGATGTTTATTTCATCAGACTTATTGGTTCCATTTATATGATTGAGGTAAAGGGTTGTTTTCCATATAGACATGCACTGTTTGATGAAATTGATGATGACGGGCGATATCTTGTATGTATTTAAAGTCTTTAAAATCCAGGAATGTTTTAATATTATTATTATTATTATTTTAATTATTATTCTTATTATTGTTTTTTTTTCAGTAGCCGTAGGCCAACATCAAGTTGCATCTCAGGGTAAAGTTTAAATAGATTCTTTGCACCAGCTGGGAACTTTATTCGATTTACAATTATCTATATAAGTATACACAAATCCCGGTCATTTTCATGAAGAAATGTGCTCCTGAACTCTCTTCTCTCCTCTCCAAACTCTGTAACTACTGCAATTTTGCTTCCTAATTTTCTGCAAAATGGAGGTCCTCCTCGGTAGTTCCTGTATTTAAGAACTCTAAAGAACTCTTCTAATTATTACCCTATCCTATCCGCCTCCTACCGATTCTTGGCAAAGCGTTCAACGCTATCATCAATGCAGAATTGGTTCAACATCTCACAGTTTGGGGTCTATTCTCCGATAGACAGTACAGCTTCCTCTTTGCCAGGCCTACCGCTGATATGCCCACAACCATTACTGAATTCATATACCATACTTTGAATAAGAACTCCAAAGCTAGAGCTGTTTGTCCTGAATATCTCCAAAGAATTTGCCAGAGTCTGGCACGCTGACCTTCTGAACACGCTACGGGGCCAGGGTATATATAAATTGACGCTTGTTTAATTTGATCCAATAATTCCTATCAAATCCTGTAATGAGAGTAATGTTGAACGGGTATGCCTCCAAATCCTATCATACGAACGCGGGTATCTCCCAGGTTTATATCCTTGCGCCGATGCCTTGCGATCTGCCTGATGTGATCAGATCCTAAGTAGGCATTTACGCTGAAAACATCACCATTTATTCCTGCCTCAGTACAAAATCTGCAACAGTTGATAAAGCTAAACTCGCCGCTGATCATGAAACAGATTCCCAATCAGTGGTGAACTGAGGTAAGAGATGGATTGCTCTTTTTTAACCACTATGGATAATTTCACACCCCCGACTACTAGATGGATCAAGCTAGTTTCCCAGAAAGCAATACTCTACGCCTCGTCGGACTCACTCTCACAGCGGACCTAAAGTCGAAGGACTGCATGGAAGGTTGGGCCATCGATCTTACAAATATAGAAATCAACCATCCACCCGTGTATTAAATTTTGTTCTCATATCCGACGTCACTGCTATTTATCTATGAGCTCTCGACAAAATCCAAAAGAGAATCAGCAATGTAATCGATCCCCGACCTGTCAGCTCGAAATGAGTCACTTTCTCATCGACGAGATCTGGTTTTACTCTGTTTCTTCTGCAAATATTTCTTCGGATTCTACTCCGACGAGTTTAGCTCCCTGGTGCCTCCTCAACAAGAATTTACTCGGCAACAAGACCCCATCCTTTTACTGTGACAACTCTTCTACTATAATAGTTTCTTTTCTCGCACTTTCCGTTTGGAGAACTTCTTTTCCATATACGTGCAATTCTGATAGATACAATCTCTCATCGCTTGAAATTTCATCCTTTCTAATTGTTTCTCAGACACCGCCTGCACCTTGTTCTCCCATTTCATAGTGATCTCTTCACATAACTCTCTTCATACCAGTACTCCTAATTTCCTCTTCTCGATTATCTGACATCCCCTGTAACCTTTTCCTCTTTCCATTCGCTCTCTACCTATGTAAGATTTCATTTTACTCTTGTGTAGCCGCTTGCACACCAGTTGAAACACACCATGCTTGGGGTAAAACGATTAAAAAAAAGAAAAGAAAAATAAATTGCTGATATCCACTGAAGAGGGGAAGGATACCTCTACCTATATGAATCTGGAATTGGGAGGCTGAAAGCAATACTAATCAGCTAAATGATGAATTATTACTTATATATATATATATATATATACACTACTGGCCATAATTATTAGGCCACCCCAGTGTTTTTAAAAATGATACATTTCATTCTATTTTTAGATTTTATTGCCAAGTAAAATTTTAAATTAAAGTAGAATCGTTCATTTTTAATGCTGCACAATAACATGTACATTAATGAATTTATAAGTATTTAATAATTACCTATATAGCAGTTTCATCAATGAAAGAATAAAAAAATGGGGTTCGGACGAGTTCATCTTGGCTTCCTTGCCTTGTAGAATATTACAAAGTAATAATAACAAAACAAAACTACTATTTTCATTTCGCAATAAATTTAAAAATAGTATGAAATACATCATTTCTTTAAAAAAGCTAGGGTGGCCTAATAATAATGTCCGGTAGTATATATATATATATATAGATAGATAGTTTGTCATTTAGGTAATTAGTGTTCTCTTCAGCATCTTGACTACAGTGTTTTGTAGGTGAACTCTCCAGTAATCATTCGTCATGTAGCAATATTAAGCATCTGGAAAATTTAAAATTCGAGTCTTGCTAACTGTCAATCCACGGAAAACAAGACAGTATACAGAACATTTCTTACGGACAGCTTTTTATATTTAACGTGACAAAGTGTTGATAGCAAGTAAATAAAGAAAATGATAATCACTCCTGCAGAAGGACCGACCAAAAGGCTTAATGACAAATTAGAGACACTAAAAGGAAGCATATGCAACAATTTAAGCAAATGGCGGAAAGTGCAGTACAAAGATCTAAAAGCGTATTTACGGAAACGATAGATGCTTTCCAAAAGTTAAGGCAAATATTAAGGAAAATATTGAAATGTTACGTAATATCGTTCTTCCTATATGACAATGAATGTTAGACAATCTCTCATCTACAAAGATGAGAAATGAATGTTGTTCTACAAAAGGATGCCGAGATATGTGCTGAACATGTAAGTAAAGACAAAGAGGATAGCAACAAAAATGATACATATTTAATATCAGAAAGCGACAGTTGAAATCTCGATGGCGCATAATGAGGGAAGAAGACTTGGAAAATTTGATATTGACATGACATACTGACGACAGAGAAAAGCAGCGTAAGACCCTGTCTGATGAGAATGTGTAAATGGATGGCAGAACAGTATTTAAGGGAGTTAGAATAAATATAAAATTTGTTACCAGCTACAAAGGACAGTAAATTGTGGTTAATTACTAGAGTGACAGAATGTCCTGAAGGGGCAAAGTTCATAGAAATAGAGGAGGCAGAAAGAAAAGAAAAAGAACAAGAAAGAAAAGAAGGAAAAGAAGAAACAGAAGCAAAAAGAAGAAAAAAAGAGCAGAAAGAAAAAAAGAAGAAAAAGAAAAAAGAAAAGGAAGAACAACAATAGGAAGAACAGAAGAAGAAGAAGATGATGATAATGATGTAGAAGAAGAAAAAAATAAAGAAGAAAAAGTAGAAAAAGGAGAAGGGAAGGGGGATAAAAAGAAGAAGAAGAAGAAGCACTATTATGGCAAATTTCTTTGCTATAAATACCAAATCGAACGGCATAGTGTACACATTAAACAAACACAAAAAAACAGTAATTAAAACTGCAGATTTTACAATATATATATATATATATATATATATATATATATATATATATATATATATGCCCGTGTCAGTGCACGTAAGATGACGCTTCCCCATTAACCATATTCATAGAACTTCATACCGTGATTATTTGAGATAAAGTTTCGTCTAATAGATGTGGTAGCCTAATGAGTTCTTGATCCGGGTTTTTAGACCACCCGGAGATTAATTGGGTTTCTTTGACACTAGATGCTTACGTGTAATCCTGAGCATCAAATTGAATGTCTGTCTTTCAAATGAAAAGGTCAGAGGAAGATCACAGAATTAGGCCGTGACGACGGTGCTTTAGTTTCTCAAGTGATCTCAAATTCAAGCCATTAAATAAGTTCCAACCGATCTTAGTAAGAAAAGAATGATTCTAGATGAGATAGTGATGGACGGTGGTGAGAGAGGAACCATTCTTTTAAAAAAAATGTAGAATGACCTTCCTAGTCCGGCTAAGCCTTAACATTTTTGTGGTTGGAATAAAATATCAGTTTAAATAGTAATTATTATTTTTCTAATTCTTTTACATGACATACTTTTAGGATGCGCGCGATCTTTCTAATTTTTACTGGGTTAACTCTTGATTTACGATGGCCGTTTGAATTTCTAGACTATATTCTTAGTCAAGGTGGTTTATAGCAGCTTCTTCTGATACTTTTGTCTTTAGAATGTTACGATGATTCTAACTTCCCTATGTTTTCTTCCCTTCTGTAATAAAATAACAACTCTTTGCTGTATTTGTGGTTCCTATTCCACTTAGAAATTCCTAATATTTTTCACATCACATCTGCTACTGAATGCGTAGGCTGGCCCAGCACGGCAATCCCATTATTTGAAGGTTCCATGGGCGTTGATATCTTACAGTGATGTATTTCCAAAGCATCTGTTTTTTTATATATGACCAAAACGACGCCAATACAGGTAAAGACCACAAGTATTTGATGAGTCAAACGTACCCTGATTTCTTATAAATTGTAGTCAGTACGTGGCAAAGCTGTATCGAATGAGTTCTTTTTTTATGTTCGCCGTTTGAAAAGAGATCATCAACTACTATCTCTCATAAAACAAATTGTGATAAGAAAAATAATTCAGTCTGTAAATTAGCTTTGGGGTCTAAAGAACTGAAATTGTGACAACACAGAATGCAAGTCCTATGCATGATATTCTAAATAACCATCGGTAGAACAATCTCTCAGCCTTTTCAAGTTTCTTCTTCATCAAATACGAGATGAGTTTTGAAATAACTGTTAAGCGCTCAATTTTGTTTCTAAGGATTTATTAATCTCTTAATATCTTATTTACAGTTTCTGAACAAAATGTTTTTGGCTATTTTTATATGCCATAAAATGTATGTGACGCACTCAATCGTTTTTGAGTGTATTTCCCAAATATTTAAAATTTTTGCACCCGTTTGATTTGGATCAGCCTCATATATAGCTCGCAACATAGGCTGAATTTGTTGCCAATAAATTATACATCGTTTCTTTTTACTTTCCTTGACAAACTTGTCTGATGGCAGACGCAGAAAAAGCTTTTAAGAATGATCAAAACAGGATAATCTTTGCAGCTTATGTTCTTATGGCGGATCTGCATAACGTCTCCGTTAATAATTATTCCTGGGAGATTTTTTTGGCCTCTTGGAATTGTCTCAATGAATAAAATAAATCCGGCGAGAAAACATAATACACCGCATTCTGTACGTCTATTAAATTCATTTCTGTAGGAAAGATCTTTCATCTCAGTAGTGGTTTCAGATTATACGAACATCTTTTTTGTGGAAATAAATGTTTATACTCTAAGTTCTTTGCCTTCTATCTTCTAATTAATGGCTAATTCTTTCTTCTTATTTTTAATGGCTAATTCTTTCTTCTTATTTTTAGTGGCTAATTCTTTCTTCTTATATTTAATGGCTAATTCTTTCTTCTTATTTTTAATGGCTAATTCTTTCTTCTTATTTTTAATGGCTAATTCTTTCTTCTTATATTTAATGGCTAATTCTTTCTTCTTATTTTTAATGGCTAATTCTTTCTTTTTATTTTTAATGGCTAATTCTTTCTTCTTATTTTTAATGGCTAGTTCTTTCTTCTTATTTTTAATGGCTAATTCTGTTGATTTACTTCAGAACCTTGTTGGATAGCAGACTAAAATCATTACAAGGAGTTCATCGCATTTTACTATGCAGTAAACTATGAAGCATAAGTATTTTTTGTACACGCCTAACTCGGTCTGATAACACTCAGAACCAAAGGTTTCATTTTTTGTTCTATTTTTTTCAGCAAAGACACACTGATCTTTGTCTATGTTAGTTCTAATTATGATGGCTTACGGCCATATCACGTTGAATACATCGGTTCTCGCTCGATCACCAAAGTTAAACAACATTGAGCCTAGTTAGTACTTAGATGGGTGACCGCTTAGGAATACCAGGTGCTGTAAGCGTTTAGTGACGGATGTGCATTGTGGTGTAGTGGATATCGGTTTGGAAAGAGAAATCGGTGAGCCGAGTTCGAATTCCAATTGAATACCCTGCATTCATTTAAGCACTAGTCCCGTTGGGAAAGGTATTAATTCGTCCCTTCCCTCCAGTTATGGGTTAAATACCAGGGTAGGACTTGGGGACCCTGCTCTTAACAAACAAATCCCAATGAATCTTGATACTCTCAAAAGAAAAAAAAAGTATTACTAGACACAAAACATATATTAACAACAATAAATTGTTGAAAGAAAAAGGTATTACCAGCAATAAATAAATAAATAAAATAGTTGGCAATAAATGACCCGCCGAGGTTGATATTCTATAAAACAAAACAACCAACTAACATCTAATTCTGTTACAACAGCTATAAATTAAAATTCAAAATTAAGTATTTTATTAAGCTTAGCCAGCAGATGAGTTCTTTGAAGTCTGGTCTTCTTAGTACCTACATAGGCAAAAAAAAAAGACAAACCTTTGAAGTCAAAGTCGGATAGTAATGATTTCAGGTTGCGACCGAGGATGAAATCCGATATAAACAAAATTCGCTAGAAAATAACAAAATAGTATCAAACTCCTACGTGATGTTTCCCTCCGGCATGACAGTGAGTGATGGACACTTTCCTCAAAAGTGAATAGCAACATAAATATAGTAATACAGAAGCAATACTGACGATGTAGGAATAAGAAATTAAGAACTAAAAACATTTTGGGAAAACCCAAAGTAAAATAGCACACCAGCAAAATTGAATTCAAACGGCTATTCAGAAGTCAGTACGAAAAGCAAATCCTGAATCCTGATTGGATTAAAAACAGAAAATTCACAATGACGTTATTTCACATCTAAAAATGAAAATGTTCGCTGAGACCGGTCTCATGACCAGATTGAATTACTTAAGAACATTCAGTGACCGATCAACAGAATCAGATGGGAACCGCGATATGAAACAACTAAAATATAACTTCAACTTCAAATCAACCAGGAGAGATGGTAATCTTGTTCTTTCTTTCGCATCTTGGTCTTTCTCCTTATTTTTCGTGTAGTGATTATTTTTACTTCTTCTTCTTCATCCAAAGACATTTCTACTGAATACATAAATACGTACGTATGCATATACCCTTTCAACAATTACTACCACAAACATTTTCTACAAGTTTTGTTATGCATAACTTTATCATTGAACACGAACTCTGCCCTTAACTTCTTAATAATGTTTCTAATTGAACATTAACTTCGACAACTTGTGTTATTCTTTCCTTTTAATAAATTTCTATTTTAACATGAAAAATGTATATCTTATTCTTACTCTATTCCACACTACTCCACACATTTCATCCTGCCGACAACCAAACTTAGGATAGTTCTAATGATGATAATTCTGCATAAATCTTGTAAGCTGTAGGGTGCTCGATTATGTCTGACACAAGCCTGAATAAAAGAAACATTAACCAGCTCCTACGGCTTCATTTATACCAGGTACGTATTATATAAATAACGACGAAAAATCCCATACTTGGTATAAAAAAGGGGATATTCGAATTTTTAGGGCACATAATAAAGACTGAGTTTTGTAAAACCTGGTACGCATAGGATAGATTGAAGGCAAAAGAAACATAGGTAAAAAAGCAGTGCATACTTAATGAAATTTAGTAAATGGATGTCAGAACAGGATTTAGGCAAAATAAGAAAAATATGGAATTTAGTAAGAGCAACAAAGGACTGGAAGTGTCATGATCGTCCTGAAGGATCACGGCACATTAAAGAGAAGAATCGGACGAGAACCGTTATTTAAAAAAAAATAACACGTGATTCAGTCGGTATTCCAATTCATGTAAAGTTTTAGTAATGGAAACAGAATGTAAAAAATAAACAAAAAACTGATCGATACAATAAATTTGAAAAAAACATAAGATGAAAAGACATTATGGTAATTCTGCTTTGAGTAAGCAGGTGCAAAAATTCTGCTTTGAGTAAGCAGGTGCAAAACCTACATAAAAAGATCAATTGGTTATTTAACTTGCGTTAATAACGCTAGTTAAATAACCAATTGATCTTTTCATTTAGGTAAACATATAATCCTTATAAACTTGATTCTTGAAAACTTCTTCGCTACTGATTATGGCAGGCATAATTACTTAGCAGGCCCTCATACGTAATTTTTTTTATCAATCAGTTGTCATTACGTGATACACTTTTGGGCGATCATGTCTCATTCGATCTGTGACTAGGCACAAGTCAGCAATAGGTTGTCAGTTCTTTCTGTAGTAGATTGAATGCCAAACAAGGCTAAAGAACCTAATCCAATTTAGTGATCATAGGATGTGGTGCAGTGGATATCGGCCCGGAACGAGAAATCGGAGAGCCGAGTTCAAATTCTAGTTGAATTCCTTGCATTCACTTACGTGCAACTATTCTTGAGAAAGGTATTAATCTGTCTCTTCCTTCCAGTTATGGGTTAAATAACAGGACAGATTGGGTTCCTTGGCTGGCAGCCAGTCTACCGCAGAAAGCAATGGCAACCTACTGCGGGATAATCTTCTTCCCAGTCAGTCATGTCTCTTTCGAGACATGATCGCCCAAGCGTGTTTCACGTATGGCGCCTAACGGACAGACTATATATATATAGATACAGAGAGAGAGAGAGAGAGAGAGAGAGAGAAAGAAGAGAAAGAGAAAGAAAGAGTGCAATAATTAAATTGGATTTTGTTGACTGCACAGTATAATAGAGTCAGTTGGACATTGTCAGTAAGAAAAATCGCGACGACACAATTTCATGAACGGCATACTTCTTGGAATTCGCACCAGAATCTCTAATACCAACATTTTAGTGTTTTTGTGTCTATTCGAAGACAGTGGAGACGATTTGGAACGTTTTGGACAATATAATTAATCACCATCACGGTGTTCGGATTCATTGCTAGTGATGGCGACTTTATGCCCCCATACATGTTCATATAGGACCTTAGACTCAACAAAGACAACTCTATGAAGTCACTTTAGGAGGTAATGCTGACTTGAGTCAAGTGGGTGGCTGCTGGAAAAAAGCCTATGCCTGGAAACAGAACTCAACACCATTCCACACAAGCAGAAGGAGCCATTCACGGCAGTTAGATAATTTCTGCGACAGCCTCTCCTCTTACATCTGGTTACCTAATTCCAAAGACGTCAACCCAACTGATCATTATATGTGGGGCGCATTTGAGCGAGAGAGCAACAACATTTTTGTAACACCAAAGATCAACTGAAGGCAGGGGTTTTAGCGGCAATGATAAACTTAAATAATTTGACCGTTCAGATTGGATATAAGAGATTCCAAGGCCGTCTAGAGGCTGTGGTCAAAGCCAGTGTTGATTATATTGAATAAATATGAAGGAGATCTAACACTAAAATAATCTGTTAGTCTTTTTAAATGATTTGTGAGCGTTTTTTATAGTTGCCAACAATGTTTATAGATACGCAATTTGTAATAAAGCACATTTTTCCTTTCCGCCTTGATAAAGTCCATCACATGACAAAACGCGTAGGCAACTTGAATACAGTTTTCTTCTTGTTTTCTTTTTATTTAACCATCATGTCAGTAACCTCAGATCATAACTGAGTATATTTTTACAAATAGTCGACATGGAAATCAAAAACACAGAAATATTGTTGTCCATGGGCAACAATATTTCTGTGTTTTGTTTTCCATGTCGACAATTTGTATATATATATATATATATATATATATATAAGAGAAATTTAGGGAGACATGTTATTTCATGATGAATCGGATTCGTGTAAAATCTTTTCTACAATAAAGACGGAAGCTGATGATTGTTCGCCTGAACTAGGCCTATACATCCAGTTTACCATGAAATAACGTATCTGGCTTAATTTTTCCTATATTTGCTCTATATGTAGTTATCCTATCCTATTACTGTATGTACACGATTCTCCTTTGGAATCTTCTATATCTACACCGAACTCTGATATATATATATATATATATATATCTTTTCGTGTATGTGTTTGTGTGTCTCCATTCCAACTCCTCCAAACCCTTGGTCCTATTTCAACCCAAATTAGGTTACTTGTTGATCAAGACATGAACTTTTCATGTACACAAAACTTTTTCGAATCTATTTACAGGGTACGACAAAATCACCGACACGCTCAGAATTTACGAACTCTTCTCATTCGAAACGCCTTATGCGAATTCAACCACAATCGGGTAACTAGCAGATCAATGTGCAGACCTTTGATGTACACAAACACATTTGGAATCAATGTACAGATTTCGTCCGAAATCAACGATAAAAATAATTTCGGGTGGTCTTTTGCATACTTTTATGTATTTCTCCAAGTCGCTTCACTGAAACTCAACCAAAGTCAAATCACTGGTAGATGAAGGCCTGACGCCTTAATATGCGAACAAAATATTTCAATTGAATCACCGGGTGCGGCAAACATTAATGGGAAATTTCGCTCTTTGCGATTGTTTATTTCTCCAAAACACGTAATTGTATTCGAACAAAGATCGGGTCTTTTTTGTAACTTCTACCTTATCATATGCCATAACAATTTTTCGCTTTCTACAAGGTACCAAATCCTCCGGTGTTGTAGGGACAACGCATCGACTTTATTGCGTCACAACATCATCGCATTACAGGCTACCTAAACGCTCGCCCCCGTTCTTTTAATTGTACATAAATCATTTTATTGGAAATATTGACCAAGCATAAATCCCGTTTTACAAAGACAACAAAACCTATTAGTGACTTCGTAATTTTTTAATGTACGCGTCACAGCAACGTAATACGGAAGCTTTTTGAATGTGCACTTGACCTTACTATTTCATCATGACCAGCAGACTGCAAGCCTTTTTGTTTTTAATAAATATCGCCCCATCAAATGTGAACTAGCGATGACTAATATAGTATATGAATTTGAATGACCGGTAGAAGAATGTGTTTCTTGTCATGAATCAATCACCTATATACTACTTGTTTAAGAGACGCCGTATATGCCACCTATGTAATATTAGTGCAATAAAAACGTCTCATTGTAAGAGATGCCCTATATATCAAAACACTTTTCTTTAACTATCAACCTGATATTATTTAACAGTACAAATAGCATTTTTAAATTTAAGATGTCCACTCACACATGTCACGTGATAGCTTTGAAGAACACTCTTTTTCGAAAGATAAAAAATTACGTTACAGTAAAATCATGATAAGATAACCAAATCGAAAAATAACATCCGTGAAAATGGCCAGTGAAGTGGGTGAAAGTGCTTGGAAAGTAAAACCTCATGGAACATCTTTATATTCCTTACCTCCAGTAAAAAGATGACATTTAAATTGTGAAAAGGAACAAAAATTGATAAAAACTTTGTTGTCTGTCGTTTTTAACCAAACATGTTTCAAATAAATATTGCTACCCGGACATTGATTGCTATCTACTTAGTAATCCCAACCCATCTAGCTTTTTCTGTGACGTAATTTCCGCCGGTAATATTTTATTTTGAGTATGAAAAGTTGCCGATGAAATGTGAAATCTTTCTTAGGGATTTCATGTAGAAATGACGGTTTTGAACTTGGAAATTTATTTTGATTTAAAGATATATATATATATATATATATATATATGTGTGTGTGTGTGTGTGTGTGTAGTCTGTAAAAATTACAAACGTGATAACGGTAGCTTGTTTTTGTTTTCAATTATATACCAAATCAATGATCTATTTACTATTATTTCAATTCATTTATTTATATACCGTGTTATATTAAAAGAAATAAATTTCCAATTTGTTACTTCAATTTTTAGGTGATGCGTTCATAGTATTTCCACTATAATGAGTCTCGTTATAAATTTTAATTGACTTTTGCTACGTAAAGTGGTTAGATGTTGCTATAAATTTTACATTGCTTTTGCTGAGAAAGGTGGTGAAATATCGTTATACATTTTTAATTACTTCTGCTATGAAAGTTGGTTATCTATCATTATAAAACTTAAATTACTTCTTCTAAAAGTAGTTAGATATCGTTATGAGTTTTAAATTACTTCTGCTAAAATGTTTGTTAAACGTAGTTATAAATTTTAAATTCCTTCCACCAAGTAAGGTGGTTAAATATCATTAGAAATTTTAAATTCCTTTTGCTAAGTAAGGTGGTTAAATATTGTTATATATTTTAAATTACATCTGCGACGAAAGGTGGTTAAAAGTGGCTTTTTTCTTTGATAACTCGATTTAATGAATGTAACTGAGATATAAGACTGGTAGCTAGATTCTTTTACCGCTGAGATTTCTAAACCTAACCTTAACTTTTTTCTGATATTTTCCTTACTCGCAATTATTACTTGTACTTATTTCCGACTTTCTTGTTGGGTCCTGGGCATGACGGTAAACTGCAGCCGGCAGCAAAGCCTCTGATTGAGAGGATGTGAGAAACATGGAACCACCTCTTAATTGCTGTTGTTCCCAGGTCTACCCTGTTCTGGGATAGTAGCACCTGTTAGGATGCCAGCTATGATCAAATCGTTAACCTCCAAAGTGGGGGTCAAAACACAATGAAAATATAGAAAAAGACGTTTATAGAAATATATACATAAAAATAGACTCTTATAGAAATATACCTTATTGAAAGAAAAATATTACCAGCAATACCTTTTTGAAGAATAAATTATTACCATAACACATGTTTGAAAAAAACATTCTCAGCAAAACATTTTTGAATAAAAAACTAGAAGACATTTTCAGTTTTCTAAAATAAAGACTAAAAACAAAAGAAATTAATTAAAATTTAACTATATCAATTTTCTCACTATAACCGGACATAAAAAATACCTTAAACTCCACATTAAGCAACCCACAGAGGTGTTGACATGCCGTTAAACAAAACTCTCTTTTCTTCATTGTTTATTCTTTCTTCCCATTATTCCTCTGTGTCTTGGTGTCTTTATCACCTTATCGAGAAATTATATAAAAAATTGAAATGAAATAGCTACTAAATTATTTTTGTAAGTAAGGCTATTTATTTGTTTTATTTTAGTATATTTGAGTCCTTTAGCATTTTTTTTTCATTTTCGATCAATACTTGGACTTCTTAGTAAAATTGTCACGAAAACATCGTCACTTTTATTGAATTGCTAACTACTTACTGACCTGTGTTTTCTGAGGTCGCCTTCATTATTGGACGCTAAATGAAATTGTATTGTCTTTTTGTCAGGAAATATTCGAGTCAGTGTCTTCACCTTCATTGTTTCAATCAATATCTTTTGACGGTTCCCACAATTTCTTATATTAATTGTAGTTTGCAGATGAAGTATTATATGGATTATTTTCACGAGCATCCTTATCTTTTGTTGTTTTGATCCTCCAAAACCTTCAGCTAATCATTTTTCGTACCCAACGCAAAGTTTTCTCACACTCAACAATCTTTGAACAAAAGTCCTTATCTCGGCTCGAGTTTCTGCTCATTTCTACTATTGCTGGATAAATAGACTCCGATGAGATTTTATCTCCATCAATGCTGCTTATTTAAGCTAACGAAAGATAAACTAATAAAAAGTTAATAAGACTAAACTTTTTTTATCCATAAAGGAAAATTAAAGAATGTAATGTATTCTAATACAAGGTAGTAAACAAATATTATAACCTATACAAATCAGACTAAATAAACGTAAGCCTATAATTAAAATCAACATTGTCTATTTAATTGGTGTCTATTGATAAAACATTAAAAATATTGTCAAGGCCAGACAGGCTTACTAAGATAATAAAGGTCCAAATCTAAATTAATGTGAATTCTCTATGATTTTTTAATCGATATTGCGTTTTTTAAACCTTCAGAATGTGAAAGGACAAAGAATTTGCAATAAAAAGCAATCATAGTAATATCGTTACAGAGTAGTTGTAACAGGACTAGAATTTTTATCATTATGTGTTATTTGTGAACACAGTCTCCACAACGTAGATAATGCAAACCGCACTGTGTTTTTGTGTAGTAGTTTCCGTTAGTGTTACCAGTAATTAGCCTCTGTATAGGCGTAGATGTTATGTATAGGCCCTCTAACGTAAGACCGTCGCTATGGTAATTGCAGTATTGCGCTTTTTTAACGCCACTGCTGTTAAGCCCAAATTAAACTTAGTCTTTATGTTATATTTATTTACAAGTGTTACCGGTATACTATTGTATAACAAAACGTTATGAGAGTTCGATACTCCGCCGGTATTATTAGAAATCCCAAAGTGTGTCGGCATCTCACCAGGCCATACCTTTCCTTCGGGAGAGGTTCATTGCCTGGCAGCGAGGGTGTACCCAAAATGGGTATCTGTCGAAGAGACTTTAGAACTGTTATAGTTAAACAGGGTTTAAATCAGTTAAAATAGAAAACATGAACATTTATACATTTCTACCATAGTGTTAAAATGTTTTTATTCCTTTTAAAACTTTTAAGGTTAAAAAATCCTAGAGTGCTGTTTCTGCATCTTCTTTTGAACGGATTCACAAATTTGTCAATAAAAAAGGGCGAGAGATCAGAGGAATTTTGTGGACTTGACACAGTCTCGTATCTCAAGTCAGTTAGCTTTTGTAGTGTCGTCCTGCTTACATCTGGCCAAGTATTTTCATGAAGCATAATTAGACCTTGCCGATTAACAAGTGCAAATTGCATTTTGCTAGGACTGAATGCCTATTTCGTCTTGTTGATGGAAACAAACTTCTGTTGGATTACAAAAAGCTTTAATGAATAACATCAGTGATGGATCAGAAGATAGTCATCATATTCTTTTTTAGTGTAACCTCGGCTTTGGAAATTTAATCGACGTAATCCAATTATGTTTCATCTAAATGCTCGGTCAACTGTTGCTTCAGATGCTCGCCGACTTTGTCACATCAACAATACTAATCTTCCGCCTACTAACTACCGTTTCATCAACCATCTTGACGATTTTTACGTCAAAAAATATTTCCGTTGCAAAGATCTAGAAACCGTATTCAAAGACTTTTGATATCTAAGCCTTTAGAGATTTATTGCAAAATCATTAATAACGTGGTAACTGGATGGTTGCGCTATTTAACCGATCATTTACAATTGGGATTAGTTTAGAGTGAACATGTGAGTAACGAAGAGTTGTAAAGAAAATATCAATAAGAATGAGAGTTGGGCTTCAGACATAAAAAAAAAATGTTGAGATTTCTTTCTTAGGGGCTTTTTCTTAAATTCGACTCTTATTAGGGTA